>JAVGWX010000001.1:148221707-148598766 GCA_036924085.1 Ariolimax columbianus
ACAGCTTATCTGTGTCCAAAACCCGTGACAACCCAATCCCCTAAAATACAGCTAATCTGTGTCCAAACCCCGTGACCACCCAATCCCCCAAAATACAGCTTATCTGTGTCCAAACCCCGTGACCATTCAATCCCCCAAAAGACAGCTTATCTGTGTCCAAACCCCGTGACCACCCAATCCCCCAAAATACAGCTTATCTGTGTCCAAACCCCGTGACCACCCAATCCCCCAAAATACAGCTTACCTGTGTCCAAACCCCGTGACCACCCAATCCCCTAAAATACAGCTTATCTGTGTCCAAACCCCGTGACCACCCAATCCCCCAAAATACAGCTTATCTGTGTCCAAACCCCGTGACCATTCAATCCCCCAAAATACAGCTTATCTGTGTCCAAACCACGTGAGCTCTCGCTCCCCAAAAACACAGCTTATCTGTGTCCAAACTACGTGAGCACGCAATCTCCCAAATACAGCTTATCTGTGTCCAAACCGCGCGAGCACTCAATCCCCAAAATACAGCTAATCTGTGTCCAAACCACGTGAGCTCTCACTCCCCGAAAATACAGCTTATCTGTGTCCAAACCACGTGACCACTCAATCCCTAAAATACAGCTTATCTGTGTCCAAACCACGTGACCACTCAATCTCTAAAATACAGCTTATCTGTGTCCAAACAACCACGGGAGCACTCAATCCCCAAAATACAGCTTATCTGTTTCCAAACCACGTGACCACTCAATCCCTAAAATACAGCTTATCTGTGTCCAAACCACGTGAGCACTCAATCCCTAAAATACAGCTTATCTGTGTCCAAACCCCCACGTGAGTACTCAATCCCCAAAATACAGATTTGCTGTGTCCAAACCACCACGTGAGCACTCAATCCCTAAAATACAGCTTATCTGTGTCCAAATTCCATGAGCACTCGCACCCCTAAGAATGTTAATCTGCATTTCCTGACTCGGGAATAGAATCAGATCCGGCTGCCAGTGTTGTGTTCTCACACCTGTCATAGGGTGTGGCCCTTTACACGAATTTTGCGTTGTTTACATCTGCAGTGGTGGTTTGTCCTGCAATTGTGTCTCAAATGGCGTGGCTGCGAATCCCATGCACAACTTTCTTTAGTCGCCCAATGTGACATGGATGTAAGTGTTGTGGGTCTAATCTTTCGGGCTGGTAGTTTTATGTATGTATGTATGAATTTATATATGTATGTATGTATATATGTATGTATGTATGTATGTATGTATGTATGTATGGTATGGTATGGTATGGTATGGTATGGTATGGTATGGTATGGTATGGTATGTTATGTATGTTATGTATGTTATGTATGTATGTTATGTATGTTATGTATGTTATGTAATGTAATGTAATGTATGTATTCATGTATGTAAGCTAAAATATAAATTGCCGACAGAGATGGTCACATGACGCACATTGCCATCGCAAATGATGTGTTACAGACTATGGTAGTAGGTCTACATTTGGGTTTTCTAGGTGGGGTGACCAGACCCATTCCGTGCCGTCTTATCTTCTCAAACAGCTGGGGGAAGGAGGAGGGGCTTTTTATTTCCAGATGGTTCGACTGGAGCGCGATAGGATTGAACGTCTTCACGTGGCTTAATTTGCTAGTCGCCGGCCTATCTCCAGCAAAGGAGCACGTGTTTAGCTGGTCCCGTATATTTAAGAAGGTACACGATCAACGTTTGAGGCTAATCCGACACACGGGACTGGAACTCGGGCAGATGCAAGAAACGGAATGTAGTCATATCCTGCCTGCCATTCACATCATGTGGTTTGAGTTTCGCGGTCTGTCTGCGAAGTCGCGGTCTGTCTGCGAGGTCGCGGTCAGGGAAATGTGGTTATGTTGTGGGGATGTGAGAGCAGATTGTTTTACCGAAACCCCCGTGGGATCTGTAGCGACGGATGTGTCTTGTGTGATGTAAGGCATGGTAGAATGAGTACTCAAAACTAACTGGAAGTGGGAGATTAGTTACCTTACCTCAGGTGAACCATACTGACCCAGGCTTTACCTTACGTTAGGTGAACCCTACTGACCCACACTCCACATTACCTCAGGTGATCCCTACTGACCCATACTCCATCTTACGTCAGGTGAACCATACTGACCCAGGCTTTACCTTTCGTCAGGTGAACCATACTGACCCAGGCTTTACCTTACGTTAGCGCCGTGCACCTAGATACAGAATGTATTACAGCAGTCTGGCCAACGAGGTAGCGATCGACACTGCGAACCTAAATGTATGAGCTTGCTGAGAATACTAGCGTTGCACTACTTCCAAGAGGACAATCTTCATCAGGAGGACTGGGATACCTGATGAAATAGAACAAGCAGCTGGCAGGCTCAGCCCGCCAATAATGAAGGTTTCAGTTCGAGCAGCTGCGAACAAAATGAACAACAGCAGAGTGGTTTTGGTGCCACCAAATTCACTTCAGAGAGGAGAGGAAGGCTGAGCGTTTTGGATACCAACCTTCTAGTCAAGGGGAGACTGTATCGGACCCCAGTAAAACGTAGACTTTATTGTCTTATTCCAGACAAAGTTTGTTTTTCTTTTTCGTTCATACCCAGATCAAGGTATCTGTTCCTCTAACAAAGGACACTTGTTTGTCAGGTCCTGTAACAAAGGACACTTGTTCGTTAGGTCCTCTAACAAAGGACACTTGTTTGTCAGGTCCTGTAACGAAGGACACTTGTTTGTCAGGTCATCTAACAAAGGACACTTGTTTATCAGGTCCTCTAACAAAGGGCACTTGTTTGTCAGGTCATCTAACAAAGGACACTTGTTTATCAGGTCCTCTAACAAAGGGCACTTGTTTGTTAGGTCCTCTAACAAAGGACACTTGTTTGTCAGGTTCTGTGCCAAAGGATACTTGTTTGTCAGGTCCTCTAACAAAGGACACTTGTTTGTCAGGACCTCTAACAAAAGACACTTGTTTGTGAGGTTGTTTTATTTCCGTACAACTTTCGTCTCATTTATTTCTCGCGAGGCCAGTATTGATCTCTCCATTCTCACGTGGGCTTGCAGCATTGAAGGATGTGTTTCTCGGCCATGGTATGCTGCCCACATGGACACCTCTCATCTGTCCCAATCCTCAGTCTGTTGTAAAGATGAATCTTCTATTCCTAGTTCTCTACCTGAAGATGGCGTCCTGCTCTTTTAAAAACCAATAGCTATCTTATTTTTCAAGCGTGGTGGTGTTGATTAGCCCATTTTATCAGCAACTGTTGGAAGATCAGCGTCTTTATTCCACGAAACATAAAATTTATCTACACCCTTCCCCCCCCCCCCCCCCTCCTCTAAAAATGATCACAGAAATGGGAAAACGTATAACCATTGTAAAATAAAAAGAATTAACAAATGTCAACAACTGTTTGGGAATATCTTTCCTCTCAGAGACACATGCCCATTTAGGGGGTTGAGATATAAAATACGGGTTGAGCGTGGCCACATTATTTTGTTTGGCTTTTTGTTTTCTTCTTCCCATTACAAAAAATTGTTATCGACCCTGCTTGTCCTAGTTTTTGTGTTCGTTTTGTCGAATTCTTCCATCTTAATCACTGCTACTGCACACACTCTTCCCCTGTTAAGGTTCTTAAAGAATCAACCAATAATTGACTTGTTGCACTAGTGGGCTATATACTGATATCAGTGCATGCTGTTGTTATCGACGCATCTGGTACTGAGTTCTGCTCTCATTGACACATGTTCTAAGATAGAGGTTTGACAGCTGCTCCCTTACGTACCGAGGTGAAATGAGGAAGACATACCAGTGTGATCTTCGCCCGTAGTCAATGTGAGACTTCTCATGCAACATACTACTGCGGAGATCACAGTGTCAAGCCCCACCGCGTTGGCGAGGCGACTGTTTTCAGGCGACTGTACAGCCGTGAGATGAGGTCTTGTATGTCACACCAGATCTGGCTTCAGCGTTGGCACTCATGAGATATGCTTACGTGTAAGGATGTATGGCATTGAGAGAGAGACAGATAGAGGGAGAGAGATAGGGAGAGAGGGAGGGAGAGCGGAGAAGAGGAAGGGATGCGAAAATTGAAAAGAAAGACAGAGAAATCATACTCTGTTGGCATATTTGTGCAGCTGTTAGTCTGTCTGTTTGGATGCTTGTTGTTCATTCACTTCCACTCGGTGATTTCAAATGCACGCTCGTGCGCACAGAAACGTACATCTACAGGCAGGAAGGAACTGGGAGACCACCGGGGTAGTGGAGCCAAATAGAGAGACAGGAACCAGCATGCATGTCTCGAACGCGCGCGCGTACAAGCACACGCGCGTACAAACACACGCGCACATGATAAAAGCGCACCCGTTTTGTATATCCTTAGTAAGTGTGGGGGTGGGGGAATGGGAAAAGGGGCAATTCTTGTATACAAAGGGAGAGAGAGAGAACGGGGGGGGGGGGGGAGGGCGTGGTAAAGGGATGTATGGGATAGGAGGATGGAACGGAAGCCTGGACATGTATACAACCGCAGGAAACGATATTTTCAGATCAGCACGCAATTTTTTTTTCCATTTTCGCTCTAAGTGACCCCATCTATTTTGATCTCGACAGTCTATTCGGCTTGTCTTGTCACATACAGTTTATCCCTCAGTTTAGAAGGAGTATGCTGTCACTCTGCTCTTCTCCTGGAGAAGGTTTTTCAATCTTCCTCCCACTGTAGAGTTTCGTCCAGATTGCTGTTCTAATTCTCATTATGAAACCCACTTATTAGATTGACAAATATCACTGTTGTATTTGATAACAAAGTTTGCCATGTCTGGTCTAATTATTCAAAAGTCTCTCTAAATGAGCGAAGCCAGGGTGTTACAGGGACTACCTGAAAGGGTAACTAACCAACTAGACTTGTAAGAGGGTACCATGCATGTTTGGGCCTGAACGATCTACACTATTCTGTAGATACAAGAAGCGGCGCAACTAAAATCGATATTACCCATTGTAAGTAGCAAGAGACTACATCAAGTCATGCTTAGAAGCTGCTTGATTGTGTTATCATAGCCGGTGATAAGTTGTTTTCAATCAACTAACCAACTAGTTGGGTTGATATCTCACTTGGACATCAAGACAGTACACATTGATTATGAACGAGCTTTAACGGGATGTCTCTGTAAATGCACGTTTCTTAGCATCGACGGTGATAGATTTCGTTGACAATAAATAATTGTATTTATTTTGTTTATAAGAATAATTGATAATAATCATAATTACTACATAGGTTTTCAGTTATTGAACAAAATACAGTAACAAATATATGAGGCGTGTTTAAATGAAACTGCGCCAAGTGAACATACGTACGGTGCGCATGATGACGTCACTGAGGATGTAAACAGCAAATATCAACTGTCAAGTTTGGAAAATTTCACTATCCTCTATAGTGTCCTCAGCAGACCGTTGAAAACATGGCGGGTGTGATATGGAATTCGTCTGGAGTTGATCAGAGAGCGGTGATTCGGTTTCTAACAGCTGAAGGATGTCGAAAAGTTGACATTCATCGCAGAATGCAGGCAGTGTTTGGTGACAAAATTGTGTCGAAGACAACAGTGAGGAACTGGACAACGATGTTTAAAGAAGGACATGAGTTAACGAAAGATCATCCGAGACCAGGTCAGTCGCATATTGTTGCGTCAGAAGATGCGATCGCTAAAATTGATTGAACCAATTCGTCGCTGGAGCTTACGTTCGCCACACTTTTGTCACCTTGCACTGGCTGCATTCGACGATGAATGTAACTGTGGATATCCTGCTATGAGTGTTTTTAATAATCAGAAACAGAAATCAATTATACATCTTTTCTGCGATCGGAAGTCTCTGAGATCAAATGGTGTTGCTTTGTCTTTAGCATCGGTATGGGAAAGTGGTCGTGGGGGTGGACGTTAGGTACATTTCTGTAGGAAGGAGTTCAAGTACACAGTTGACCATGTGAAGTGTGTTAAGTATAAATCAGCCAGTAACACTTCTGGCTTGTAACTGTTGTGCACATTTTCACGTATAAGAGTTTACATTTCTCAAAAAGTTTTCTAAATATAGAGTAATTTGCTGTTGCTTTCGGTACGTGGTTCATTATATATGTGAAACTAAGTCCCAGAAAGTAATTTTTCAAGGATGGTATAGGTCTGGCCCTCGGGTGTTACCCATGACCGGAGGTCTGGCCCTCTGGTGTTACCATTGACCGTAGGTCTGGCCCTCTGGTGTTACCCTTGACCGTAGGTCTGGCCCTCTGGTGTTACCCTTGACCCTAATCTGGCCCTCTGGTGTTACCCTTGACCGTAATCTGGCCCTATGGTATAATCAATGACCATAATGTGGTTTGTTGGTGTTACAGTTGACCATAATCTAGCCCTCGGCCAACCTTAGCTTGGCTCCCATTGGTCTACACACAGGGTTACAACACAAACTAGAACAAAGTTATTACAAATCGTAAATGTGTGCTAGCAAATGCAACCCTTTCCCTTACAGACGGGACAGCATTAACGACCAGTGAAATAAGTAGTAGAAATAGTATGTTCCATATCGTAAACCATTTGATACGTGCTTTGCATAGGCATTCGAAGACTTGTGTAAAGGATGCCGGACCTAGGCTCTTTAACACATCTTTAACATTCTCAAGTTTGTCTTGTCAACTAGTCATTTTGGCTATATGAGGATGTACGTGTTATTATGCGGTCTAATAGCTTTAGTTTGGTCCCATTGTTGAATCAATGTCTTAAAATGATGTACCTGTTAAAATGAAAATTAATTGTAGAATCCCATTAACAGATATACAGAAAACATAAACATTAAAGACAATCACACAAGCGAAGCCGCTGAAACGATCAAAATACAAGTATAGCATAGTACTTGCAAACAAAAAGCCATTCACACACACGTGAGGTCGTGCGTACGATTTAAATATATATATTCTCATAATTATTTGATCAATACGACATGCAAATTATTGTCAATACGTACTACTGTGGAGCCGCGTAGCGCAGTGGTTAGCGCGCTGGCTTCGCATCTGAGTGGTCCTGGGTTCATTCCCCAATTGAGGCTGTAATGTTTTTTTTCAGACCGCAATGGCTCCCGGGTGGACCCAGCCTTAAATGGGTACCGGTTCAGTCCAGGAAGTAAAAGCGGCGAGGGAGAGGAGATGACTACCGCCCTCATTTAGCCGAGACTTTGAAATGTGATATCGCTAACACCTCAAACCCCTAGCAGTAATGCTATGGGATACTTTACTTTTACTACTGTACTGCACACCTGTCAAGAAACTTATAACAGCCAAACAGGTTGACGGTTGTAAGAACAAAGGACATGCTGCTTATACACATATATACAGACACACACACACACACGTAATTTTACGTAAAAAACATAATAACATGCATATACTAATGTATGTCTAGTTCTTATAATGGGACATAACACTCACAGTCCAACTATCCCATGGATAAATTCTCGAATAGAAGTACTGGACGGGTAACAGCTGTTGCAGTCACGCATGAGGGAAGAATGTCCTTTACCTTTACGTTAATCACACTTTCAAAGCCGTAAAGTCGATCCCGTCTTGTTTACAATTTGATCAATGTGGCATTCAAACTATTGTCAATACGTTATTGGTGAAAGGAGCCAGCTCTTATGCGTATAACACAAGGTATTAATAAGTGGCGTTTGCGGGTGACACGTGAAGTTGTTTGAAATCTATGTTGTAGTTTCCGTTTTTTTTAATGTGAAGTTTTAAAACTGCGTTCATTAAACACATATGTTCACTTTATTCAAACGTAGATGAGTACTCAGTAAGTCCCAAAAGCAGACATATATGTCGTGGATGAAGTGTTTGAAACTTGATTGTAATTTATACATTTATGGGGAACGGATGTCAACTCTCTTTCTGCATGTTTTTTCTTTCCTAATAATACGCTGGGTACTTATTTACAGCCAGATCGTATAGAGCGTGCAGATAACGGATATTAAACCTTCTCACTTTGCTGTGAGAATCCATCACTCTTCTACTCAGTTGCTCAGACACAACTCAACATGAAGTAGGCATATGTATTTTCTGGTTCTAGTTCACATTACAATTTGTATTTTCTGGTCCTAGTTCACATTACAATATGTATTTTCTGGTCGCAGTTGTAAGAAACATGTTAACCCTATGCAAATTAGAAAATGTATGTTCTGGTTCCAGTTATGAGAGACGTGTTAGCACACGCACATTACAAAGTGATTTAGCTGTTATCTTCTTCAGAACCCGTGTATCGCAGATTTTCACTAACTACGACAAAGCAATAGAAGTATATGACAATGTTTTTGTTAATGTATTAACAACAACAAAAAACAACAACTTGTATCACTCATAAATGAAGGTCTTAAACACGGGTTTATGTAACTGTAAATATATCTAGAAATGACGCTTGAGGTATAGCTCTTTAAATTCTGAAAACGGATGAAGTTGTTTTCATCGTCTTGCGATTGTTAGTTTTACTCTGGTATTACTGGAACACATCGACAGTGGTGACAATATACGCAATAATAAGCTTAATAGCGCCAAGTACACACACACAAACGACAGTGAACAACTGGCTTCTACAGGATTCAATCTTTAAGTAGTTGGGCTCATTGTGAACAGTTGAGGTAGTCAAAGAGTTTCAGTGCGTATTTGTTATTGCCGTTTAGTTGCGAGTCCTCGTCTGAGTCGTGAGAGAACAAACACAAGGATCAAAGAGAGCAGACAAACAGCGAGCTGGCTATTTTTGTCAAAGAGAAGTATCAACCTTACAGGATGGAAAGAACGAAATTGTTCGATGAGTGTCTCCGAACTTTAGTGTTTGAAGTTTATCCATGCTGACTGCAATAAAGTCAGGCGGTTGCAAGTAGTTTTCTTTTCGTTTCTGTCGTTGAGCACCGTGGGGAGCGTAAGTCGTCTGTCCTTCATGAAATGCGTTGTGTCGATCGCTGCACAATCACTCTGTCATCTATCCACCTGCATCGTGGCGCCCCCTTGCACTGTAGTCAGGTCTACCAGGGTTGTAAGCCATCGGTGGAGGTTGTTGAAGCTTTAAGATAACTGAACCAGCGTACTTGTTACATGGAAATATACTTTACACAGTTATTTGAATGTCCTTATTTAGCACTGTCTGTATGGGCAACAGCCATGGTCTTCCTCAAACACTTCATTTCACACTTGGAAATTACACTCTCATGAGCCTTGAACAGGAATCATGTTTCATTACACTAGAAGCGTAATAAGAACCCACCGAGTAGTGGCATCGATATAAACGGTTGTAGGTAGAAGGACACGTCGTCATTGTACTCTTTCAGTCAGTCGGGATACTAAGAGGTGGACAGGCCGATGCTTCAGTTGGTAAATAGAACGAACAAGAAAACGAATAGCAGTTTCAGAACTAATGAACATAAACATGCTTATATATATATATGGGGCACTTCATCCAAGTATTATCGGCATGCCCAAGTCTTACACGTGGTCGAAAGGGGAGCAAGGAATAGTACGACTGTAGCCTGTCAGGCATGTCGTTAGTGTGGCTAAAATTGGTTGGGCATGAAGTTTGTCACCTCGCCACAAACATGAATTGACATGTATTTATTTAATAACATGTGCTCCACAGGGAACTTAGCAGGTTTGGATATATTTTGTATTGTACTTCTATTGTCATGACGATCCCTGGCGAACTGTATTTACTGTTTTCCTCCGGTAGTGAGTATTGTACACTAAGCAAACACTGTTTCTAACCTGCTGGCTTGAAACAAACCGCGCGTGACGACGCGAGTGCAACATGATTCTGAGCCTGTGGTTTGTAAGACGGCCACGGTCACGTCAGGTCACGTGATTACATGGGAACATTAGCTAGACATTGGTTGTGTGACACGACCTAGAATGTTGCTAACTAGCGCGCCTAGATTTGGTTTCAAACTGGGGTTGCCGGCAGGTGTGTCGCGAAAACACTAGCACGTAAACACACGATCATACATAAACATAACAAACACGATCGTGTGTGTGCGTGCGTGTTTGTGTATTCCCGAGTGGATCCCGTTTGTGAAAGAAAGAGTAGATCCATTTTAGCTTCATTTATGCCGTAAAATATAACTAAAAAGAGTTGTGCTTGGGACAAGCGACCGCATCGCGTACAACAAATTGCTGTAGATGACCATTATTAAAACACGCCAGACCGAGGCCAGCCACAGTGCAGACCTTATACACTTCCTGACATTTGATTTTAGACTACGCTTTCCCGTACAAGTTTTTATTTATTCTCACACTTCCTGTTTTTGTATTGGTACTACAGGAGTGCCATTTTTATAATGTTGTTGTTTCTTTGGTAATCTTACGTTCTTGATAAGTGATTCGAGGATCCGTCAAAATTAGATACAGGTCGCACTAGTAGACGCTGTTTACACAACTTCATCTCTCCAGGTTATGGAGAAATTAGTTAAAAATAGAAGTCCAGATAAACGACAACGGTCATGTCAAGTAGAAGCCTGTAACAAGTAAATATATTTAGAAAACCAAAGTTGTTCGGTATAATCTTTTATTTATACTAAGACGTATTTGTAATTAAGACTACAGAAGCTTCTTCGAATGCGTCATCTGGAACGTAAACTTCCGGTGGTTAGTGAGTTTCCAACTAAATAATCGCTTCTTACTTTCCGACTAACTACATAAACTCGACATTTTGAGTTGTAGAAGTACCTTATATGTGTCATTCGAGGATCTGTCGATACTTGGCAGATCAACAGGCTGCACTAGCAGAGATTGTGTACGCAATTTCAGCTCTCTAGTTAATGGGGAAATTGGTTAAAATATGAGAAATAAAAGTTCAAGCAATCAGACAATGGTCATTTCATACCACAGTAAATAAAAGCTTGTATAAAGGAACAAGAAGTAGATTATATATATATATGTACCAATCATCTCAAAACTGTCTGTCCGTATGACAATCTCTTACATATACCATTTACTACTGTGTCGTCATAGAAAGGAATCCTGAATGCTAATCAAGAATGTATGACCCTATCTATCAATTTACTACACCACTGCCTTCTGAGTACAACCATGGCCAACTGTAAAAATAATACACCACGTCATCTAACTGGACTCAGTAGTTGAGACAGCTCAAGAGATAAAGCGAGGTCTGACACTTGCAACAATAATACTGCAAACCTTCAACAGATGCAGCTTGTGCTCCTTGGCGACTAGCTAGTTCCGTCAATGGGTAGGCTGCAAGAGCTCATCATGTCAGGGTCACAATAGGTACAGCTGAAACCACCCAGTGCGTGTAGGTGTGACTAGCTGAAACTAGTCATACTTAATTACGAAGATACGGTACCTGCTCCGACTTTTGCTAGTTACATCCACACATGTACACACATATCAAGACCACATCCACACATGTACACACATACCAAGACCACATCCACACATGTACACACATACCAAGACCGTATCCACACATGTACGCACATACCAAGACCACATCCACACATGTACGCACATACCAAGACCACATACATACATGTACACACATACCAAGACTACATCCACACATGTGCACACACCAACCAAGACCTAGACGATATATCCAGATAATCTCACACTTAACACGAGCTGCGTTTGGTTATTTCTTATATTAAGGCAAGAAAGGCGTATTGTAGACCGTGCAGATTGATAGTGACATATGCTTACATCATCCATTCTGGGCGGAGTGAACTGTTCATTAATGATACACCTACACAGCGCACAAACATTAGGTTGACCATTGTTGAAGATTACATCGAGGACGGGCGCCATTAGGTGGCACCGCTAGACAGCTGGTCAGCAAGGTATTGCTCATATAGTCGGTTGTTGAACAGCACAAGAAGTGTACTCTGAGGTGAAAATGTCAAGATGGTCCCGGAGCAAACACTGCAGTTGGGAACGAGGTGTTAGAGACATCATTTTGCTAGGCCTCAACCATGTACCAGATGAGCTGATGATCTTACTCGTTCCGTGTTTTTTATTTCCTATTTGTACAGCCTGGTACCCATTTACACATGTTAGACTGGAACATCTTAATACCATGAGTTGAACAATCAGTCCTGCACTCTAACCACTCTGCCAATTTGACGTTCATAACTAGTAAGTTACCTGGACACTCACAACCACTAAGTTACCCGGACGCTTACAACCACTAAGTTACCTGAACGCTCACAACCACTAAGTTACCTGGACGCTCACAATCACTAAGTTACCTGGACGCTCACAACCACTAAGTTACCTGGACGCTTACAACCACTAAGTTACCTGGACGCTCACAACCACTAAGTTACCTGGACGCTCACAACCATAAGTTACCTGGACGCTCACAACCACTAAGTTACCTGGACGCTCACAACCCCTGTTACCTGAACGCTTACAACCACTAAGTTACCTGGACGCTCACAACCACTAAGTTACCTGGACGCTCCCAACCACTAAGTTACCTGGACGCTCACAACCACTAAGTTACCTGGACGCTCACAACCACTGTTACCTGAACGCTCACAACCACTAAGTTACCTGGACGCTCACAACCACTAAGTTACCTGGACGCTCACAACCACTAAGTTACCTGGACGCTCACAACCACTAAGTTACCTGAACGCTCACAACCACTAAGTTACCTGAACGCTCACAACCACTAAGTTACCTGAACGCTCACAACCACTAAGTTACCTGGACGCTCACAACCACTGTTACCTGGACGCTCACAACCACTAAGTTACCTGGACGCTCACAACCACTAAGTTACCTGGACGCTCACAACCACTGTTACCTGAACGCTTACAACCACTAAGTTACCTGGACGCTCACAACCACTAAGTTACCTGGACGCTCACAACCACTAAGTTACCTGGACGCTCACAACCACTAAGTTACCTGGACGCTCACAACCACTGTTACCTGAACGCTCACAACCACTAAGTTACCTGAACGCTCACAACCACTAAGTTACCTGGACGCTCACAACCACTAAGTTACCTGGACGCTCACAACCACTAAGTTACCTGGACGCTCACAACCACTGTTACCTGAACGCTCACAACCACTAAGTTACCTGGACGCTCACAACCACTAAGTTACCTGAATAATTAGCTTCTAAGGTGGTGCATTATAATGCAAGCCAGCAATGTGCTTGGTTGTAAAGTCGCTGCTGTGGTTTACCTCATACCCCATTCAACTTCTACATGCGTCCTTTTCTCAACCTCGTTAATACACTGTGAATACCTTCATGTGTGGTTACCACTAGATTTCCTATGTGGTTACCACTAGATTTCCTATGTGGTTACCACTAGATTTCCTATGTGGTCTCTTGTCACATTTTCACTGAAAACGTAAAACCGTCCACAATTACGTAGATGACATTCGTGTAGTAGGTCAAGGCCAGAGCTCAGGTACACGAGACTGCACCGTGTTTTGCTTGGTTGGGCTGTCGTGGGTATCCATTTTTTGCGGCAGTGCCGCTGTCAAAGGTATTGAAATTATAGTTATTACAAAATCGAAAAGGACGGAAAGAATAATCTAGGTTTTGTTGGGGCTTTTAACCAGGAGTTCAACCAATGTTTAGTTATTAACACTTTATACACGTTATTAACACTTTATACGCGTTTTTGCCATAGTGCCTTTTTTTCTTCTCACAGTGTTAATACGGATGAATACAATGGGGAGGGGCGGGGTGGTTGTGTAAAAGAACGAGGAGTAAATACTAAGGGTTATGATAAATGAGTTATGATAGATGAGTTAGGATAGATGAGTTCGGATAATTGTTTGACCGTTGCTAATACAGGACAGTGTGAGGAGATTTTCGGGAAGAGATTAATTAACCGTGTTTTAATGTACGCATGGTGAAATAAGTTACAATATGAGGCGGGTGATGCAGAGTACAAATAACCATTTAACACGTCTTCAACGGCATATAATTCATCTTTAACTTGATTTAAGGAAAGCTGCAACTTGTGCTGGTATAAAGGTATCCTTAGGTACCAAACTAACAAGTATAAAGTGGTATCAAAGTGAACAAAGAGAAATTTGTGATTATCCGTCAATAGACTCTGCAGACAATGAAAACATACGGAATTTTTAATTAAGGGATCACAATCAATCACGAACAATCAACAGGATTATAAGCAATCATAAACACAAACACACACACACATGTATATATATATATATACATATATATATATAGTTTCCGTACACAAGAAACAAATTCCGCCTCTACACAAGAAACAAGTTCAGTATGTATGCAAGAGACAATGTTAGTCTGTACCATGGAACACATTCCGCCTGTACACAAGAACACATTCCGTTTGGATCACGACAACTGGTACCGGTTAGGAAACAGCTAGAACAGAACGCAGGAAATGTTTGTCGTAAAACCCAATTAAAGAGGTCTGTGCAGGAAGCTTGCAACCTCATCATGTAAAACACCTTGATTCAGACGCTTCACTTATAAGAGCAGATGAAGTGGTTTGGTACACACTCCTGTACGGAGTCATCAACCATGAAAAGGAAATGAAAAAAAACCTGAAAAAAACACACACGTCAGTTTTCTCCCCTGCAAACCGTCTTCATTTCGTAACCTCTGCTATGGATGTTTGTTGGCAGATGTGTCCCAAATCTAGTGAAAATTGTGTGTATAACCAACACGGGTGTGTTTTTCCTCTCTAAAGAAAGACAGTTTCAATATTGTGCAAGTCGTAAATAATATTTCATTGCTCTTCAAAATGCGACTATGTCGCTGTAGGATATATTTGACAATGTTTTTATAGTTTAATTGTTTGAAACATACATTTTTTTCAAACTGTGCAATTTGATGGAGTTGTTACATTAGAAATGCAAAATAAAAAGTGTAAAATTGTTTTTGTAAGACAACATTCTGGGACGATTTCACAATATGGATTCTACAACTGCATGTACAACTCATGAACAATTATATGCAACGCCTACGCGTTCCGATTCTTGTTCTTCGTTTAAAGATTTGACATAAATGCAAGTTTGCCACATAAAAAACTCACATCAGCATGTCATCCGCGACAATCCTCTTCAAGCATTTAATATGGTATAGTTTAAATGGATACCCATCCTTTACCGAATGCCATTTTGCCACTTCCGGTGTTCTATAGGAGCTAAAGGTCTGCTCCTTCCTGATGACATTCAGAGGGTACCGGAAGTTCGCCGTGAGAGCGACGCGCGAAATTAGAAGTAACAGAAACAGGTAAAAATACAGACTCGGAACTACTCGATGTCAGATCAATAGCTGCAGACAAGGGAGAACAACCCATGTGATTGATTTTCACTCCCCTTTATCGGTCAGTCTAACAAAGACTCGGACGTTGTCGTCAGCCTGGGCACGTGTTTGAGATGAACCAATCTTCGACCATTGATCTGCAGTCAGCGATACACTTGACTGTGTTTGCTTTGGGTGTGAAATAACTCGCAGTAAGGGGCGCAAGGTGCTAACCGCGGTTTGTATGCCGATAAATAACCGTCGCTTAACTAGCAATGAGTTGAGAAGGATGATAGAGCATTTCTTGTTCCTAATATTTGTTAGCACGTTTCATCGATTGCAACTCTCAACCTTGATATCGATCAGCAGTTATATACAACTCGTCAGGAACGATCTGCGTCGATCAACTGTGAGGTATTTGCTGCATAAACGACATTTTTATTGATTGTAAACATGAGATTGCCCTAGAACGTTCAGAAGTTGATAGTCGGGCAGGTACTGCTTGATAAACAAATGTAAACACGGATGAATCGGTCCTATTATTATTGGCTGTTTTCTGTGGATATTATACACCCAGATGAATGGGCCCTATTGTTAATGGCTGTTTTCTGTGGATATATATCCAGATTAATGGGTCATATTGTTAATGGCTGTTTTCTATGGATATATATATATATCAAGATGAATGGGTCCTATTGTTAATGGCTGTTTTCTGTTGATAAATATCCAGATGAATGGGTGCTATTGTTAATGACTGTTTTCTGTGATCACATACTGTCTTAGTTGATGTGATATTCTCATGCACCAGTCTGGTTGTTCCTTTTTGTAGCCACCCTAAAAAACGCATGCGACGAAAGTGTCTTCATATGATTTTGGTTACATATTACAATTCTAGCCACGAGATCAAGCTGTGCAAATATATAACACAGCATAGTTTTAGTTTCCCGAGAAACAATTTTGGAGCTCAATATTCTACCAAAAGTAGTTCACGATAACCTGTCTCTGCCGACCTTAAAGTTAAAGTATTGATGTTTTCATTTATATTTGTCATTGTTGCTATCCAGGGGGTAAAACTGTTGGCTTATTCAACTCCGCTGTCCATCCATCGTAATGCGACCGCTTTGTCTATTGTTCATTTTCTTGTGTTCATTAGCAGCGAATTGTAGGTTTTCTACTAATTTGATTCAGTTTGTGCACACGTGTTGTTTTTTCTTTTCTCCTTCATCTTTACTCTTTCACACAGCTATATAAACTGTATCTCATTCATCTTTACTCTCTCGCACACTATATGAGCTTTATCTCATTTATCTTTACTCTCTCACACACCTTTATCAACATTATCTCATTCATCTCTACTCTCTCACACACTATATGAGCTTTATCTAATTCATCTTTACTCTCTCACATACTATATGAACTTCATTTAATCATGTTCATATTTGAATCTCCAATTTAAGTATTACCCAGATGTTAACCCAGACAGAAAATACATTGGACATAGCAAACCAAACGCTTAATTGATGTGAAGACGCTCATCTTTACCAAGTAGACATATCTTTGACATTGGCACCAAGACTAACTCTCTTAAAATTATGTCATAAATTGATACACATTTGGTAAAGTTGTATCCTCGTTAATCGTTTGAAACAGCATCTGCTTCTGCCAACTTTATATCGAGCATGACGAGTCAATGTGTAGTCAAACACACATACCATTTGTGTATGGCACGGCAGCATATTTCTAGCATAATTCTGCAGAACCGTATGCCTCATCAGCAACAACCGCCAACAGTTTTTTTCCCGCCAACTGAAGCGCGCCTTCTGCGTGTGTGTGTATTCGCCTACATATTCTAACTTTGTGAAATCTTATAGATTCTATCTTCTATTAATTTCCATCCTGTTGACTTCATACTCCATTTTTGTTATCCTCCAACTCTCCCCTTCCCGCACGTAGCACTATAAATATGTCCACCTTATCAGCGTTGTCCCGGCGTTACCAAACTGTTCCTTTTTCAACGCGTCCCATCTACCCCGGCCTTAGCCTTCACGATCTCCCCAACCCCGACCGGCCGTTTGGGACGGACCTGTTGCACAGATGTGCATATATCTATGCTAATGAGAAGCAACTCGGCCTGGCATTCTGACCTGAATGTCAAGTACGGTTTAAACATTTAACACTAAGTCAATACAAATGGCGGCTGGTTGCGGCTTGTCCAGGCGAAAAACGGATCCTACCTAGCGAATTCTGGATATGCGAAAAGCGTTTATAAAGGGCAAGAGGGAGGATTTTTATAAAAGTATGTTAACGAAGAGCAGACGAAGAACGTATAGGAGGACTGAATAAAGTGAGTGCTGAAGGATGGGGTAATATAAAAATATGGGATACTGGATAAAAGTGGGTAAAGCAATGTTAGAAGGCGAACAGATGAAAAATGAGAAATTGAGAACTCAATATCGGCATGCACTTGCAAATAGCAGAACTGATAGGCTACACGTACATAATTAGTGAACATGTCAAGCTGCGTTAGGAGGACTGGATAAGATGGGAGAACAGCAAATGGTGAATATCTGCACATATATTGAACAATTAATAGAAACATTGAAAAGCTGGATAATTGAAATGTTGGAGCAAACTAGATAATCAAAGTATTGGAACAAACTGGACAATATAAATATTTTGAAGAACTGGAAAATAGAAAAAGCAAAACTAGATAATGGAAATATTTGTGAACATTGTGGATATTAGAAATATGAAAAACTGGTTAATGGAAATGCTGCGGAAAACTGGGTAATGGAAATGCTGGGAATAACTGGAAAATGGATAAGCTGGGACAAGCTAACGGTTCAGAATGTGTAAGTTATAACAAGTAAACCTAGGTCAAATCGAATATCCTCACACATTATAAGACAAGGCTTGCTTGTGTTCTCCAGCATCTTTGCTGCAGAGTCGTCTCCGCTAATCTGCCACGAAAACACGTTCGCTGCGTCCCAGCGATACTTCTCTGTGTTTACATCCTGCGCGTACGAAGGTAAACACACATTTCATTTTACGTAGTTACAAGTGCACACATTGCACTGACACAAACAGGGCGTACCGACAAAGACGGATCCTTCAAGTTCCTCGCGACTTCTTACATTAAGGCAGTCCGTATTCCCGCCACGTTAAAATTATCAGTCCTGAGGTCACAGAAGGTCAGATTTCGTGCCAGCAGAGTGCCGGCTTCTTGAGATAACCTTTGCTTATCACATCTTCCATTCTTCCCTCTCCGTCCCAATGTAGTACATGTATGTAGTTATCGCGGCTTCCCAGCAGACACTATCAGGTGGTATGACCTTTGGCCCCATACACTGTACACCTGATACCAGGCATGAAATATGCACCTCTACAATTTAACCGTGGTAGGATCTGTGTCAACAGAGGTTACGAAAGAAAGACCGTCTGCAAGTGCGCAAACTGACGTTTGGGGGAGTGAGTGGAGGTGTATGTGTGTATTTGCTTGTTTGTTACTTCTGGTCTATTTCGCCTTTGCTGGCTCCACTACGTACACGAGTTTCTAGTAAATAGATCACAAAAGCCTTTGCAAATAAAAATCTTATGATATGGGAACTTGAAAACCATGTATTATTGTACAGGCATTGTCCCTTATTTCTCCACGTCATTCCCACAGGTATTGAAAGACTTATTCCGTTGTCTTGTCTGAGCACAGACACCTGCAGCATATAAGTCTTAGTCTGCTATTTCGGTCATATCTTCACCACACGTTAAACCTTTTCGTTATTCGCGAAACGACCCATCCCTTGTGCACTTGCTAAACCATGCGAACACGCTACTGCAGCTGATACACTGTTTGTCGTTTCTAGCTTATAAACGCGAATCACCTCTCCGACCTGCTACATGTTTCTGTGGCAGGACGACCAGGTCAGGATTTATCAGCAAATTTTGAGCGATCTTGAAAAAAACTATCGACACAGAAATAATTTTCTTGTGAATATCATTTGCAGATAGTCCTATCCGCCCACCTCCCAGCCAAAAAAAGGAAAACAATTAAACGCACAACAGTATGCTGTGAGCAGACGCCATTTTGTATCTCTGCGCACCCGCATGCAACACCTAGTGTCTGCTACCTAAAATAATCACAAAGCTGGATATTGCTGTCATTTAATGACGCCTTTTATAAACTACCAGCTACACCTTTCATCTATCCAATTTCAGTTTATGATCTGCTAAATGACTTACATGTGTAAGTCAATGTGTGTGTGTATATATATATATATATATATAGAGAGAGAGAGAGAGAGAGAGAGAGAGAACGATAGAGAGAACTTATCATGGTCTTGTCGATTGTATATATTTAATTTCTCATTTTCGACATGATCTGCCATGCGCCCTTGACAGACAATCCAAAATTCAACCTTACTTACTTTAATACCACTTTGATGGTGTAAGTTTGCCTTCTGTTTTACAGCTTAGTTTTATCTTGAAAGCGTGCAGTCTGTAAATGTATACGATTCTTGCATAAAGTTTGTAGTGTCTCTTGTGTAAGCGAATAATTTGTCGTTATGCCTTCGTGTTGGTGTATTCCTCTCTTGCTGTCGTTATGCCTTCGTGTTGGTGTATTCCTCTCTTGCTGTCGTTATGCCTTCGTGTTGGTGTATTCCTCTCTTGCTGTCGTAATTGTATAGTGTGTGTATCTTTATTGGATACGTATTGTTAAAGCACACAACTGATCTATTAAGACGCTAGTATGAACACATTGTCCTCCGTTTATCTTGGGACATTCGTCCAATGCAACTTATGAACGTGTCTAGACTGCACCGTATAGGCATCAACCAAATCAAACGAGGTTCAACTCTAATATCTTAACGGGTCTCTGCTAGAGGGCGCCGGCGTTTAAAGGTTCAATATCACGTGTCAATACAACGATCCGTGTCCTGACGTGTTCAGCGAGACAGGGGGTTTGGGGCAGGGAGGGGAGAGGAAGCTAGGCTTTGAGACCTGGTGTCCGGACTGGGGCAGGTAGAACAGTCGACATTACGTCCCCAGCCGCAGTGTCAGTGAACCATGAAGACTTGTGTGACCTACCTACGCGAACTGAGCACACCACTAACCAGGCAGGTCATCGCGGCCCTGATAGTTACACAGTCGTAGGGCCTAGGTTAGTGGACCGTAACCGAGCTCTGGAGTACGGTTGGGAATGTTCTCATGTTTTAGCCGGCTTTCCTATATTGCGTATATAGCTTCCATTTCTTTCTCGCTGACATCAGACAGCCACATCAGTGATTCCCATGGAATCGGCGTTGTTTGTTAAACGCTCATCTTTCCTATTGACGATGGTACGGCTGGCTGAGACACAGGCTTTGAGTCCTGGCGTACTAGCTTCAAAACTCGTGTTCAGACCTGTTCTGTTGTGGGCTATTACATGATGTGACCGCTTCTCTCAGTTAACCCAGCCGTCAATGGATAACCGACGAGGTTATTTCGGAGCCGCTGTGGGGGCTACAGAGTTCGTGCTCAGGCGTCGGCACTTTATCCAATGAAAAGGACTTAGCACATAAGATGGCGCAAAGAGGCAATGAAGACGAGATATGTGCCATTTTCCATTTACATTCCACAAAATCATGGCTGGGGCTGTCTTTGAAAGTCGGGTTGCGTTTAGGTTAAGCAAAGCTTCCCAACACACACTCTATACTACAACACACACTCTGTGCTACAACACACACTCTGTACTAGAACACAAACTCTGTACTACAACATCCACTCTGTACTACACCACACACTCTGTACTAGAACACACACTCTGTACTACAACATCCACTCTGTACTACAACATCCACTCTGTACTACACCACACACTCTGTACTAGAACACACACTCTGTACTACAACATCCACTCTGTACTACAACATCCACTCTGTACTACAACATCCACTCTGTACTAGAACATCCACTCTGTACTAGAACATCCACTCTGTACTACAACATCCACTCTGTACTACAACATCCACTCTGTACTAGAACATCCACTCTGTACTAGAACATCCACTCTGTACTACAACATCCACTCTGTACTAGAACATCCACTCTGTACTAGAACATCCACTCTGTACTACAACATCCACTCTGTACTAGAACATCCACTCTGTACTAGAACATCCACTCTGTACTACAACATCCACTCTGTACTACAACATCCACTCTGTACTAGAACATCCACTCTGTACTACAACATCCACTCTGTACTACAACATCCACTCTGTACTACAACATCTGCTCTGTACTACAACATCCACTCTGTACTACAACATCCACTCTGTACTAGAACATCCACTCTGTACTACAACATCCACTCTGTACTACAACATCCACTCTGTACTAGAACACACACTCTGTACTAGAACACACACTCTGTACTACAACATCCACTCTGTACTACAACATCCACTCTGTACTACAACATCCACTCTGTACTACAACATCCACTCTGTACTACAACATCCACTCTGTACTAGAACATCCACTCTGTACTACAACATCCACTCTGTACTACAACATCCACTCTGTACTACAACATCCACTCTGTACTACAACATCCACTCTGTACTACAACATCCACTCTGTACTACAACATCCACTCTGTACTACAACATCTACTCTGTACTACAACATCCACTCTGTACTACAACATCCACTTTGTACTACAACATCCACTCTGTACTACAACATCCACTCTGTACTACAACATCCACTCTGTACTTCAACATCCACTGTGCTCACGCTGTTTCCTGTTCTGATCACTGAAGTTGTTCTCGTCACTGATAATGCTATTGAATAGAATAGTGTAACAGAGTTCACACTAAATTGTTAACCGACACAACAACTAATATCTATATCTACTGTCAGCACACTGAGTCCTACACAGCCGTGGCACACTTTCACGAACTATACCAGAATCACGGCTGAGCATTATATCCTAAATGGTAAACATATTTTGATTGAATCCGTTACACTCTCTTTATCGTTAAAACAGCAGCTCATTCACATATGCACAACACTATTTTTAAGATTACAGTCCCCTGCATACTCTAACTACTGAGACGTATGGTGTAATGCACGTATGTTGGTCTTGTTACATAACAACCATGTATTCGATCTGTTGTATTGACTCATTTCTCCATGTATATTTGTAAGAATCCTTCAGAGCAGATAGCTACGTTCATCTCTATCTTTGTATGTCCCAACAGGTGAGACTACTCGCTCTCGCTCACTTTTCCATGCATAATTATAAGAATACTTCAGATGCAGAACATACGTGGGTTCATCTCTATCTCTGTATGTCCCTACCGATGAGACTGCCTTCCTATCCTGACTCTCGCTGAATAAGCCAGTGCAATAATCTCTATCTGAATTAATCGTTTTTATTAATAATCTCTCTAGACTTCTGATTGCGGACACCCTTTCTCGATTTCTGACCAATTTCCGTAAGTCTCACAAAAATGTAAGAGATTAAAGGATCTGGAGCAACTCGCTCTCTAGATGATAGCCCCGACTTGCAAAGAGATGTCAGTCGTCGAAATAACTCATCTACTTTGTATTAATTCTGTCTTCATTCGGCGTCTGACTGACTAATATGGGTTGTGATTTTGTTTTGCAATCCATCACTTCAGCAGACTGTTACGTGCAACTCGATGACTAGTCGTCGGCTGCTTTGATTAGCCACTAATCGGAATTGTTGCGTCTTTGATATGCGCGCAGTCCGTCCTATTTTACATCTTTGGGTCCCTGACATTCGCACTTTAAAGGTCCGAAAATAAATTGCCTGATAACTGCAAAGGTTCTAAAACCGACCCAGCGTACAAAGCCTTGGTCGCAGTTCTGAAACTCCTGGGTCCCTTAAATTGCGGCAAAGTGTATGATGAGGAGTGACTTCTTCTGGTCTTGAACATGTTTTGCCAATGTTGCGTGCCATGAGGAGCTTAGGAGACTAACTTTACTGATACGACGTTTTTGACATGCTGACTAGCAATGATAAAACCGACACCTCTAATGTGGTACCGGCCATCTTCTGTGCCGATATAAATTTCGTTGCCATTTTCCCACCATGTGCAATGCGAATCTAAATGGGCGCGCGTTTCCGGTAGCCCGATTACGTCATGCCTGATGTTTTTAAGGTTTGTTATTAAATGGTTTTATTTATGTAATCCAAATCCACTTTGCAGGTTGCAGGATATAATATGGAACCTATTTGTCGCAATCTGGACTGGGGATGGCACGTTGTGCTTATCAACACGCACTGAAATTTCATGAAGTCGACATTTGGAGGATATCGTCATGTGTCGTGGACGATCTGTCATCTAGAATCATTATAGTTGGCTACAGGTAGCACCGAAGGTTGATCTACACAGTGCAGCTCGCTAGGTCTGGGGGAAGTGTGGATACAGAAATCGATCGAAAACTGGATTTAAATTTCCATTCTTTCCTATTTGACGGGTGACGACAGGCTGTTTCTAACAGAGTTAGCCATCTTGTTGGGCCCCGGAAATAAAATAAGACCAGTTTTTGATTGGTTTTACAATAATTTATCTCCTCACCCGCAATTTTTGTGGAAATCTTACAGGTAGAGAAACAATACAAAAATAACACATGCAGTAAATACTAAAGCAAGAAAAGCATAAACTAAAACAAGATGCAACAAAGAAAATCCATACACAAGTCGATGTGAATTTACCAGCCAGCCATCTGACCGACACAAACGTTTGGCAACATGAATGAGATGCTACTCTAATATTCTCATGACCTTATGCAATCGCGGTAATCAGAACCGATCACGTCATAAAACCCACCCCAGCCGCGGGCATTCTCTTTGTTGGTATGAGCCGAGACCGATATATCGATTTGACTAAGAAATACCGCCACCCTCGCTTCGAGGTCCAGCCAATTCTGATCTGTAATTTTAAAAACCTCAGTTGTATTAGCAGATGGGAAACAGGTTGGGAGAATTGGATAGACATGTAAATTAGCTGGATTAGGATATGGGAAACGGGTTGGTGGATAGATCTGGATGACGCTTAGCTGGATTAGGATATGGGAAACGGGTTTGTGGATATATCTGGATGACGCTTATCTGGATTAGGATATGATAGGATATGGGAAACGGGTTGGTGGATGGATCATGATGACGCTTTTCTGGATTAGGATATGGGAAACGGGTTGGTGGATAGATCTGGATGACGCTTAGGTGGATTAGGATATGGGAAACGGGTTTGTGGATATATCTGGATGACGCTTATCTAGATTAGGAAATGGGAAACGGTTTTGTGGAATGATCTGGATGACGCTTAGCTGGATTAGCAAAAGGGAAACGAGTTGGTGGATTGACCTAGAGGTCGCTTAGTTTAATAACCATTTGGACATCAGCTGTTGCCGATGACCTCTCTTACTAATCATACCTGGCCTGACGCTGACGAGCAGCAGTTGTGTATATAGTTATCATGTCAGTCATACATTATAGGTCATTAAGAAAGTTGAACATAATAATTGAAAATAAATTGCAGCAGAAAGATCAGATGGATGTGGATACACAGAGAGCTTTTGTGATCGTTTCTTGCAGGGAAGTCATCTGCGATGGTAGACTAAGCCAAGGTGCCCAACAGAAAGGCGATGAAGAATGTTCATATATATTATGGTTAGCCATATTGAGGATCATAGTATTTGACTACGTGCGACGGATGTAGTATTGTTGATACACGTAAAGATGATATCGCAGCCACGACTGCTCAGAATATTGAAATTGCTAGCAGTGTTTATGCTATTCCAATGGTTTTGTTTTATGAAAGTATTGCGGATGACAGATTTTATCTTATTGTGTGTGTGTGTGGGATAATATTGTTAAGGAAACTATTTGTGAAAATCTGTTGAGTTATAACTTTCGATGGTAGAATCAGGGTTGCAGTAGCACTATACAAATCATGGCTACAGTAGCACTATATAAATCATGGCTACAGTGGCAATAATGTAATCTAACCTAACATAATAATATAATATAATCACATGCAATCAAATGCTAATAGGCCATTGGGCGGTGCGATAACTTTATATTACATATTACACAGTTGGATAACATTCGGATTCAATTCCTGTCAATGTGACAAAAGCAAAAGCTCTCCTTGAGATGAGCACTTCATAACATCTCTGGTTCCATCAGCTGACTACTATAAGTACATACATCCTGCCAGTTGAAGCCAAAAGTATATATATATATATCATTATATGTGTTAGTTCTCGCATTGCTATTGTACTGTACTTTAAAATGATTATTCAAGTTTAAGAAATACGATAGTTTTAATAAATGTGTTTCATTCTTGTAAATATGAATCACTGTGAAAAGATATATATTTTTGATGATAAAGTATCTTAATTCGCATCGTTTGTATGACGGTCACATACGTTTTAATTGGTTCATCGCTTCTGTGACGTTAAGAATTTCACTTCAACCAGGATTTGTGAAACCGAATACTAAGACAGTAACAATTCGTTTGCATTATTACCTAGATTGACCTTCGCTTCCAGTTATTATTGAATATTATTATTATTACAACTAGTTTATCCGGCAATATTTGTTCTCTTTTATTTATGCGGTAAATTGTTCAACACAAAGCGAGTGAGTCAGATATCTGAAGTTAATAATTAAGTCATTATACGTTTCAGAAGAAATACACGTTCTCACTAATTGTGTTATGTTTATTTTCAAAATATTTGAAACATTTTTTATTTACTTCCGTCATTATTGGCAGGTTATTGCTCGTTACTTCATAATGATAGGAAATGGCGATTGATGTATTGAACACAGATTTTTCGAACAAACGTTAACTAAGTATTGCTATTCGTATCTGTCCGAATAGTCAAAAACCTCTATTCGTATCTGTCCGAATAGTCAAAAACCTCTATTTGTATTCGGTCGTATATTTAAAGACCTCTATTCTTATCCGACCGAATAGTTAAATATATTAGTTCGATATCTATTGATATCAGGACAAGTAGATGAAAGTCCATTCTGTGCTTCTCTAATTATAATATACAAAACATATGTTTCTTGGTCCGAATGCCTGTAGGTATCCCTGAGTGCTAGTCTCTGCTGTTGTTTAAACAATTGTTTGATCTCTCTAATTTAATCTCTTGTGTAATGTTTCATATGACTGTCTTGTGCGATAGAGTGGTTGGAGCGCTTGCTTTTCGTGGCAAATATTCTAAGCTCATACCTGTATCTCGACACGCTCTATATACATCCTATGCCCTCGGTTCATTGAATTCTCTAAACAACAATGCGCGCTAACCATGGAACAACTCTTCGAATCATAGTATTTTAGCAGTTAGATGCACACTTATCCAAAAAATCGATGGCTCCACCATTTATTCATCCACCAATCGATCAATTCACCCTTCCACATCCGCCTCTACGACTAAGTTCGAACATTCAATAGACTACTTGCCCATGTTTGTTGTGGCTCCAAGTCAAATTTGAACTTCACGATCAGTCCAGACCAGCCACAGTGAAAGATGGCTGTCACTAAGTCAGTGATCTGCCCTTGCTGACCCGCCAACTCGTGTTCTGTTTGCTGGTCAATGTTGAGTGTTACTGCTCCTGATGCTGGTCAATCTTGAGTGTTACTCATCCGAATGCCTGCTATGTCCTTACGTTTCCTTCTCCTGAGTGCTATTTGTCGTATAGAGAATATGTTCTTGCCTGAAACATATTCTGTGATGATCGTATGGATATTTACTTGCGAGGAAAGCATATGCTGGCTGCTTCCTGCTAGGCATATTATCATTTTTGTAAACGGTAACTAAGTAGAGCTATACATTGGGTCGGCTTTATTACTAGGAAGAGACAAGAAAATAATTTCTATATGGCGTTTTCTGCTAAACTAAAATAGTTACTTTTTTATCTTTCCCCTTCCTACCCTCGTATCCCATCCATTCTTGCATCTCATCCTCTCTCATCTTCTCCATCCCCTTCCCCCACCTGATAATGTAATACAAAGTGTCGAATACACAGTCACTATAAGAGCACATGACGTAGGCTTGCTACACGGACCCTGATGTAGTGCTGGCCCCATGCACCTATTGCAGTAACAACAAATAGCAATAATAATATTCAGCATAATTATGTTGTGAAAATTATGGCAATGCGTTGTTGTTGTGGAAGCTACTCGTGCTGAGAACTCTTAACGATGTCTCTGTGGCAGTTGGTTACAGCTGCTCCTCCTACATACCGAGGCGTACTTGAGAAATTTGTCCGGTGTCCTTATGGCTGCAGTGTAATACGAAGCCCTTCAGTTAAGCACACACCTATAGAGGTTGCAGTGTTGACGTCCGCCTCGCTGACCAGGCTGCTGGGACACATCCTGTTTCAAGCGCACGAACGAGTACGATGGGGGTCTTGATGAATGTTTTACTCGACCTTGATTACTCTATGCTCCCAACTCTGTTACTATAGAGTATACGTTTGTGTACAGCTAGAGGAGGGGAGGGGCGGCATGTCTTTCTTGCATCAGTAAATTATGCAATTCAGCTTGTGGAGATTGAGCTTATTCACATGGTCTGCCGTCTCTGAATGATCAATCCGACCTTGTTACATGCTCAAAGTTAACCAACAATTGCTGCAATTTGTGTAACAGGTTAAACGGGCTATCCATACTTCCTACGATCGGCACATATTCTGTTTAAGTAAACCAAAAAGATGACACGGCTAGTTGTTATACTTAATTACACAACTTCTCATTTTACACAAGTGCTAATTAGACACATTATCTCATTTTATTCACCTTATTCATACAAGTGCTAATTCTACAGATCACCTTATATGATTCAAGTAAAGTGCTAATTCTACAGATCGCCTTATATGGTTCAAGTAAAGTGCTAATTCTACAGATCACCTCATATGATTCAAGTAAAGTGCTAATTCTACAGATCACCTTATATGATTCAAGTAAAGTGCTAATTCTACAGATCACCTTATATGATTCAAGTAAAGTGCTAATTCTACAGATCGCCTTATATGGTTCAAGTAAAGTGCTAATTCTACAGATCACCTCATATGATTCAAGTAAAGTGCTAATTCTACAGATCACCTTATATGATTCAAGTAAAGTGCTAATTCTACAGATCACCTTATATGATTCAAGTAAAGTGCTAATTCTACAGATCGCCTTATATGGTTCAAGTAAAGTGCTAATTCTACAGATCACCTCATATGATTCAAGTAAAGTGCTAATTCTACAGATCACCTTATATGATTCAAGTAAAGTGCTAATTCTAGACATTATCTCATTTTATTCACCTCACTTTACACAAGTGCCCATTCATTCCTCGCCCTGATAATGAGACAGGAACAACAACCAAGTCTGATTTGCAAACATCTGTGTTGCTACCCAATCTGCCGGATGTTTTGGAGGCATCGCTGGTAGAATATGTGATATAACAGACGTTTTGGTGCTGTTTTTTCTTCCAGTTTATCCTAAACATCAAACAACTTTGTTTCACGAAATCAGGACTAAAATGTTCCCACGTATAATGACATATATTTAGATGTTACTAATTCCTCAACTGCAAATTAAACTATCAGTCGATGAAACAGTATTCTCTGTACTATAATTGTGTTTTTATTTAGTGCATGCACGGCCTTAGTGCATCTATCCGTTACCACAGACTACGCTTTTGGTAAGGGTCAGGAACAATAGTCTCAACTTATCGACTTATGTCTTAGTTTTAGTCGATCTGTACTTCTACAGGGGCAGATGCCCATATGCAGGGTCCCAGCTCTGGCATGATCTGGATGTAGCCAGAAAGAAGGATTTCCTGTTTAGCGGACTAGGCTCGATCAGCTGTGTTGGTACGCGTGCCGTGGAGGGTGGTTAATCGATGTGCGAGTCCATCTTGATAGACCCAAACACTAGAGTAAAGTACACCCGCAGTCTGTTAGGCGCCATCTATGCTGCTTTTAACAAACTACCTAACCATGGCCGGTGTTATGCCATGTCACACAGTCGCGTCTTACGACAGGGTATCTGTGAGGCAGTGGTGCTGTTTTTGTCTTTGTCATACACAAAGACCCAGACAGACCACTCTAGACGTCTACTTATGTCTCTTTAGAATGTTAGAATATATGAATAATATTACGGATGTTTCAGCGAAGAATTTCGCCATCTCTCACTTTCTCTCTCTCTCTCTCTCTCTCTCTCTCTCTCTCTCTCTCTCTCTCTCTCTGTCTGTCTGTCTCTATTTTTAAAAACACACAAATCACAGGCACACAAACATGTATGCGTATAGAGACACACACACACATATATGTATGCATATACACACACCCAGCACATATGTATGCATATAGACACACACACACATATATACACACACTCTCGCGATAAACGCTAACTAGTTGTAGAGCTTGCACGCTCGGTAATATATTTAGTACTGCACTGACAACTGAGTGACACGTCAGCTTAAACCTGGTAATTGCCCAGCAATTCTGTTTGCACGTAGTGAGCACGAGGGTGCGGTCTATATCCACCCTCACGCGCGCTGCTTTCATAATGGCGGTAGCGCTTGTGCCCAAGTTAGTTTTGGTTGACAAAAAGCCATGACAAATCTAGGTCGCTGACCTTGCCATGGCCTTGAGAATGTTTATTTTCCGGATGTTGTCGCTGACTTTCAGCAAAATGGTTCTTAATCAGGTTATAGCGTTCTCTTACATGTCAAGCTGCTGGAATAGTTTGAGTCACTGGGGTAGAGATGACTGTCGCAGTCATGTAAGTCACTGAGGTAGAGATGACTGTCGCAGTCATGTGACTCGCTGGGGTAGAGATGACTGTCGCAGTCATGTGACTCGCTGGGGTAGAGATGACTGTCGCAGCCATTTGAGTCACTGGGGTAGCGAGGACTGACACAGTCATGTGAGACTCTGGAGTAGAGATGACTGTCGAAGTCATGAGAGTCACTGGGTTAGCGAAGACTGACGAAGTCATGCAATGTGTATGGCATATTCAAAGGTTGAGGTGGTTATGACTGTTAAATGCCGTTGTCCGAACGTCAGTTGTTGATAACGCCATCATCATGTTGTCCGAGTGACGTTTCTCCTGTTACAGTAAATCTTTAATATTCAGCAACAATTGCAATATCATTATAGAACACTCATAAATCTGAGATCACTTGACTGATCCAGTCGGGTTTGACTGCTCAGACAAGATTGGTTTATTCTCGTCAAACATGGTCATAGTCGAGGCTTGACTAGCACAGCGTGGCTATAGTCGGGTTTTGCTGGTCTTATCGAGTTTGGCTGCAAATTTGCATATTGTCGAGTTTGGCTGCAAATTTGCATATTGTCGAGTTTGGCTGCAAATTTGCATATTGTCGAGTTTGGCTGAAATAAATAGTGGATTTTTGACAGTTCATTGATATAAATAGTGGATTGAAGTATTTAAAGCTGACATGCATGCGGTTCTCGTATTTCGGGTGAAAGATGGAAATGGTTGATATACATGAGGTTGAATGATATAAATGGTTTATATATTTGGGTGAATGATGGAAATGGTTGATATAATTGAGGTGAATGGTGAAAATGATTGATACAATTTGGGTGAATGAAGGAAATGGGTGATATAATTGGGGTGAATAATAAAAATGGTTTATATATGTGGGTGAATGATGGAATGGATGATAGATTTTAGGTGAATGGTGGAAATGGTTCTTAAATTTGTGCTTTCTCTTCTCATTCGGCGTTCGTTATGAACAATGATGTTCTGGACGTTGTGTCGCAGTTTACCACGATCCTGCGATAATCTTCCATGTCTGTCTGACATCCGATCCTGCGATAATCTTACACGTTTGTCTGACATCCGATCCTGCGATAATCTTCCACGTCTGTCTGACATCCGATCCTGCGATAATCTTACACGTTTGTTCGACATCCGATCCTGCGATAATCTTACACGTTTGTTCGACATCCGATCCTGCGATAATCTTACACGTTTATCTGACATCCGATCCTGCGATAATCTTCCACGTTTGTCTGACATCCGATCCTGCGATAATCTTCCACGTTTGTCTGACATCCGATCCTGCGATAATCTTCCACGTTTGTCTGACATCCGATCCTGCGATAATCTTCCACGTATGTCTGACATCCGATTTCAGCACGGCAATTTTGGGAATTGGTTTGTCTTTCCTCTCCATACTCTTTTAGCCAGACTGCATGTTTACAGTCTGTTTCAAGGGCAGCCACTTAGATAGTGATTAGGGTCTTGAACAGTTATAGATCACTGACCCTGATGCAATCAACCAGCTATGAATCGCTGACTGCAAGCAACTATTAGTCACTGACCCTGATGCGACCAACCAGCTATGAATCGCTGACTGCAAGCAACTATTAGTCACTGACCCTGATGCGACCAACCAGCTATGAGTCGCTGACTCTGGTGCAAGCAACTATGAATCGCTGACCCTGATGCGACCAACCAGCTATGAGTCGCTGACTCTGGTGCAAGCAACTATGAATCGCTGACCCTGATGCGACCAACCAGCTATGAATCGCTGACTGCAAGCAACTATTAGTCACTGACCCTGATGCGACCAACCAGCTATGAATCGCTGACTGCAAGCAACTATTAGTCACTGACCCTGATGCGACCAACCAGCTATGAGTCGCTGACTCTGGTGCAAGCAACTATGAATCGCTGACCCTGATGCGACCAATCAGCTATGAGTCGCTGACTCTGGTGCAAGCAACTATGAATCGCTGACCCTGATGCAACCAACCAGTTATGAGTCGCTGGCTGCTGTCAATTCATTCACTGTTGCATCTTTGGTCTCGTTTGACGTAGTTGAGGTTGGTTGACGTAAATAAATGATATATTTGAATCTGATCTGATATAAATGTTTCACGTAGGTGATTTAGACTGATGAAGATGATACATGACGTCTTGTTTTTGTAGATAAAATATAACCACGATTTATAGGTTACAATTGGGATAAAATGATTAGTTTAATTTAGTTTACGATTAGAACGTGATAGAGTTGAACGGCCATTGGATGTTGCAAATGGCACCAGAGCAGGAATTGACGTAAAGGCTTATACGGTTTATATTTCATGAAAACGACCATGGATCGAGAATGTTGGTGACCGACCCACCAGCTTCATGATTAAGTACGAGAATCCTAGATTTCCCACCCGCCACGACACCTTACCCCTGGGTTAAATGACTCGTTGATCATTTCCAGCTAGCAATGTATTCGTGACTCGACATTTTGCTCTGTCGACTTCATAGTGTTCGACAATCAATACTCTCTAGGCGTAAACTGGCGCTTAACTCTCTCGACTGGCATCAAATTTTAATGACTTTTGATGATCTCGTATTTAGAAGTGCCAAAATAGTGACTGTAGGTGTCAATGATAATAGTTATCGAGTGTTCTTGAATTACGTTTGGGACGATATATGGAAACAGGCCCGCAGCTTTGAAGACTGTGATGCTGAATAAGAGACAGTATGGACGGTTCATGACTAGTTTGATGCCTATGGTACTGAAATTAAAGCCATTTCATAAATATAGCTAGGCGATTCAGCAACGCTGTCTACTTTCTCACTTGAAAATCATGACATATTTCACAAATGATTTGATGTTGATTTCATGTGGGTCTTGCATTGAATCTATCTTATCGATCGCAAGTCTTTAATACAAATCTAAGCAGTTCTAAATTGTTTTTCTTTAACAGATGCGTGTGGTCTGTCAGACATGAACCATATTGAGAGTATCCAGGAGAAGTCTCAGTGTGCGCTGGAGGAATACGTCCGGAGCCAGTATCCTAACCAGCCAACCAGGTGATGAGTCGTTGTTTGTCTTGTCGGATGGGAGGGGGGGGGGGCGTTGTCTGTGTCACATGATGATGTCCATATGTGTAGAATAAGGTGGGGCTGGAGTGGGTGTGTCATCTGAGCCTTTACGTATGTGTAATAGCGACAAAGAAGCCAGAACCTTGTAGTTCGAAGGATATATAGTGAATAAACCGACAGGGCCTTATTTACTGCAACAAACAGCAGCCAGAAAACCTGCTGAGATTGAAATACAGTCCGTCATAATGATAGTATCGCCTCCCTTGATGATAGACTGTTCAAATAACTTCTCCATATTATCTATTTTTGTTTGCCTACTGTCTGAGTGGGTGTCTACCGTCAGAGTGCTCATAGCCTACTTATTTTGGCTGAAACATTTGTCCATTTTCGACTTTTCAACTATCTTATGTGGTTTTCAGTGTTTTGCGTGTATCGTTTGTAATAATTGGGGGTAGTTAATGCTTCAGATCGTAAAGATAGAACAGGAAGCCGTGATTACGTGGGAGATTGGGGAGAGTAGTTATATCTGATCAGGCAAAACGTACTGATCAGAGGATGTTAGTCACGGTCTGGTCATACATACTGATCAAGCCACTACCTCACTTCCACGCAGTTCGACATGGAAGCACACTGTTTTAAAGCAGTCTGGCTAACGGGGTGAGGATCGACATGACCCCCGTAGTAGTGAGCCTCAACGCGGATGAAGTCAATCACATCACAACAGCTCGGAGAACATCGATCCACCTTCATAAGCACAAGCGAAATGTGAGAAAAGCTGCTGCAAGCAGCCACTCTACGCCCTTTTCAGGGGGCACGAAAGAGTAACTATGTTCACCGTGGGCATTCAACAACACAAACAGCAGGTGATTACGCTCGAGTCTCTTCTCATATTGGCTTAGCTTTATAGCGTTTATTATAAGTAGATGTCGTGGCAAACGTTCGCTATCAGGACTGATGTTGATTGTCTCTCGAGTCAACTGTTTCCTTTGCCATCAGCTCTTGATATCTATATACCTTTTCTCCCTTCAGCGTTTGTCTGTTGTGACAATGTACCCCAATTTCCTCCTCTTAAGCATTTGTTTGTTGTCACAATGTATCCCAATGCCCTCCTCTTCAGAATGTATTCAACCAAAGAAGTGTGTTTTTTGTCCTTCACCTATTGACTACAGCAAAGACATAGTAATGAGATGTTATAAATCTGTGTTGGCCAGTCTGAACTTTATCTTAATAAAAGTTCAATGATTTCCAAGCTAAGTCTTATGTTTGGTTTCGAGAGTCGGAACGCTGTGTATCAGATCAAACACACTTTGTTTACTTCCACAGATACAGTTGTTGCTTGTTAACTTTCACAAATACTTTTTGTGTTAAACAAATATGATTGAGATAATGTCATTAGTCTATGACGCTGCGGATATGAGCTGATAACACCTTCAATACCAGGTCTTTGTTTTTATGGGCAGGACTAAACAAGATCCCATCTTGGCTGACTGCCAGTCTTCCCAACTTCACAATAGTCAGCCTTTAATGGGTCGACCATGATACGATCATGATACACCATGCAAGCATGATACACCATGCAAGCATGATATACCATGCAAGCATGTTACACCATACAAGCTTCATACACGATAACGATATGAAACACTTACCTACATATTTCTTACATCAACATTGTATGCTCCTTACATCAACATTGTATGCTCCTTACATCAACCTTGTATGCTCCTTACATCAACATTGTATGCTCCTTACATCAACATTGTATGCTCCTTACATCAACATTGTATGCTCCTTACATCAACCTTGCATGTAGTCTGCAACACGATGATGACCTCACAAGACTACATATGTATTCTTGTCACCAAGGCTGTGTTTAGTCTGTAGCACATGGTCCAGAGTGATTCAGGGGCCCAAAATGGGGACAGCGAATAACAACACTGGAACCTACCAGCGATAAGAGTCGATCAAAGATACGTTGGACATGGGGCTGGTTAGCGCATCCCGCAGAAACGTTTAAGCTACAAAAACGTAAATCTACGTGTACATTGATAGACCAACATTTGATGACTTGGCGTGCATTTGTTGGCAACCTGTGCTCCACAGGGACTGAAACATTGATTGATTGATAGATTGATTGATTAATGGTCATTTTTCTTATTTTTCAGATTCGGCAAACTGCTGCTCCGACTTCCCTCTCTACGAACAGTGAGCGCACAAGTAATAGAACAGCTTTTCTTTGTACGTCTTGTTGGTAAGACACCCATAGAGACCCTTATCCGGGACATGCTTTTGAGCGGCGGTTCTTTCAGTTGGCCTTATATGGCTATTCAATGACTCACAGGCCACCCCTGGGCCACAGGACATCGCTAACATAACTAGTGCAATGACTAGATCATAGTTATAATTTCCTGATAGTCCCAGTGAGTGTGGCGAAATTGTATCAGCGGTGTTTTCGCAGACAACTTATCCATGCTGGGTGAGACGACAGAATTTGGGACTCAACGTGTTTCTGTTTCAGAGGATCAAGTGTTCTAAACAAACATACTTTTGACGAAGAGGCAGCTGACGGGCATGAGGTAATATGGATTCTGGGTCTTCTACGACATGAGCCTGATATTCTGGAGATAAAGTCTGCTTGGTGTGTCATTGGCAACGGCTTTAACAAGTTTGTCTTCAATGTCATGTGACTAGAATATCAATATAGTAAGACAGGGTAGACACGGTGTATATAACAATTTTGATTCAGTCCGAAGAAATGCCCAGTGCAAGTACCCTATCTTTGATAAGAAATACTACCCTGTAACAAACGTGTGTGCTACACTTTCCGCGCACCTTACTCTCTGGCACACAGTTATCTTTGCTGCTGTTTGTGATGGCCTGTGGCTCACATTGTAATCAAATTTGCCTACTTTTTCCACAAATGGGATTTGGTAACATTGTACAATGCCATAGAACCTTGACCTTTCTGATAATGATTCATCGCTGTTTGATATTTTAAAGTGACGCATGAGAAAAATTACCGCGCGTCAAACACTAATCATTGCCGCTATGGCATATGTCATGTCACTAGTACTTCCACTAAATATGATGAATGTATACTGAACATAATGAACATTATTGAGCTATTGCCAACAATGGGACTGTGTTACTATGTGGTTGTCACCTCACTGATATAGAGGTCCGACTTCACCTGGCTAGACGCAGCCTAATTTCTAGACAGTGACAGTTCTATAGGTGTGGCTGTTCTTGTGACTCTATCGCGATTTATTTGAATAAAACCAGTCCATCCCACATACTCTTGTTGGAAGTGAGCAGATTTGAAGAAAACTCATTTTCATTACACACAGTCACCCACATCAGATTACAATTACAGCTGATTTAGTTTCATTGATATTTGTTTTGTCGTGGGCTCTGTGAAATTGTGCGTGTTCGTTTTAAACTGCGATGGCTTTGTCCACTGCGAAAGATCACATTGTGCAGATATTGACTGGTACGATCACGTTAATCCTAGTTATGTTTGGTAACACGGATCGCTTCTGATAATGTTATAACTTATATATATCTGTGTGTGTGTATGTATATAATGTATTATATATATATATATATATATATATATATATATACATACACACACACACACATTATATACATACACACACACACGTAACTACACATCTCTTCAGTATAATATGGCCCAGTGGCAAATACTAAAGTGAATTTACAGCATTGCCGTGGTTGTTAAGGCCATCTTTTCGCAGCAGAACACAGCTTTATCGCAGAAAGTTGTTATTATGTTAAAGAATTCGACGCCCTGTAATTAAATCTAATGAACGCTTTTAGCAGACAATTCCCAGCATTCCTCTGGTCCTGTCTATTGCGCCATGATTTTCTTTTTCCGAGTTTTGCAAAAAACCATTTGCACTCTTTCAATCTTCTTCGGAAATAGAACGAGCAGCAATAAAGTATACACCGGTTATTATTATTCTTGTTTTGTGTTCTCTCTTGAGACTTTCGATTTTTTGAGTTTGTTTAATAAGGACACGCAGTTGTATTAATTTGTTACAAATGAACACAAGTCATAGCTAGTGGTACAGTTTGCCCTTCAACTGACCATTAACTTGCATGTACATATGACATTTCATTCCTAATATTTATATAACAGTATTCCCATCATGGTATAATAATTACTACTAGTATCATATTTATTGTTATTATTAATTGCCGAGTTTTGTTTATATTCTATGTATGCATTAATTACTTAATATTTTACAGACATAGGAACATAATTTTACAATATTGCTTCATTGTCAGAACGTTGTGAAGACAAAAGTCAATCTGCCTTTGTTTAGAATTTGGTATCAAGTAGCATTTGAAAATGATATTTGGTTGTGACATCCGAGGCTATGTTGTGTATTATGATTGCAGTAAATAGGGATCATCAAATTACAGTTGGGAGTAACTAGATCTCGTCTAGTGTGTGGGGTTTATTCAGACTAATTTGCTGACCCAGTTAGCTCGTTAGTTCGGACTAATTGGTTAATCCAGTTAGTTCGTTAATCCAGATTAATTCATTAATCCATCTAGTTTGTTAATCCTGACTAATTCGTTAATCCATTAAGTTCGTTAATCCAGTCTAATTAGTAATTTCATCTAGTTCGCTAATCCAGCTTTGTTGGTTATTCCAACATAGTTCATTAATACTCAAGCTTGTTAATCCAACTAGTTCGTTAATCCCGTCTAGACGGATATGGAACCTCCAGGCAACTATCACCAATTAAATTAAACAACAATGGAGGCAGTCATAAATTTCACGTTGAAAGTAAATTTAAAACAAAACAAAATGTCCTCACACAATTCTTCGCAGTAAAATATGAACAATATTACCACATCAATGTATTTCATTTAATATTTAAACAGAATGAAGTACAAAGGGACATAGCTGGACACGAGGAAGGTGTGCGCTCCTAAAAACGAACACATCATATTAAATCGTAGTCAATTCAAATTATATCTCGGTGTTAAGTTTAAGTCTATCACACTCTGTTAGTTTTTATAAACGCTAATTTGAGTAACATACAAATGTCAAACTACACCTGCATCCGCAGTTGTAACAAGCCATTGACTGTGCAGCCCACTACTTGAAATGAATACATTGAATCATATAAGAATATTGTGTTGTGGATTTTAGTATCATCTACTTGTTGTCAAAGAGATACATGTTTGTACATATATGTCAACATACTCAACTTTCAACCAGAACCAACGAAAACGCAAATGTACTATGTTAGAAGAAAATATGGCAAATGTCACTTTGGAGCCTAACTTGCCGGCGATCTGAGGTCCCCAAAGTCCGACCGAGACACATTGGCAGGGTATAGAACGTTTGTTTTTCGTCGCATGAGTTCAACCTCTGGTTTTTATACGTTGCAGTGTACACTTTGGTTAAACAAGGTTAAACAGTTTCCGATACAACTTTCGCATTGTCCTACCGTTTGCAATAAAGTCCGCAAACAATACAAAAAGGAAGTCCTCATGTCTGTACTTCTTTGTCTTTGTTACCAAAGATCTTTTCACGGAGTCCAGCAATATTGATAGCAAGGACGAGTACTAGACAATCTGCGCTTTAACAAACTAGACACTTTACGTTTTAACTCACTAGGTATTCTATGTTTTAACCAACTAGATAATGTAGGTTGTAACAAGGAGCTTTCTCAAGAGAAAGCTAAACACGTTCAGTTCATGCCCTGTATCCTGTCTCATTGCGAAGACATTTGAAGAGAGTAGTTAGGACACATGTAAGAGCAGTTGTAACAAAAGTTTTGATTTGGTTTAATCTCATATAGGAAAATTAGAGAAATGAACAATTAAGTAAACATGTCAGTTATGAATATATATATATATATATATATATATATATATATATATAGAGAGAGAGAGAGAATGATAGATAGATAGACAGCCCACTGAGACGAGAATGGTTCGTCGCGCCAACTGTCTATGGATACGATAAGTGGCTGGAGTCCCATTCTGCATGCAGTCAGAATAACTTGTTTTCAGATTTGACCTAACCAGGTAGTGCGTGAACGGCAGCGAAAAGCATGACAGTAGTTAGCTCCCCATTCTTGATGCTGATGGCCTGCATTACGAGCTGATGAGAGGGTTGCGTGCTCGACAAGGCAAATCCTATGTCCAAATATGTCTAAATGGCGACAGTTGAGCATGGCGAATATACTTTCGAGACCTGCCCATCAGGTGGACTTCGTCGCTTAAGACTCGGTCGTACATATGGTTCGCAAGAATACGTCTCTAATTGTGCAGCGCATGTATACGGCTTCAATTCGCTTCTGGTCACTCCGCAGAATAGTCCATGTTTCGGAACCGTACACCAGGCTTGGGACGACATAGGTTATGTGAGTCCATAGCTTTATTTACAGTGGAAGTATCTGCACATTCTAAATTGGATGCAGTAGGTTGATGGAGGCGTCAGCCAGGTTCACTGTTCGAATAATGTCTGGGTGGCTTCGTGCGTCCGTGTTATGTTTTCTGCCTCGGTAAGGGAAATACTCGGCGGAGGAATGGTTGCCATCGACAGTAATTTATGTCGCTGTGGGGTTGCAAGGCAAAGTTTCTGGCCTTGAGAGAACATATGTGTACACCTAAAAATGATATAAATCAACAGTAATCACTTCTAAACATGTGCCAAAAATAGTTTTTACAAATAGTGTCGTTTTTTCACTTTACATTTGTTATTTTGTGTTTTACGTTAGAAGAAAAGGATATCTTGGATAGAAATACATCTTTTCAACGAGTTTGACGTCACGGCAGCAAACACGAGTCACACAATAGTGACAGTAAAATAGCAGTGTATGTACTTTTGTGTTATGTACATACAGTATATGTTATTGATATGCCATATCATGCTGGACATTTTGTGAAGATATTTTCTCATAATACCTTTAATTTCTCAGCTCCATGTTGAGCTGAGAAATAACATAAACGTTAAGTAAATGATGTAAACTCTCTCTAATCATTGATCAGCTGTTGACATATTTCAAAATTTCACACAAGATTTCGTGCCGTTGAAGTATGTGCCGTTCAAACGGTTCTGCGTAATGACGTTAATCCGTGTACCTACAACATGGAAATCACGTGGCAACATGTACTTAATAATGCCAGATCGCGCCAATCTCGAGTGGTTTAGCATTTTAATTTCGTGATTATATTTCAGAATTAGATTATGTATATCTTAAACTTTTAAAATAACATTTACACAACACATCTCGTGATTCACATCAATTTTTTTTTATTTTGCATACTTCTAATTTACATTTGCCTTTCTTACATCCTATTTATAATTTTAAAATAATTGACGAATCTCTTATGTTTAATATCCAACTACACATTTTTTTGTATGCCTTTCTGTAATGCCAAAACAGGTTCTATGTCTTGTGGTGTCAGGTTAAACTTCGAATACAACATCAAGTTAGTTTTTGCATCTCTCATTCAATATGGTTATGTATTTTAAATTCGAAAATAGATTATAATGGCTTCCGTATTCACAATTCCATAGTCACCCCAAGGTTTTTATTGAAACTGCGTGCTATCTGTCTCATGTAGTAGATCGTCTGTTCGACTAGTGATACTGTTCGCGATCGTGACGGGGCGGACATTCTAGTTTCAAAGGTCTCACAGCGGGTTCTTGCATGTTTGCGACCGTGATGGAGCTGACATGCTAGTTTCAAAGGTCTCACAGTGGGTGCTTGCATGTTTGCGACCGTGATGGAGCTGACATGCTAGTTTCAAAGGTCTCACTGCGGGTATTTGCATGTTTGCGACCGTGATGGAGCTGACATGCTAGTTTCAAAGGTCTCACAGCGGGTACTTTCATGTTTGCGACTGGGATGGAGCTGACATGCTAGTTTCAAAGGTCTCACAGCGGGTACTTTCATGTTTGCGACCGAGGACGGCGTGGCCTAGTAGTTAAGTGGCACGGCTCACAACCAGAAGGTGCTGGGTTCGATCCCCATCACAGCACCGGCCGTTACCCCGGGGAAGCAAACCCTTAGAAAATGCAGGAGGAAGCAGACCCTTACATAAAATGCATGCTGAAGTCGGATGCACTGGGCCGACAGGCGCAAAATAAAAACCACAGTGTAACGCATACACGTCTTGGGGAATAGATAAATGAGGCGAAAGCAAAAAAAAAATTAAAAAATGTTTGCGACCGTGATGGAGCTGACATGCTAGTTTCAAAGGTCTCACTGCGGGTACTTGCATGTTTGCGACCGTGATGGAGCTACCATCCTAGTTTCAAAGGTCTCACAGCGGGTACTTTCATGTTTGCGACCGTGATGGAGCTGACATGCTAGTTTCAAAGGTCTCACAGCGGGTACTTGCATGGTTGCGACCGTGATGGGGCTGACATGCTAGTTTCAAAGGTCTCACAGCGGGTACTTGAGATACAACAGAGGTGGATCATTCTTAAAAAAATCATGACTGTTTTTTAGATGATGACAATGCGAACGATGTTATATAATGAAACTGCGAGTCATGCTAGATGATGGCAAAGCAACCGATGTTATGATGACACTGCAAGCCATGTTAGATATTGCCACTGCCAGCGATGTTAGATGATGACCCTGGCAGCGATGTTAGATGATGACACTGTCAGCGATGTTAGATGATGACCCTGGCAGCGATGTTAGATGATGGCACTGCCAGCGATGTTAGATGATGACACTGCCAGCGATCCATTAGCGAGCACATATTACACGAGCTTAAGCTCAATCGTAGTTCGAGCAAGAGTGTCGAATAAAAGGACGAAGCAAGAGTTTGTACAACCAACGAGCTACAAGAACTACAGTATCCATACCCTTCGCGTTTAATGAAATCAAGAGAGCACCTATTGGCTTCCTCACAGTGCAGGGATATCCATGCTGAATAATAAAGCACAATAGTGTTGTTTAAAAAAAACAACTTCCAATTTATACTTTTGTAGCAGGCAAATATTGCATAAAACATTCAATGAGCATACGATTTAGCTATCTTCAATGTTTAGTTTCCATTCAAACTTTCAAATGAATACAATCACTTTTAATTGCTGCACCACGCAAAATCTATATCACAACAAAGACTAGTGGGGTTATTTGTTATAGAAAATCGATCAGGCAATTGTAATTTCATTATAGACTTAAACACGATATATATATATATTTTACTACCATGATTATTCCAATTATCAATTATCGAGATATATCGATACACACATTTATACACGCCTTTACCAGGATGCGGTTGTGTATTTGTTAGTTCTGGCTCTGGATTCTTGTCATCTGTTCCTTCTTTTTATGGCTTGTTTCTAGTGTAGTTACTTTTCTCATCTGTCTCTACTGTAAAGCTGTTGGTTCTCTCATCTGTCTCTAGTGTAGAGCTGTTAGTTCTCTCACATATCTCGAGTGTAGAGCTGTTAGTTCTCTCATCTGTCTCTAGTGTAGAGCTGTTAGTTCTCTCATCTGTCTCTAGTGTAGAGCTGTTAGTTCTCTCATCTGTCTCTAGTGTAGAGCTGTTAGTTCTCTCACATATCTCGAGTGTAGAGCTGTTAGTTCTCTCACCTGTCTCGAGTGTAGTGTAGTTAAGCTTCTAACCTGTCTCTTGTGTACAATTTGTGCATCATGAACGTGTCATTTAGATCAAGTTGCTGGCCAGTTCTGACTTCTCTCACCTGTCTCTCTCTGTACAATTCTGACTTCTCTCACCTGTCTCTCTTTGTGCAATTCTGACTTCTCTCACCTGTCTCTCTTTGCGCAATTCTGACTTCTCTCACCTGTCTCTCTCTGTACAATTCTGAGTTCTCTCACCTGTCTCTCTGTGTACAATTCTGACTTCTCTCACCTGTCTCTCTGTGTAAAATTCTGACTTCTCTCACCTGTCTCTCTTTTTGCAATTTTGACTTCTCTCACCTGTCTCTCTCTGTACAATTCCGACTTCCGTCTCCTGTCTCTCTTTATACAGTTCTGATTTCTCTGACCTGTCTCTCGTTGCACAATTCTGACTTCTCTTGCCTGTCATGTCGTTAGTGCCAGTTCTCATGTCTCACCTGTCACTTCTGTACAATTCTGACATCTTTCATCTATAACTACTGTACCATCTTCATGTCTTATACCCGTTTCTATCGCAGCAGTACAACTTCAATTATACTAGTGTCACATACTTATGGTTTTATTGATCTTGATGGATTGTTATATTCTATCTGTATTTCAAATATTTTATTTTACTGTTTTCTATTTTCCCTTCCTTGAAAATATCTTTAATTGTAGCATTAATTTGTTGTAAGTACTCTTTGGTGGTATTTAACACAAACATAACATTAACTAGAACTGTTGCTGAATATAGCATTATATTAATACATTCAGGCAATAATTATACGGAAAATGAACATAACATTACCACACTATGACTAGGACTATGCTGAAATACAACATACCATTAACACCATCTGACTAGAACTGGACTAACATTTAAAATATAATTAGCACACTCGGACATGGGTTGGACTAAAATATAACATACCATTATCACACTCGGACATAGGTTAATACCACTTGCACACTCGGACATGGGTTAGACTAAAATATAACATACCATTAGCACACTCGGACATGAGTTAGACTAAAATATAACATACCATTGACATCATCTGACTATCGCTAGACTACAAAATAAGATATAACTAGTATACCCGGATTAAAACTAGACTGAATTATAACTTAACATTAGTACACTCGGACTAGATATGAGCTGAAGTATAACATAACATTAACATAATCTGACTATAGCTAGACTAAAAAAAGAACATATAACTAGTATACTATGACTAACGTGATTTTCATTCATCATTCATTCATAGGCGTCCTAGGTTGAACCTATCTGGGAGTCACATTTGATCGGCGCATGACATGGAAAAGTCAGATTGAGAGAAACCGAATGAAAGCCAGAGAAAGAATGGCGATCATGAGGAAACTTGCTGGCACAAGCTGGGGAGCAGACGAAGGCATACTAAAGAAACTGTACACTGGAAGAGTGAGACCAGTTCTCGAGTATGGCATCGCGGCATGGACAACAGCAGCGAAGGCGAACTTCGATAAAGTTAACAAACTTCAAAACCAAGCTATGAGAATCATAACTGGTGGAATGAAGTCAACGCCAATTGTAGAACTTGAAAAGATTACAAAACTGCAATCCATGACCGACAGAAGAGACTGCAGAGCCCAGCTGCAGTCAGAGAAACTCCGAAGACTGACGGACCATCCAATGTACCAGAGGCTAAACAATTTGGGAACTGGGAAACTAAAGCGGAGAAACTTTGCAGAAATAGCCAAAGCAAAGATGCACGAAGATCCCATAAACGCACTAACAACACCAAAACCCATCACTACTGTACGAAAACCCACTTGGAGGCAGGATATATTTCCAGAGGTGGTAGAAAATATACCAGGTATTGCAAACAAAAACTGCCAGACCGAAAAAGAAAGGAGAGACACTACCTTAAGCTTCATAACGAAAAGCTACCCAAGCATGGACTGGACCCATGCATACACCGACGGTTCTGTAACAAACACTACACAGAACGGAGGGGCAGGAGCATTCCTGAACCTACCAAATGGCAGAAAAATAACACTGTCATTCGCTACTGGTAAGTACACGAGCAATTTCAGAGCAGAGGCAGAGGCACTGAGGGCGGCAGTGGAAGAAATGGTAACACACAGTGAAAATGAGAGCCATATAGTCCTGCTGACAGATGCTCTCGAAGTAGTCACAGCGCTAAAAAGCCAGAAAAACACTGAGCTTAATGACTTAAGAGCAGCACTCTGCAAACTGTGCCAACAGTCCGCACCAAAAAGGGTAGTGGTACAGTGGGTTCCGTCACACTGCAACATCCAAGGCAACGAGGAAGCAGACAGACTGGCAAAAGAAGGTGCAAGGCTACCACAAATAGATACCAGAATGACGTACGAAGAGTCAAAACGGCTTATCAAAGCCAGGTACATGTCCAAATGGGAAACCGAACATACTGGTTACACCAAAAACGATGCCTATTACCAGTTGAACCGAAGAGAGCAGGTCGTTGTCTTCAGACTTCGCACTGGCCACAACAGACTGAGGTACCACCTCTTCAACAAATTGAAGATAGGGTGTACCGACGAATGCCCGTGCGGTACTGGTAAAATGACCACTGAACATCTGCTGCAGAACTGCCCGACATACGAGGATCAGAGAGAGCAGATGTGGCCATTGCCAGTTGAACTGCAAGACAAGCTCTATGGTAGTGGCGAGAGTCTCAGGATGACCGCCGCTTTTTTCGAGAAAATAATGGTTACTGTCTGACTGTGTACGCAGAAGAAGAAGAAGAAGGACATGGGTTGGACTAAAATATAACATACCATTATCACACTCGGACATAGGTTAATACCACTTGCACACTCGGACATGGGTTAGACTAAAATATAACATACCATTAGCACACTCGGACATGAGTTAGACTAAAATATAACATACCATTGACATCATCTGACTATCGCTAGACTACAAAATAAGATATAACTAGTATACCCGGATTAAAACTAGACTGAATTATAACTTAACATTAGTACACTCGGACTAGATATGAGCTGAAGTATAACATAACATTAACATAATCTGACTATAGCTAGACTAAAAAAAGAACATATAACTAGTATACTATGACTAACGTGATTTTCATTCATCATTCATTCATAGGCGTCTCTATAAACCATTCGTGTGGATCCCTGTGCGTTTTGTCCAACTCTGTCTCCTGTATTTCAACACTGTCTGTTATGACTGTAAAGACCGACACACGAGCGACAGTCCCTGCCACAGATCGTACAACCATGCTGAGGAAATGTAACATAGCATTAGCACAATCAGAAGAGCTAGACTAGCATTTAACATAACACTAATACACTCGAACTAGATCTATGCTCAAATAGAACATTGCACATCATCAGGCCAGAACTATACTGACACATACATATGATTTTCTTACAGTGTACTATGCTCTGTCTTTGACGTTCATTGTTAGTGTGCCAATTATTTGAAACTCGTCACCTGCTCTGTAGATTGCGTAACATATTCACGAGCCTGATGGCAACCTGCCTGACCTGCTATCTCCTTCGTTCATGGCTTTTGATAGCAAATTTGTTGAGCAATTCTCAAGTTGCAGCTGACAGAATGATACAATCTGATGAGAGCGTGAAACTACACTCACATGTGTCAGACTTACACGTGGATTACGTGACCTTCTTTGTTATGCAGACAATATGATTCCCATTTCATATCCCTGACAAACGTTCTCCACACTTCTACAATATTGTTCCGGTGAAGCGCAGTAAATGTAAATACCTTCTATATCATATACTACCATATATACATTGAAGAGAGTGCGCTAAAACACGTTTTTCAGTTGCCATATTTGTGAAATGTTTGATGTTCCCTTACAGACGCTATAGCTTGTGTTGTTCTCGCCCTTATACCAGTACGTGTATCACTGATAATATCGCTTCATTGTTTTGTCTTTAAGCTTCACCAACATTCGTGTCATTCAATAAATGCAACAATCAGGTTGTAAGCAATATCACAACTGGATTACTCTATATTTTGAAATCACACGAATTGCCCAGGCGAGGAGACAACTACAGCTTTGGTCATTTGATGATGATCTAATAGGAGCTATGCTCACCGCTGTACTATACTGTATATAATACCATTCTACTATTTGTATGGCATACCGGTTGGACTATTTGAAAATAATGTGCAAAGTACACTAGATCTAGTTAGTATTTTCTCCCGACAGTGAGTGAGTACTGTCATCTTTGTGTGACGTGGATTCAGTACGATATGTGACCGACAGGTGATATGCTTTTACGAAGGGCACTCCCTGGTACACCGTCTTCTTATTCTCGAAGCCATGTACTTATAATTAAACCGTTATATCTTGTTAGGGACCATCATGTTTCTCTCTTCGCAAACCCAAATACTCCTTGAAGTTTATAAGCATGCACACTGAGCTTTGTTGAAGTACTTAAGAAGCAAACCATTGCCTTCTATACAGCGCTTGAAAAAAACAGTGTGTCTGTGACGAGTAACAATTATTACTTGATGAGTAACAATTATTACTTGATGAGTAACAATTATTACTTGATGAGTAACAATTATTACTTGATGAGTAACAATTATTACTTGATGAGTAACAATTATTACTTGATGAGTAACAATTATTACTTGATGAGTAACAATTATTACTTGATGAGTAACAATTATTACTTGATGAGTAACAATTATTACTTGATGAGTAAAAATTATTACTTGATGAGTAACAATTATTACTTGATGAGTAATAATTATTACTTGATGAGTAACAATTATTACTTGATGAGTAACAATTATTACTTGATGAGTAACAATAATTACTTGATGAGTAACAAAATTAGTTTTTTATCGTTAATTACGTTTTTAATCGTTACTTCATAACGACTCTTAATTACGATTGTAATGATATTACTGTTCGAATTCATTGTACAAACCCTAGCTTATGATGATGAACCTAAATGGACATCCGCTGACACAATGTAAACCTGCTAAAGCCATCGATAAATGGTACTTCAGTACTGAAACTACCAGGCATGTTCAAGGACACAACGTATGCCACTGACAGGAATGCATTTTTTCTTAAGAAGAAATAGGCTAACACTGTGTAAATAATACGTTATGTGTTGGAGTGGTACGTATTGTTATTTAGAAATAAAAGTGAATTAGTGCCTAGTTTAAATTTGTTAACATTGATTACAGGGCAATAGTCCGACCATGCTGACTAGTAACATTTTTCACTAACTGGTGAGCCACCCTAAAAATTGTCAAACCCTGTATATAGAGATATATATACAAGTGGAGGCTACCGGCGAGGTTGAAGTGATCGATACGTTATTGTACAATGCATTTTCTCCTTGTCAGGTAGGGTTGCCATTTTCCTTCGTAGCTGATTCGTCTTCCCCGACCAAATGTCAGGTCTGCATCTACAGATGGGTGGCTGGTGTCTTTACCGCGAAGAAAAAGAACACGCTCGAATTACTCCGGCATTAGAATGTTCTAGAAGTAATATAAAACTTACAAATGGTGTGTTCATTAATCAATCAGAGACAATGTTTCAGTGGGTTTCTGCCACTTTCCGGAGATCGAACACAGCTTGACCTGCAAGTCTCACTTGCTATAAACGAGGTGAATGACGTTTTCTGTGTTATTTTCTGGGAAAAAGGTTGGAACAAACTTAGTGGAAGCAGATACAACATTATGAGGACTGGTAGCATACTGACATTTCATTATATAAGCTCCCAACGTAAGGTTGATTGAAACAATTAGCGACGGTTTACGGGGTCAATTTAAGCAGCAGTTTATGCCAACGCTTATCCCCGGGTAACTGGGCCACATTTTTAGTGGGCAACGTGGAATAGAAACCCAACCAGCTAGCAACTTTCAGTGGTTAGGTCAAGTTACAGGAAGCAAACTCTTACTCACTTGCCCATCTACCCGTGCCGTTACGCCAAGTGAAAATCTACGGTTGTCGTTCTTGTGCCAAATGTATTACGTCGGTTGTTGTTAAGTCCGTGTTGTTGTTGGATTTCTCTTAGGTCATCTAACCACCTGTCATCTCGTGCCCTGTAGCCAGATCTGTACGTGTTGTAAACGTACAATGATAGTAGAGCGTGGTATATTCGCGAGAGAGAACCAAACCATAGTATTTCTGTATTGAAATGTGTTCAACACAAGAGGTAGCTATCATCATTTTTTAACATTACTATTTCTCATTTCATCTCCCCTGTTATCATCATTGATTGTTCTTAGACATTTCATATCACACGTAATTTGTCTTGAATGTGCCTTGGATAAGAACCAAGTTAGACATTGGTAGGACAGAGTTAGTATTCATATACTGTCAGTTGTCGCTTGGCTGTCATATTATTGTTCAGGTGTTTCTGTTCTGGTGACAGTTGTGAAATCACAACATATACTTTCTGATATCTAGTTTATATTTCTTTATCAAGCGTTCTCTAAAACAAATACCTCCCAGTTACTTGAACTGTTGGACCTGTTTACGTTTAGCATAGTTTGCAGTGTGTTTAACGGATCTGGCATGTCACCAAACTTGTTAGGCACTGCTGTCAGAGCTTTTCATGAACAATGGGGACCAGTTCCCTATTTCGTTGCCTTTCCTTCCCTAATACTATTCATGTATCCATTTACATCTGGGTTGCATAAAGCGTACCGCTGACGATTATTGAACCCGCTACTTTTGTCATCAGAAGCTAGCACTCTACCGATTCAACAAAGAAACAAATAAGACTATGAAAAATGGCTCTTGTACAAAACAGAAACACTATATTAGATCAATCGTTGGCGTATTTATATTTCATTCCTTTCAGATCAGGGGTATCGGGACTTTCGGTTTGGCTTGAGATTGGGACTAATACTCTAGATTATAAACAAGAGCTAGAACACTATTTGCAGAATAGAAATCATTTATCTTTTAAGCAATGGTTGCACTTTATATGAGTTAGCTGATCATTTCGTGTCGAGAGCGGCATTATACGTCATCAAGTGTCGGTAGGTTAGCTGTGCAAAGGAAAAATGTTTGCTAAAACGATTGTAGTAAATGGAAAAGAATGTTAATTATGCTAATGGTTGCCTATATGTACACATGAATTAATTATATGTACATACAGTTTACAGAGTGAGGTGTGTATGTGTGTCTTGGATATCCGGAAGTGACCTGTTATTACGTATTTGGTGTATGCAATTCCTTATATTTTTTCATGTTTAAATTATAGCGTGTTTATAACAATGGCATCGCAATTAGTAGTGTTAATAACAGTGGGTCTAATAGTAACGGTGTCTTATTTACCGTATTACTGCTCAAACGTTTCTCTTGGAAACATTTGTATTTTAATGTCTGACACAAGTGGACATCAATTAAGAATTTAAGATGGTTACATGCAAGCATATTGTGTGATCCATTGATTTCGAAATATTGATTATTACTTATATACTGAGTTACATTGTTATTTGGTTGATCGATTCGATTTACTTCTTTATTGATTAATATGAATATTAGTAAATTGACTTAAAAACGAATAAATCATTTTGTGAACTGAGAATGTTTTATAAATGCTTCATCCTATCTATCCCCGATGTTATTTGTTGTTCTCTCCTCCTGCAGGCTTATCTTTTCCACTTTTCATCATTTTTGTTTGTACAATAACTTAATTCAAAGTTCAAGACCAAATGTCACTATCTAAAATAAAGACCAACACTATTGAAGAAAACTATATTTTAGGAATTTACTTATTTAGATAAATAGTACATACGTTAAAATAAGGAAAACCAAGTTGAATACGGACTATAAATCGTATATGGCCATTGAAATACTGGGTCGAGAAACGTGAGACCTTGAGACAACAATGAATCTATGAAAACTATAGAGACCGAATCAGTGACAATATTGACTAGCTTTTTGTAAAGTTTGACTATATTCGTGACTTACTTGTGATAGTGTCCACCATTTGTGTTCTGATGGCCGTGTGTGATCTTTAGCAGCGAATTAGACAGTTGGTTGAAGTATTAAATCGGTGTATGATTTTAGCTGGTCAGATAATTAACAGTCGGGTTAGCCAAAATAATATTTGGATGTAGTTAAATGACAACATGGTATATATATCTCGATTATTGAAATGAAATTTAGCGTTTGTATTTGACTTCTATGACAATGGTGCACATGATTACGTTTGGAAATAAATATTAAAGTATGTTTTTAAACTTTGACAATATTAACAGCACAGCCAAAAAGTTTGGCATGGAAGTAAACACATTGAAGACAAAGACTTTTGTAATTGTCAAGCAAATGAATATAACCATCAACGAAGAAATCAATATTCGAACAAGTCCATAAGTTGACACATTTGGGGCAAACCATCCAAAAAGATGTCTGCATTCAGACAGAGATTAAGAGAAGAAATGCGCTGGAACAAAATACTGAGAGAAAAACAAAAATTGCTCAGCTCAAAGAATATCAGGATATAATTGAGAAAAAGAAAAATCCCTCCTCAGGTATGGCCAATTGCGCTGTATTTTATTTTAAACATGTAATCTGGCAAAGAAGAGTTGAAAACAGTTTGAAATAATTTGAAATGTAATACACCATAGACTAAAACGAGTGAGTTGGGCAGAAAGAAGATTCAATGACAGTGCCCTCATTTCGGTTGGCTCACAAAGACATGTTGAAAATAATAAAAAAAAGAAAGATTGAGTTGAATGGGACACAATATGCGACATGGAAGTCTTTTACAGAAATATACTAACGGGCATGATCCAAGAGAAAAAAGGCAAGGTGTCGACTAACTTTCTCCTTTACAGACATGCAGAGACGTTAAAGGATGAGCCTATGTTGAAATGAAGAGAGCTACAGAGAATAGGGTCAAATGGAGAGACATGCTCAGACAACCTTAGAACCAGTCTCAGGACTGATCAACCACATGATGATGATGATGATGATGATTGTGATGATGATGATGATGCTTTGAAGCTTTCCTACCTGTACTAACTTTAAACACTATGAAGTTGAATTTTCATGCAAAAATTAAATGTGAAATAGGTTAAAAGATAAACAGATAAAACATTCTATTTAAGCAAGGGCTAGTGTTCGAGACATCAGAAGGTGCCATACATGAATAGGAGCAATATTTAACGGTAGGCCTAAGTTAATAGAATAGTTAAAGTAAGACTTTGGTCATGGTTGAACGACTACTGTTTCAACTTCAAGTCAAAATGTCATAGAATAGCTACAGAACGCTTTTGGTTGGTGGCAGGCCGCGAAATTTCAACGAAACAAGTGTTGATAGCATAATGTGATGCAGTGGGCAGGAAAGTGAGAAAACAGCTATCTGACCAAGAGGAGACGGGTTCAAAACTTAGGTAAGAAACATGTTTTTTTTCTGCCCGGAATAATACTTTAAAAAAACCTAGCCTGAACACTGCTTTGGGCATGTTATAATTATTTCTTAGACTATCAATTCTCCAGGTGGACCCTTAGAAAGGGAACACACGTAGTAAAGATGGTTTTAACAAGTAGATAACATCCGCAGAATGTTGATTTTGGTTATTGTTGGACGTGGCAACATCATTCAACTTGATCAAAGTTGACGAAAGTTGAGAGAACAATTTGATCATTGCTAACGGGACAATATCATTCAATTTCAGCCAAAGTTGATGATAGTTGATGGGGACATTTGGTGATTGTAATCGGGACAAGATCCTTCAACTTCAGCCAAAGTTGATGATAGTTGATGGGGACATTTGGTGATTGTAATCGGGACAAGATCCTTCAACTTCAGTCAAAGTTGACGATAGTTGATGGGGACATTTGGTGATTGTAATCGGGACAAGATCCTTCAACTTCACTCAAATTCAGCCGACGTTGACTATAGTTGAAAAGGCTATTTGGTTATAACTAACCATGGCAACATTTTAACTTAAGTCAAACTTGACGAACGTTGAAGGACTGTTTGGTCATGGTTGACCGACATACGTTTCACATTGAGCCAAAGTCTACAGTATCAATGGTAAATGAACTTCGTCATACTAAAAGGCGAAATAGTTGAACATAAGCTCAAGTTGAAAGTATACAAACCAAAAAGAATGCTCTTAGATGAAAAGACAACACTTGAAGATAAACTGAAGTTCACAACATAGCTCAATACGGTATAAGGTTGTATATATAAACTGGACACAATTTCTGCATACGCCAAAGATCACAATTCGCTGAAGTTTGTCCAGTTTAGCGGCGCCATTTTATGTTTGAATGGAGTCGATGTGAACAATAACTTATCCACAAATGTCAATAAAAGAAAACAATTTTGTACCTTCTATACTATTCTGTATTGATTCTTTAATGTCTGAACTGTTATCGTCGCATATTGTATGTTTTGCTGTTTCGTTTATTAATTTGATTTGAAATTATTCAGCCTCTGATGTCAACAGTCGTCGATGGATGGCTAAATACAAAATATAGTCAATAATACATTTGGTTATACTTTTTTTTTAAACATATCCATCCAAACTACATTTGGTCTACAATCTAAGTGGTTGAGGTCCGGGACTTGAATGTTAAAATGCAGAAGAAAATCCTTACTGCGGTGACATTGAAGTTGACTGACTAGGAGTTCCCATTGCCACCACAAGCGCTGTACGTCAAAATATAAATGAGAATTTAGGAAATGAAGAGTATATAATTGCAAAACTGTCATCTCCAGGAATGTCGTAAGTGGCAACAATGGAGGGTTTCCAGGAGCCTGGCCACTCTGGTTATGTCGAGGCGTTATGCTACGAAAACAAGCAAGTAAGTATTTGTCGTTGACCTATTCACCCCAACGATCTTAAGCTAATTTAATTGGAGAAGCGCATGAGCTGCAGTGGTCAGCGACCATAGCTGACTGTTAGCATCAGGGCCAGAGAACCAGAGCTGCCAAGACGCTTCTACACCTCCACGCGGTGATCCTTGATAACAGGCTGCAGCAGGGCAGACTGGCAAAGGAGAAGGGATCGTAGAGGGAATGCTAACCCGCTACTCAACAAATGCTTGCTGAAGTCGGATGTGTTGGACCGAAAGGTGCAAATATCGCAGTCAAGCTGTAAACTACGACACAACGCATTCCGTTCTCTGGATTACATTCTGCTACTTAAGCCCTTTCCGAGTTTGGTAGCGGGGTATTGAGAACGAACGAAGCCAAGCCAAGCTATTTGGATTGACTGATCTATAACACATTATAATGGTCCATTCCGGATGACGTAAAAACGTCATGCCGATAATGATATTTGCCTTTTTAAAGAACATTGTGTCCAGGCCTTGCAAATAGGACCTTACAAGGGCTGGAGAAATCAGGAAAACATCTGTGATCAACAGCGAACTGCTGCAGTTGGGTATTACTGCAACCCAAGAAAGAAGACAGCGTGGAGAACAGTAGAGGAAAAAATACTACACTTTCACATCAGCTAAACATGACTGTATGAAGTCGGTTTCGTTGTGGAAAACAGACTTGTTAGCTCTGTCAGCACACCAATGGCTGTACCTGAACGCAAAATGTCTCTTAGGTTATGCACGAAGGGTGAGTTTATAAACATTGTCAGCGTCTATGCACCAACTCTAGCAGCAACTGCAGCAGAAAAAAAACAAGTTCTGTGAGTCACTTCAGAGCGTCATAAACTCATTTCCAGGGCGAAGTGCCATCGTCTTTACTAGGTGACCTGAGCGCACGAATTGGTCCGAGCACCACTTCTGGCCAGAATGTCTAGAACAACATGGCGTTGGAAAACTCAACGAAAAGGCTCAGAGACTGCTTAAATTCTGCTAATAAATAACCAGTGTGTAATAAACATGTTCTTTGATGTCAAAAAAAAGCTCACGTCTTGGTTCTATCCACGATAAGGCAACTGGTACTATATTGGTTTTTTTTTATTGACAGAGGAAACTTCTCAACACAGCCAAAATTCACAGGTGCATTTTATTGCGCAGATTGCAAAACAGACCATGCACTAATAATCTGCAAGGCCAAAGCACAACCACGAAAAACATCCAAATCTGGCCGTCTATTTAAACCAAAGATCAAAGTACCGTCGTGCCCGCCTGACAAAGGGAGTCTGAGAGAACACTGCGTTGTCTCACTACACCAAAGTCTGGGTCTATCAGACCTGCGTTCTTTGCACTCTCATGTATGGAAGCGAGAGGAGCACTTTCACTAAACAGGAATGACGGCGGAACACCGTCCACTTGAGGTGTCTGCGGCGAATATTGGGGATTGGGTGGCCACATAATGTGGTCTTATAATGATCAAGCACTCACAGCACGTACTCGCTGTTGAGCGAGCGATGTCTTCGATGGTTGGGTCATGGGGGATGAGAGGCTGCCAAAGAATATCCTCTATGAATAGCAATCAATTAGAGATAGAAGAATCGGTCGTCACATACCGCGATTCAAGGACGTATGCAAGAGGGACTTGAAGTAATGTGACATCCCATCCGGGGGCTGGTAAACAATTTCTCAGGATCGAGCTGTTTGAAGACAGTCAGTTGCAAGGGGCACAGTGAATGTCCAAGCTCGTTAAGACCTTCTGGCTGCTGAGAAAAAATAAAGACTGAAAAGATCAAGGAACACCCCGGCAAGCCAACCTCCTCAGCATGGTTTTACGATCTGTGGCAGCGACTGTCATTCGCGGATCGACCTTTACAATCATAGTAGACAGTATCGAAATACAGGAGACAGAATTGGACAAAACTCACAGGGCGCCAGGCGCATGGTCTACAGAGACTTAGACGCCTATGATGACTTATTGAAAAAAAAGGACTACTGAATTACAAAATAGAATCGCTCTCAATGCCACAAAACTACACTGGTCACATGAAATCAGTGGTGCAACGAGAATCAATCAATGATACAAAGACTACACTGATCACAAGAAATCAGTGGTGCAACGAGAATCAAGGGGATGTGCAAAAGAACACTAGACAAACCTTTGCTCTGCAAACCAAAATCCTGCTGACGTAGGAAATACATAGAAAATGTATTAGTAGATGAAAGTGGCCCTGGGACCAAACAACACTAACATTTCCCCACTCAGATCTGATAAGGGCGTGTCAATGACAGACACGAATGAACAACTACCAAGGTCAGTTGATCATTTCTCTAATTCTGTAGACGAACCAGCCGATGTGAGCATACCTAAATATTCGGAAATTACCAAACTGGATGACGAACCTAGTGTGTTGGAAATCGCCGAAGCCGTAAATAGACTTTCCTTTGGCAAGGTGCCGGGGAAAGAGAACGTGTCTGCCGAAGTCCTCAAGGAAAACATAGAAGTTATCTTGCCTCATCTACGCAATCTCCGTATTCAGTTTTGGAGAGATGGTGAAGTTCCTATTGACATGCGGGATGCTATGATAGTGATACTCTATAAGAATAAAGAGGACAAAGGAGATTCCAACAACTACTAGCCTGAGCTCGACAGGTAGGACGCTTGCACGTGTCATACTAGCCTGAGCTCTACAGGTAGGTCGCTTGCAGGTGTCATACTAGAGCGACTACAGAAACTTGCAGAACGTGTTCTTCCGGGGGATCACAGTGTAGTTTCAGAGCTGGTCGTTCAAGAAAGTTCATGATATTTCCTCTCTGGCAACTTCAATAAAAATGCAGAGAGGACCATTCTTAATCGCGCTCGTTGACGTCAAATAGGTGCGTGGCACAGTTTGCAGACCTAGATTATGCAAAGTTTTAGAATACATTGGCTACCCCCCAAAAGTTCTCAAACCCATTGTCTTGTTCTATGAGGATATTAAAGCATGCGTACAGTTTGATGGCAGTTCTTCTGACAGTTTAGGGTTAAGATTGGAGTTAAGCAGGATTATGTCCTTGCTCCCAGGCTCTTTTGATTCTTCTTTGCAGTCCTGCTGGACTATGCATTCCGTGGTGCTACTTGCAATGTCTTCATTGCCACTAAATCTGATGCTTTACTTTTCAGCGTAGCTTGCCTGACAGCTAAGACACACACAATAGAACGTCTTCTCAGAGACCTTCTATTCGCCGATGACGCTGTCCTTGTGGCGCAAAGTGAGTAGACCCTGCAGTCCCTATGAACAATATGACCAAGGCTTGTAATCTGTTCCACTGACTACACGTGTTATGAAGACTGTAGTTCTAAGTCAAGGTCTTACCACACATAACAAGTATAATCTTAAACGGCAATCTATTTGCGCAAACACAACAATTCTGCTATTTGGGGTCAAATAGAGCCACATGCACATTTGACGAAAAATCACTACGCGTATAGGGAATGCAGCAACTACATTTGACAGATTATCCAACAGACTGTGCACAAATAATAAATTAACTATGCTAACGAAGATTTGGATATATCGGACCTGCGTGTTTAGCACCTTAGTTACTGTATGACCTCGAAGTGTGGGTCACTTACTCAAGACACGAGAGGAAACTCAACGTCTCTCATCTTCGTTGTCTACGTAAAAATAATGGACATCTAGTGGCAGGACAAAATTACCAAAATGGATGCATTGCATCAAGCCATGGGAGACACTCAGTAGTAGAAGATTGAGGTGGCTGGGATAAGTGCCAAGAATGGAAAACAACCGCATACCCAAACAGATGCTTTTCGGTGAACTTTTGGAAGCGAGTGTGGCCTGTAGATAGACCAGTGATACGATACAAAGATGTATGTTAAAACCTCAATGAAGGACTTCTGCATAGACTTTCAAAAGTTGGAGGAGGTGGCTGAAGGTAGATTTGCATGGAAAACAACATTACATAGATGTTTAGAGACTTTCGACAAAACGTTAAAAAATACGTTAGAAAGCAAGCGAAACAATCGCAAAATTTTTTATTTTTTATTTTATTTTATTTTATGTGTTTGCCTCACTAGTTTCTACTGGCGGAGGCGCGCCTATTCCACCCCAGACCGTAGTCAATTTGGGCGATATTAACTTGATGTCAGAAAAACGATCATATCGTTAACTAACATTGAACTAAATTTGTTTCATTTTTTCAGTGTTTCTAAATTTTATTTGACATTACATGGTAAGGGAAGTAACTCTTATATTTACGTTGCAATTGGCTTGGCTTCGTTCGTTCTCAATACCCCGCTACCAAACCCTGAAAGGGCTTAAGTAGCAACATTTAATCCAGAGAACAGAATGCGTTGTGTCGTAGTTTACAGCTTGACTGCGATATTTGCACCTTTCGGTCCAACACATCCGATTTCAGCAAGCATTTATTGAGTACCGGGTTAGCATTCCCTCTTCGATCCCTTCTCCTTAGCCAGTCTGCCTGCTGCAGCCCGTTATCCCGGATCACCTCGTGGAGGTGTAGAAGGGTCTTGGCAGCTCTGGTTCGCTGGCCCTGACGTCAGCAGTCAGCTATGGGTCGCTGACCACTGCAGCTCATGCGCTGCTCAGCATCTTGATCTTGCATTGGAATTGTAAAAGCAGCGACGTGCATTGTGAGGATAATCAAAGTTGGAAAACATTTGTCATCTTTCAAGTCAGTTTATCACAAAAATGGGTAGTAAACCTTGCACTTCAAGATTGTCTTTTTTTTTTTTTTTTTTGCGTTCGCCTTATTTCTCTAATCCCCAAGGCGATGTGCATTGCACTGCGTTTTTATTTTGCGCCTGTCGGCCCAGTGCATCCGACTTCAGCATGCATTTTATGTAAGGGTCTGCTTCCTCCTGCATTTTCTAAGGGTTTGCTTCCCCGGGGTAACGGCCGGTGCTGAGATGGGGATCGAACCCAGCACCTTATGGTTGTGAGCCGTGTCACATAACCACTAGGCCACGCCGTCCCCTTCCCAAGATTGTCTAATAGTAGGTTGTTTTTATCAGTGGAAAAGGCTAGGGAGTGGTGAACTAGATAAATTTTGTGACGAGGATTCACATTTTTCTGATGTTGAATCGGAGTTAGACATTTAATATAATATTATTTAACCTACGCAGCCTACTGCATCTGAAGCTGAAGATGAGGGGGTGGGGGCGTTGTCACCGCCACGACCTAGTGTTGCTAAAAGGCAAAAACGTTTTTCATGAACAGAAAAACGAAGATGCAATATTTCTAAAGCAAATTTTAGAGAACTTGATAACGAATGGGTTTCAATACCAAATTCAATGACCACTATTGACTGTCTGATACCCAGAACTCATTCAGATTGCTGCCAAAATGTGGTCGACCACGTGGACTGAATGGAAACTTGCAAAATCAGTGACGCATCAACTCCATTTGACTGCTACAGAAAATTATTTTCTTCTAGATATTATTCATATGTGGAATACTGTTATACTGAAGTACACTGGACCAATCTGCATTACGTGTCATTGGTTATTCATGGATTGGTGACATTTGTGTGTGTGAAAAATAGTTTTTATGACAAAAAAATGACGATATAATTATTAATAATTACTTGTAATATTTTATGAATTTCGACAAGACCTTCGTATTCTTACTGCATATTCATTTTCCTTTAATTTGATATATAACATGTTTGTCTTCTTTGTAAAATAATAAAGACAATTCAAGTTTTATGAAGAGACTGCTTTTATAGAAAAAATAATTATCACAAAAGTAGTTACAAAATGATGGCCTTTAAGAGTTTATTATACTAGTTCTCAGCTTGTTCTTTAGGCGGAGCAACCAGTTCTTCTCTCCCTCTTCTTTCTCTTGTTCTTCTTCGTTCCCGCTCATATATTTACATTTGTTTCCTTCATAAACTTGGCAGTCCGTATCAAGCTTCTCTCTCTCTCTCTCTCTCTCTCTCTCTCTCTCTCTCTCTCTCTTTCTCTTTCTCTTTCTCTTTCATCGCTACCCAGTTATTTCCCACTGAAGAGAGTCATATTGTCACTCTGCTTTCTTTATGGAGCTGGCAGTCGTGGAGAAAGTGTACCATCGTTTGGTTGTTCCTCCCACATGGACATAATGTCTCTGCGTGCTGAATTTGTAATTTGTTCAACAGATGATTTTTCAGTGTTCATTGATCTGATCGCAATCAGAACAGAATATATCCACATCAATGATCAATGCTTTACATAGAGTATTATGTTTCTGTTTTATCTAGCTCTCTGTGTTCGTTGTGCCACTTGTCTTTTACGTTAATTTGTACTATTATCTGCATTTCGTTAAATGTAGCTCTGTCTTCAGTTTGGGTTTTGGCTGTTCCCTCTTTGTCAAATCTCTCTGCTTGCTCAGTTTTGGCTCTTCCCTCTTTGTCTAATCTCTCTGCTTGCTCAGTTTTGCCTCTTCCCTCTTTGTCTAATCTCTCTGCTTGCTCAGTTTTGGCTCTTCCCTCTTTGTCTAATCTCTCTGCTTGCTCAGTTTTGGCTCTTCCTCTTTGTCTAATCTCTCTGCTTGCTCAGTTTTGACTCTTTCCTCTTTGTCTAATCTCTCTGCTTGCTCAGTTTTGCCTCTTTCTTCTTTGTCTAACCTCTCTGCTTGCTCATTGATATGTATTTTGACAGCGTACATATTCTGAACTGGGAACAGGTAATCAACTGAACTTTCATTTTGTTGAAATTGTGGCTGACACTCATGAGTGTTTCGGACAACCTTCCAGGTCCTTTTTTTTATTACTCTATAAGAGCCAGTACGATTGTTTATTAATAAATATGCGTTTCAGGTATGGTCATTGTTTTCCAAGATGGCTGTTGAAGCAGTTCCCAGTGTCCAACCCCAGCTCTGATGATGTTTGAGAATTATTCAGACGCCACCGAGATTGTGATTTCTTGTCAATTGTTAAATTTTGAATAAACAGCGCCGTTTCCACACCAAATCTGTGTACATGTATATGTTGACCCATTCATGTGTGGGAAAGGTCATTTGAATATGTTGAAAAGGTATATGTTTCCTCTCTATATGTGTTGTCACTTTTGGTATGTCGTCTGTCAGTTCTGGGAACTGAATTATCGTCCATGTTGGGAATGTGATGCTTGCTATTAGGTACTCTGGCTGCCTTTTTCTGTCCGATATCTGACATGAAGGGAGATAGTTCTTTTGGCTTTTGTGCAAGGCAGTTTAGCTGGAGTCTGCTTAGAGCATATCCTCCCAGTCCCTTATTTATTCAATCCGTTGGTACTTGTTTGAATATTTGTGTCAGTTGTAGTACTCTGGGATCTCTTCTGTTAGTCATGGCTTGTAGCGTTGCTATTTTTCTCATTTCTGTTATTGGTGTTGATTTCATATTTTCTGTAATAATTCTTTCTTTCTGCTTCTAAAAACTTGAATCTTGAAGCTGTTTCACATACAGTCAATCCATATTCTAAAGCTGGTCTAACATTACACGTGTGCATCACTTCGAGTATTGGATGGTCTGCACTCCGTGTAGTTCCAGAACATTGTTTCTGTTACGGTTATTTGTTGTTTAATTTTTTGTTTATTGGCACTTTTCAATTTGATTTGTCCATGTTAGTCTGCTGTCCAGTGTTATTCATAGAAATAAGCTGTTTATTGTTCTTCTGTTTGTTTCCATTTGTATCCGTGTGATTTTTTTCGCCTCATTGACAGTGCAAAGAAAATTGTGCATGTTTGTTTGTCTTATTTATGTTCATGAGTCATATACTGATATAATCTTTGTATCGCATCCTGCATCTTGTAAATTACCGTTTTGAAGTATTTTTTTCACTTAGATCAATAGCATTTGGGGATCTGTGGGCTCTTTGTGGAATTATATTCACTATATTGTTGATAAAGATCAGGAACGATGTATGGGATTATACACTGTTCTAGGCACTCATTGTCACTGCATGATATGTGACCCTGCACATTGGCTCTGGCATATCTGTTTAGGAGAATATGGCATACTCATTTGTGCATTCGGCGACGGATTCTACATTGTGTGTACATGTTTGTTTATATCATCGCTATCCACATTATCAAAGATATTCTTCATATCTCCTTAGATTGCTTGTGTGTGTTAGTTGGGAGAGGAGGGGGGGGGGGGGGCACCTTTAAACGTTTGTGTAATCTTGGTTATAAGTTGACCTGTGGTGTCTGAAGCAAGATTGTTGGGACATTTTCTAGTATTTAATCTCCAGGTGCCAAAAGAGTCTGGTATTCACGCCTTTCCATCAGCTTATATGTGCAGCAAAGCAAGCTGACGGGTTTGTAGCCGTCAGCTTTTGTTATGCTCTTACTGCGGGTTTGATACACGAAACATGGTTGTTTCCGTTCTCATTTGCAGTACAATCCATTCTTTTCAGCTTACATTTATCATTACTAGTAGTTTCTTTTTATTTTTGGGCTCACATTTAAAAAAAAATGTTTTTTTGTAATTTCATACCTTCCTGTATATTTTTAGTTTGTTTAGTTCCCAGCGTATCTTTTAATTCTTTATTGGATTTTATTTGTCATTATGCTCCAGTTTATCTTTATTCCTTTGATTGAATGTCTTCTTTAATTACTCTATTTATTTTAGATGCTGTGTTTGTTTTGCTGACAATGCTGTATTTTTCATTGAACATTTTTGCTGCACCGCTTCCTGTTTTCAGATTTTCATTTTCTTTTAATGTGATATTTGATTTTTTTTTTTAGTTTCGTTGTTCAGTGACTTCGCAAGTTTCCAAAGTTGCTTACAATTTGTATTGGTTGACGTTCTCAGTTTTGTTCTTCCTCACTGTTTCTAGTTGTAAGCCAGTTTACTTTTATAGGAAGTGTTGGAGAATGTACTGTAGTAGCCTCAGTTAGCTGTCGAGGTGGGACAACTAGGCATTTTTAAAATGAAATATTGGAGACTGTATCGAACGAGGGTTGGCCGACAAGTTTTGCTATAATATTGGAGACTGTATTGTACTCACCCGGTCAAAAGCTAGTGTCGCTCCATGCTGTATCGTGACCCAGATAACGAAGCATAAATACTGAAACGAAGGAGGTCATCCTGACCCCGTCAAACAGACGGTACTTCAGAAAGGAGCTCATCGCGCTTCGATCAGCACACTAAGTATCTTCAAACTCAGATCTACATCTGTTGCGTGTGCTGAAAATACACTTTACCGAGGAGGCATCGGAACTCACAAGTATACAATCAAGGCGAAAGACCAGAGGAAAGAGAGGTGGAAGAAGAATACACACACAAATGCACTCAGAAACAGATACCTCAAAGCTCCAAACCAGCGATAAAAGAGAAGGGAATGGCTACCGAGAAAATGAGGCACACGCTGACAACATACTGTCTGCATCCGAACCCTTCACTAGAAGTCTTGACAATGTCTTGCCTCTAGAACATGTTGAGTCCGGACGAGAGAGTGAGGAAGATCTTGCGCACATCTGCCTCACTATAAACACATTGCGCAACTCACGACATCACCCTACAGATCAAACCCTGACTAGCAACTTGCAACTGGCAGGGCCCCCAAACTGCAGCGGCGGAACAGGCAGAAAACGATCACGAAAACTACCCATCACGCTTGCAACATGGAATGTTCGCACGCTACAGGACAACGCCAAAGCAAACAGACCCAAACGACGGACAGCACTGATTGCCAGGGAACTGGCTAGATACAACATCTGCATAGCTGCCCTGAGCGAGACACGACTGGCAGAGGAAGGGCAGATCACAGAAGAAGGCGCTGGTTATACTTTCTTCTGGAGCGGCCGCAGCAAAGAAGAACGCCGTGAAGCTGGAGTTGGCTTTGCCATCAAGACCAACATGGTCGACAAGCTCATAAGCATACCCAGAGGAATTAATGTCCGCCTGATTACACTGCGTCTCCATCTAATAGGAGGGCGCCATGCAACACTTATCAGTGTATACGCACCCACAATGACAATTCCTCAGGAAACAAAAGATAAGTTTTATGAGGACCTTGAGGCGCTCATCGCTGCAGTCCCCAAATCTGACAAACTGATCATCCTCGGTGATTTTAACGCTAGGGTTGGCACAGACCATACAGCCTGAGAGGGGGCCATTGGCAGACATGGTATCGGAAAATGCAATAGTAACGGACTTCTCCTTCTGAGGACATGTGCCGCAAATGAACTACTCATTACAAACACAGCTTTCCGACTTCCTGTCCGAAATAGAACCACATGGATGCACCCAAGGTCCCGCCACTGGCACCTCATTGACTACATTATCATCAGACGTAGGGATCGAGCGGATGCTATGGTAACGAAGAGCATGTGTGGTGCAGAATGTTGGACCGACCATCGACTTGTCATTGCCAAGCTAAACTTCAAGATCCAGCCCAAAATGCGCCCCCAGGGAAAGAAACCACCGAGGAGGCTAAATGTCTCTCAGCTGAAATACGAACCCACGAGAGAAGGCTTACAGGAAGAGCTTGAGGGCAGACTATCTGAGCTTAGTTTTGAAAAAAACGACATCGAAGAGAACTGGGCATCATTGAGAAACACACTCTACGATACAGCTATTAAACACATTGGCCAACTCACGCGCAAGCATAAGGACTGGTTTGATGAGAACGATCTGGAAATACAAGACATGAAGCGCACAGGGAATACCAGAGGGACACATCATCTCCGGCAGCAAACGCTGCCTTCAATACTGCTCGCAAAGCTGCCCAGACCAGGCTTAGAGTGATGCAAGACTCCTGGCTCAGCAAAAGAGCGGACGAAATTGAGATGTTCGCCGAGCGTCATGACACCAAACGGTTTTACGAGGCACTGAAAGCTCTCTACGACCCTCAGCCCTCTAGTATTACTCCAGTTCGCAGTGCAGATGGAGCACTGCTAACAGATAAGGTTCAGATTCTAGACAGATGGGCAGACCACTTCTGCAAAATACTAAACCACCCATCGTCCATAAATGAAGAGGCCATCCGGCGAATGCCGCAGGTGGAACTGAACCTGGCGTTAGATGAAGTCATCACTGACAGGGGAATCAGTTCACTATCTATAGGAAAAGCTCCAGGAGCTGATGCAATACCAGCAGAGGTATATAAGACAGCTGGCCCATCCCTCACCAGAAGGATCACTGAACTCTTCTGTCACATGTGGGCTGAAGGAAAAATTCCGCAGGAGCTAAAGGATGCCTCAATCGTTCACCTGTACAAAAGAAAAGGCAACCGCCAGGAATGCGACAATTATTGTGGAATATCGCTACTCTCCGTAGCAGGCAAGATCCTAGTGCGCTTACTGCTAAACAGGCTCAACAATTACCTTGAACAAAGCCACCACCTCCCAGAAAGCCAATGGGGATTCAGAGCCGGAAGAGGAACAGTGGACATGATTTTTGCCGCTCGCCAAGTACAAGAGAAGTGTCGAGAACAAAATCAGGCCTTGCACACCACATTTATTGATTTGACAAAGGCATTTGATACAGTAAACAGAGGAGGGTTGTGGGTGATAATGTCTAAGTTTGGCTGCCCCAACAAGTTCCTAAAAATGGCGAAACAGCTACACGAAGGCATGTGTGCTCGTGTACTGGACAGCGGTGCAATCTCTAAAACGTTTCTAGTATCAAACGGAGTAAAACAAGGATGTGTACTCGCCCCGACTTTGTTCAGCATGATGTTCGCGGCCACGATGACAGACGCCTTCAGATCACTGGAGCTTGGAATACCCATAAAGCACCGCACAGATGGCAAATTACTAAATCCCAGAAGAATGAAGGCCAAAACCAAAGTGGCTGGCGACATAATCAGGTAACTTGTATTTGCTGACGACTGCGCTCTAATGAGCAACTCAGAACTGAACATGCAGGTTGGAATGGACCAGTTCTCTGCCGCATGCGAAAATTTTGTCCTGACCATAAATGCCAAAAAAACAGAGGTCATGTACCAACCAGCACCAGGCATGCCGTACACAACACCAGAGACTACAGTCAGCGGGCATACGCTGAATGCAGTAGGCAAATTCACATATCTGGGCAGCACGCTGTCGAGATCTGTCAGCCTAGACGATGAGGTGGCAAGCAGAATAGCAAAGGCCAGCACAGCCTTTGGTAGAATGCGCTAGATGGTCTGGGCACGTCGTCAAGACCAAACTCAAAGTCTACCGTGCAACCATCATTCCAACCCTACTATACGCTTGCGAAAGCTGGACTGTATACTCTGGACATGCAAGGAGGTTAAACCACTTCCACACAATTTGCCTGAGGCGAATATTCCACATCCGATGGCAAGATCGTGTCACTGACATCAAGGTACTTTCGAGGGCTAACATGCCCAGCATACATGCACTGCTAGAGAAAGTACGACTAGGATGGGCCAGACACCTCGTCCGTATGTCAGACGAGCGGCTCCCAAAATAAGCTTCTCTACGGCGAGCTGAGAGAGGGATAGCGCGAGAGAGGGCGCCCAAAGAAACGTTTTAAAGACGGTCTGAAGGACTCACTGAAAAGTTGCCAGATAGACATCGACACCTGGGAATGTCTTGCGAAAAACAGATCTGACTGGAGAAGCGCAGTCAAATCGGGTGTAGCTGCCGGTGAAGACGACCGTGTTGTGAAAGCCCAGAGCAGACGCGAGACACGGAAATCCCGAGCAGCGGGAACACCATCCCCTTCTACAAATCTTGTGTGCCCGATATGTAGCAGATGTTTTCGTGCCCGCATTAGCCTGTTCAGCCACATGCGCACCCACACCCAACAGGGAAATCTGTGACAAGGATGATGTCGGCGATCCTCATCGACAACGATGGACAGCTATTATTATTATTGTATGAGGGTTGGCCGACAAGTTTTGCTCTAAAATTGAAGACTGTATTGTACGAGGGTTGGCCGACAAGTTTTGCTCTTTAGTATGAAGTATTCAAGTCACTTAGCTGAAAATGAATGTGAACTTTAGTCAATCTTTATATATTCACCCCGCAAATTGATACACCTCTCCCATCTATTTTTCACCATCCTTTTGCGCTGATTGTAGAGCTCCTTCGTCTGTTCCCAGACGCACGTCTTCAGTTCAGTAATCGAGTCCTGGACGCCAGAAAAAACCAAGTCTAGCGAAGCGGATTCTTCATGTTTTGGAACAGGAAGAAGTCACTAAGTGTCAAGTCCGGTGAGTATAGTGGATGGGGCATGATTTCATACTCGTACATATTTATGGCTCCCAGGACTTGATTAATGAACTGGGGATGTGGTTCCGGACCACTACGATAATCCCTACAATCAGAGCATAGGGAAGAAAAAGCAAGGATGGAAGAAGTGTATGGCCTTGTAAGGTACAGAAGAACTAAAGTTCACACATATTTTCAGGTAAATGCTTCGACTGCTTCATACACAAATGCGAGGACGGCGTTGCCTAGTGGTTAAGTGCACGGCTCACAAATCGAAGGTGCTGGGTTCGATCCCCATCACAGCACCGGCGTTACCCCGGGGAAGCCAACCCTTAGAAAATGCAGGAAAAAGCAGACCCTTACAAAAAATGTATGCTGAAGTCGGATGCACTGGGCCGATAGGCGCAAAATAAAAACCACAGTGCAACGCACAGCGCTTTGGGGGAATAGAGAAATAAGGCGAACGCAAAAAAAACACCAAAACAAAAAAACACAAATGCTAAACTTTTCGACCATCCTACGTATTAGTCACAATTTGTTGACGAGGTGGGACAACTAAGCCCCTTGATATCAAATAGTGGAGACTGTTGTAGTAGCTCCAGTTTGTTTTCGAGGTGGGGCAACCAGGTTTCTCACTTTGTGTAAGTCATATACTCCGGGGGATGTATCCCAGCTGCCTCACAATTCTCTAACAGCGCAGGGACCCAAACTCTAGTGGATATGTATTGCTTTGACCATTTATTAACAAGATGCTACAATCATTATCAAAACAGTTTAGAAATCGCGCAGTAAACACATGAATAAACAAAGAGTTGCTTGAAGAAGGAAGACTACAAGATCTTTGACTGCTTTTGTTCTTGATAATACGGTCAAGCCCTTTAATTAGCGGGTGTATTTTATCATACGGAAGCTGATCATGGACAACTGACTAAACAAGATAGAGGCATGTATATAGATGGAGACATGTGTACAATGAACAATATTTAGACATCTGGAATAAGGACACAACACGGGTTGGTATTGTTGTGGGAATTATACGTTTTTAATGCATTGAGACAACAGGTATAGAAGGTAGATTCTGGCGTTGTGAGAAGATAGAAGGTAGATTCTGGCGTTGTGAGAAGATAGAAGGTAGATTCTGGCGTTGTGAGAAGATAGAAGGTAGATTCTGGCGTTGTGAGAAGATAGATGGTAGTTTTACAGCCTGGCGACAAGAAGCTAGCATACTCTTGCATTTGAGGCAGTAAGAACGCACATTTGCGATAGCTGACGCCACTAGGCATGATACTTGCTGACAACTGAAACAGTAAAAATTAAGATAAGGAAATACATTACAATATGCCTGCAGAACTGTTATATACATTAAACGCTGATGAAAGTTCGAAGAAAACTGACAGAGATAACGACAGAGTTAGAAAGATATAATTGAAACACTAAAAGTTCATTGGGCGCATACTCACGAAGTTTAGAAGTTTCAACATTGATATTTCCCGTGTGCGTCATTTCACGGTATTCCAACAGATCTGCTGTTGTAGTCCGATAAAAGGGGGACACGAAAGGAGCCTCCAGGAAGATGGCAACCAAAAAGGCAGTCGGGCGTCCTCTGGAAACCATTTTCAATCGGCCAATCCTTTTATCACCAGGGCACTAATCAAACCATGAAATGTAAAAAAGGCCTCGTGTTGATTCCAATCAACATGGAAAGACTCTCCGTCAACAAAGAAACACTACTGTCTCAAATGTACAATCAGCTCAAACGCAACGTACTAATGGTCCAAGAAACCCATCGCCCAATCGCTGACAGAAGACCAAAAATAGACAGAATGACGCTTGTGGCGGAGATACCACATAAGCAATTTGGGAGCGCCATTTTTTCACACCAAACCTAGATATAAGCTCAGTGGCCTAAACCTCAAGAGGAAACACGGAGATCCTCACGATTCAAACCCAATCATGAACCTGACAACTTCAGATCACACAGCAATGGGAGACTTCAACTGTCACAGCACTGCATGGGGCTACAATGAATCAGATGCTAATGGAGAAGAGCTGGAGAACTGGGCAGAGCAGAATGGATTGCAGCTCTTGCACGACCCAAAATTGTCACCATCTTTTAATAGCTGCAGATGAGAAAAAGGTTACAATCCTGACAACATATTTGTTAGTGACAGGATAATGCACCAAGGGACAAAACATGTAGAGGAGCCCATACCAACGACGCAACACAGGACCACATCATGGACCATCACGGCAGTTGTCCCACCGTAGAGCGTAACATTCAAAAGAGGCTTCAACTTTCAAGGATTCAAACGAGGTCCACTCGTTTATGACCTAGACAAAGTAGTGCATACATTAGAACCAACCCTAGCAAAATATGAGGCCTTTGTACAACTCGTCAAAAGAATTTCTAGACACCACATACCAAGAGGCTGCAGAACTCAGTACACTCCAGGCTTTAACGATGAATCAAAGGCGCAGATTACTACTGAACGGAAAAACCACTCAAAAAGCAGAGCAAACCAATTTGCAGCCACATTGTAAACAGGAGAATGAAATATTGGCGATACCTTTCTCCTTGCAAGAACTAAATGATGAAATACATCAAATGAAAAACAACAAAGCAACTTGCCCAGATGACTTGAGGACAGAGCAAATTACAAACTTTAGACCAGAAACTATCACATGGCTGCTGAAGCATTTCAACACACACATCGGTTCTATGCAAATTCCTAAAATCTGGAAAAAATCCTATGTGGTTGCTCTCCTAAAACCAAGAAAAACCCCATCAGAACCTAAGCACCCGTCCGGTTTCACTACTATGCCATATTTATAAAGTCTTCGAAAGAATGATTCTGAACCGTATCGCAGCCTTCATAAGAAACTCATCAAGGAGCAAGCGGGCTTCAGGCCTGGAAGATCATGTTTCTGCCAGATTCTTAACCTGTCACAACTTATCAAGGACGGGTACGAATGTAAACAGATCACAGGAGTAACTTTTATTGACTTAAGCGCAGCCAGCTTATGACACCATAAGCCACCAGAAGTTTTTTGCTAAGCTATACTCCCTGACAATGGACTGGCGTCTCACAAACCTCATTAAATGTATCCTGTAGAATAGGCGATGCTATGTCACTTTGGGGGAAAATAAAAGTCGTTGGCGAAACCAAAACAATGGACTGGAACAAAGAAGTGTCCTGGCACTTATGCTGTATAATATATACACCTATAGATACAGAGGTGACACAAATCGTATATGTCGATGATTCAGCAGTAACTGCACAGAGAACAGTGTTCGAAGAAGTCGAACAGAAACTAACGAACACCCTTGATGCTTTTGCTCTATATTACAACAAAAATAATCCACCTCAAATCAAACCCCAAAAAAACTCAAGTATGTACCTAAAATAGAGAGGCGAACAAAAAGTTGCAGATCATATGACACGCACAAGATATAGAAACACAGCACGGCCCTCAGATACTTGAGAGTAAAGTTGGATGGCACGCTGTCCTATGCCACTCATTGTCAGGAGACAAAACAGAAAATACATGCGAGAAATAGTATCATACGAAAACTGATTGGCACAAAATGAGGAGCAACGCCAGATAACCTCAGAACATCAGCACTCGTTCTGTGTTTCTCTGTAACCGAGTACGCCACATCAGTCTGGAAGAACTCTGCACATGTCAAACATAGATACAGCAATAAATGAGACAGGCTGTATAGTTACTGGATGCCTAAAACCTACACGATCTGAAAAAATATACCCCATAATCAGCATAGCTCCACCAGAGTTACGAAGAACTGTCGCGCCAGAGTTAGAAAGAGAGAAACAGGTAAATGACGGAAGACACTCTATGTTCGGGCATCAGGTGCAGCGTCAAAGACAAAAGTCAAGACGAAATTTCTTAAAGTCAACCCAACCCCTGCAGATGAAATCGACTTATCGAAAGTTTAAAACAGCTGACACAGGTCCTCTTGATCTAGTTAAGGGAGAAACCTGCGCATGGACATCTCCTGCCCTACGTAACATGGAAGTCACTAAATAGGCTTCGAATAGGTCATGATGCCAGAAACACATGAAAAGGATGATGAGACATGCGAATGTGGAGTAACACAAGACCAGGACCATCTGATGATCTGCCTAAACCTCCGAAACTTGTAGCAAGGAGTGCCAGGGACAGGGCAATTCACGTGGCTGAATACTGGAAGAATGAAGAATGACGCAGTGCCTAGGACACCGAAAGTAAATAAGTAAGTCCGATAAAATGGCGTATGTGTCCAACAGGCGTCATAAACAACTAGATTTACTTGAATAGTTGGTTGTAGAGAAAGAAAGTGTTGTCCTTGAAAGTTGTGCAGATGACAGGGACACCGTTGGAAACTGGGTTAAAAAAGTTCAAGCTTTAGGAAGTGGAATGAAAGAGCTGCACAGTCGACTGCGCCAGATGTCCTTTCACTGCCATGCAGTCAAGATGTGTTGCATCCCTCCAATTGTATTACTTGTGACGATCATTGCATCATAAGGAGACAATTGACACTACAAATTTCAATCATCATTGAAAGTGTCATTTCAAACGCCCTGATGTATGCGCAAAATGAGTTCCTCAAAGTGTACAGACGTCAAGAGTGTTTGGATACGTGAACCAAGCAGAAATTGTAGGAGTAGACATAATGGCTCAAGAGACGAAGATCCGCATCTTCAACCTGTACGGACCACCAAATAAAGACCTATCGCTCTCGAGTAGGGAAGTCAAGGACTCCAACTGCATAGTAGTTGGAGACTTCAACAGCCACTCAGAGCGATGGGGATACTCGGACACAGACAGCAGAGGTGACGAAGTGGAAGATTGGGAGATAGACACGAATCTCCATCTAATCCATAGGCCGGAGGATAGCCCTAGCTTCTATTATAGAACATGGCATACCACCTCGATTCCAGATTTGGCCTTCTTCACAATGGACATTCGCCATAAAATAGACCGCCAGGTGCTAAACCAATTGGCAGGTAGCGACCACAGGCCAATTAGGCTAGAAATTGATATGGAAGTAGGCCCACAGGAAACAAAACTGCTCCCACATTGAAATTACAAACGAGCCGACTGGGACAGATTTGCAAGCCTGACAGATGGGCTGTGTGAAACCATCAACACACGGAACAACAAAATGAATCCCATGGTGGAAAGCCTAAAGCAAAGCAATAATGCAAGCTGCCACTGAAACCATCCCAAGAGGGGCAAGGAAAAATTATAAGCCCTATTGGAATGATGACTTGCAAAAAGCGGAAGACGCAGTCACAAATGCTAGGAACATGGCAGAGCGAGAACAATCTATGGAGGCAAACATCGCCCTCAAAGCCGCCACGGCGAAATACAAATACACTCTAAACCAAACAGCAAGAGAAAGCTGGAAAAACATAACGGAAAGCCTCAACCTAGACAAAGAAGGGAACAAACTATGGAAGTTAGTCAGAGCCATGAATGACGAAACCCCGTCAAACCAACAAATTTCCATCAAGCAGGGCGAAAACTTGCTCACTTGGAAAAAAAGCCGCAAACGCCTTTGTTGAACACTATGCCAAAGCGAACCACATAGATGTCCCTGCAGATAGGCATACGGACATTAATGAAGAGCAAAAGGGGCACGACAACATCAATATGGCACCAGAAGAGCATATGATGGCAAAACTAACAATGAGCGAAATGGAAGAGGCCATAAGAACATTAAAGAAAAGGAAATCTCCCGGAAAAGACGGGATAACAAACGGAGTGCTGATGGGGCTGGGCCAAACAGCAAAGAGGAAACTGCTATCAGTCCTGAACCAAAGCTGTAAAAGGGGTATTGTACCCCAGGCATGGAAAGATGAAGTACTTGTACCAGTACCAAAAAAAGGAAAAGACAAAACAGATCCAAATGGATACAGGCCTATCAGCCTACTGAGCTGTCGGCAAACTGATGGAACGTATGATAAACACCAGACTGATGTGGCATCTGGAAGAAAAACGGATACTAATTCCACAGCAAGCCGGCTTTAGACAGCACAGATCCACAGAGGATCAGGTCATCCTCAGCCCAGGAAATAGAAGATGCCTACCAGGAACAGAAACACACAGTAGCGGTCTGGGTGGACCTGGAAAAGGCATTTGACAAAGTCTGGAAAGATGGACCTAAAGAGTCAAGCTAAGAAGAAGTGATGTTTGTGGGAATATGTACAAGTGGATCAACCACTACCTCAAAAACAGAACGGCCAGAGTCCAAGTACAAGGGCAGATGAGCAAAAAGGTGACACTTGAGCAGGGAGTACCCCAAGGGGGAGTACTGTCACCCACACTCTTCCTGGTGTATATAAATGATATTATAGAGAATATACCAAGAAGAGTTCAATGTTTGCAGACGATGTGGACCTCTGAAAAGAATCTCACCATAGCAAGAAATCGGATGCAGCAGGCCCTAACATCGCTGGAAGAGTGGGCGAACTCATGGCTGGTCAAAATAAACGAGGACAAAACCACATGTACAATATTGTCGATATCAATCAAACCACAAAACACCAAATTAAGTCTAAACGGCAAATACCTCCAGCCAAACGACAACCCAAACTATCTGGGAGTCACATTTGATCGGTGCATGACATGGAAAAGTCAGATCGAGAGAAACCGAATGAGAGCCAGAGAAGGAATGACAATCATGAGGAAACTTGCTGGCACAAGCTGGGGAGCAGACGAAATCATACTAAAGAAACTGTACACTGGAAGAATGAGACCAGTTCTCGAGTATGGCCTTGCGGCATGGACAACAGCAGCAAAGGCGAACTTCGATAAAGTTTGCAAACTTCAAAACCAAGCCATGAGAGTTATAACAGGAGGCATGAAGTCAACGCCAATTGTAGAACTTGAAAAGATTACAAAACTGCAATCCATTGCCGACAGAAAAGACTGCAGAGCCCAGCTGCAATCAGAGAAACTCAGAAGACTAACTGACCATCCAATGCATCAGAGACTAAACAATTTCGGAAATGGGAAGCTAAAGCGAAGAAACTTTGCAGAAATAGTCAAAGCAAAGATGCACGAAGACCCCATGAACGCACTAACCACACCAAAGCCCATCCCTACTGTACGAAAACCTACCTGGAGGAAGCATATATTTTCAGAGGTGGTAGAAAATATACCAGGTATTAGAAACAAAAACTGCCAGACTGAAAAAGAAAGAAGAGATACTACCCTGAGTTTATTTACGGAAAACTACGGTTCCATAACAAATACAACACAGAATGGAGGGGCAGGAGCATTCCTGAGCCTACCAAATGGCAGAAAAATAGCACTGTCATTCGCTACTGGAAAATACACAAGCAATTTCAGAGCATAGGCAGAGGCACTGAGGGCGGCAGTGGAAGAAATGGTGACAGGTAAAAGGAATGAAAGCCACATAGTCCTGCATACAGATGCACTGGCCGTAGTCACAGCACTGAAAAGCCAGAAAAATACTGAACTTAATGAATTAAGAGCAGTACTCTGTCAACTATGCCAGCAGGCCGCACCAAAAAGAGTAGTGGTACAGTGGGTTTCATCTCACTGCAATATCCAAGGCAACGAGGAGGCAGACAGACTGGCAAAAGAAGGTGCAAAACTACCACAACCTGATACAAGTATGACATACGAAGAGTCAAAACGGCTTATTAGAGCTAGATACATGACCAAATGGGAAACCGAACATACTGGCTACAAAAAAAACGATGCCTATTACCAGTTGAACAGAAAAGAGCAGGTCGTGGTCTTCAGACTTCGCACTGGCCACAATAGACTCAGGTACCACCTATTCAACAAATTGAAGATAGGTGGCACCGACGAATGCCCGTGTGGTACCGGCAAAATGACCGCTGAGCATTTGCTGCAAAACTGCCCGACATACGAGGATCAGAGAGAGCAGATGTGGCCATCACCAGTGGCAACACTAGACAAGCTCTATGGCAGTGTCGACAGCCTCAGGATGACGGCTGCTTTTTTCGAAAAAATAATGGTTACTGTCTGACTGCGTACGATGAAGAAGAAGAAGAAGAAGGATACGTGAACACTTGCAAGAGCAGACCAAATCATAAGCCAGACAGTGGTTACAGATCTGAAATAAACATACAAAATCCCACTATGGAAAAAAATGCCAAGTCCCCGCAGATGGTAGAAACCATAGAGGGAATAGGAAAAAGAAGAACACACACATATTTAGAAAGTATATATTTCATAGAATAATATTTTAGGAGAGTATACCCACCAGAAACATGGACACACGTATATACAGATGGCTCATGTAACAAAATTACATCTAATGGAGGTGGAGGGGTTTATTGCAAACTCGAGTATTAACAACAGCAACATACCTTCCGAGAAGAAGCAGAGGCACTGAAGGCCCGCTGCTGAGCTTTTAATCTAAGATAAAGATATCCACAAAAAAAACATTGTATTCCTGACTGATGCCGTGTCAGTATTAGCAGCGCTAAAACAACACAAAGATGAATATCTCGAGCGATACATCCTGACACATCTCTCAGCAGAACACCCAAGATTGGTCATTCAGTAGATTACGCCCCACTGCAATATTGAAGGCAATGAAGCTGTAGACACACTAACAAAGTGTGGAGTATCCTCCCCACAAATAAATATGAGACAAGATCATAATTTAAGCCAACTTCAGCGGAAAATGGGCTGATCGACACCCCAACTTCCGAAAAGGAGACAGCTACTTTAACTGAACTAGAGTAGAGCAAGTCATCATCTTCAGACTGAGAACTTGAAAAAGAAAGGAGAGACACTACCCTAAGCTTCATAACGAAAAGCTACCCAAGCATGGACTGGACCCATGCATACACCGACGGTTCTGTAACAAACACTACACAGAACGGAGGGGCAGGAGCATTCCTGAACCTACCAAATGGCAGAAAAATAACACTGTCGTTCGCTACTGGTAAGTACACAAGCAATTTCAGAGCGGAGGCAGAGGCACTGAGGGCGGCAGTGGAAGAAATGGTAACACACAGTGAAAATGAGAGCCATATAGTCCTGCTGACAGATGCTCTCGCCGTAGTCACAGCGCTAAAAAGCCAGAAAAACACTGAGCTTAATGACTTAAGAGCAGCACTCTGCAAACTGTGCCAGCAGTCCGCACCAAAAAGGGTGGTGGTACAGTGGGTTCCGTCACACTGCAACATCCAAGGCAACGAGGAGGCAGACAGACTGGCAAAAGAAGGTGCAAGGCTACCACAAACAGATACCAGTATGACGTACGAAGAGTCAAAACGGCTTATCAAAGCAAGGTACATGACCAAATGGGAAACCGAACATACTGGTTACACCAAAAACGATGCCTATTACCAGTTGAACCGAAGAGAGCAGGTCGTTGTCTTCAGACTTCGCACTGGCCACAACAGACTGAGGTACCACCTATTCAACAAATTGAAGATAGGGTGTACCGACGAATGCCCGTGCGGTACTGGTAAAATGACCACTGAACATCTGCTGCAGAACTGCCCGACATACGGGGATCAGAGAGAGCAGATGTGGCCATTGCCAGTGGAACTGCAAGACAAGCTCTATGGTAGTGGCGAGAGTCTCAGGATGACCGCCGCTTTTTTCGAAAACATAATGGTTACTGTCTGAATGTGTACGCAGAAGAAGAAGAAGAAGACTGAGAACTGGGCATAACAGACTCAAGGGTCATCTTTACAACAACATGACGATTGAGACATATGACAAGTGTCCATGTGAGGAGCATACCATGGCCGTGGAACACATCCTACAACTCTGCATGCTCACGCATGAAAGGAGAAAACATTACTGGCCTCGCAGGACAGATATGAAACAAAAACTGTATGGAGATAAAACAACCTTACAAACAACGGTGTTCTTTGTAAGAGAAACTTGAACCTTGATATAAAGATGAACGAAGAAGAAAGGAAAAGAAGGGTAAGTGAAGAAGAAGCGAGATGGTACAGGAAAGGCATGTAACATTTGTTTTCGCGCTGATATAAGATCTTTTGAAATGAAAAATATCACTTAATTTATTGTACTTGAATTTCATACATTGTTTATAGGTAGCATAACACAAACAAACAGCCCTTGAAAACCTCATGTGTGTGTGTGTATGTGTATGTGTGTACGTGTGTATGTATGTATATATATATGTATGTATGTATGTATGTATGTATGTATGTATGTATGTATGTATGTATGTATGTATGTATGTATGTATGTATGTATGTATGTATGTATGTATGTATGTATGTGTGTGTGTGTATGTATGTATGTATGTATGTATGTATGTATGTATGTATGTATGTACGTATGTACGTATGTATGTATGTATGTATGTATTTATGTGTATATGTATGTATGTTTGTGTGTATGTGTATATGTGTGTTTGTATGTATGTGTGCATGTATGTATGTATGTATGTATGTTTGCGTGTATGTATGTATGTATGTATGTATGTATGTATGTATGTATGTATGTATGTATGTATGGTTTGGGTGTGTATGTGTGTAGGTATGTGTGTGTAAGTGTGTGTGTGTATGTGTGTATAAGTGCGTATGTCTGTATAAGTGTGTATGTATATATGTATGTATGTATGTATATATGTACATATGCATGAATGTATATATGTATGTATGTTTGTGTGTGTATTTGTAAGTGTGTGTGTGTGTGTAAGTGTGCGTGTGTGCTTGTGTGTGTGTGTGTGTGTGTTTGGGTGGGTGTGTTCTGGTTTGGGTGTGTATGTGTGTAGGTATGTGTGTGTAAGTGTGTGTGTGTGTGTGTATAAGTGCGTATGTCTGTATAAGTGTGTATGTGTATATGTGCGTGTACATGTGTGTGTATGTATGCGTGTATATATTCACATTCATACATGTTTAGAGTAAAGTTTATCTTCACAACTGCATTTCCAGAAGTCCTGCAGGCACGCACACTTTATTCAGTTAATTCAGCCAACGTCGATCAATAAACAAAATACAGGGCGAGACATAAGCCACTTGTGTTATGAGAGCTCCAAACCTAGTGATCTTCATATCGAAGGCCAGTTCGATACTAATTCTGTGACGCGCCCCTGGGTGCCGATCCTTTGACCTCCTGGATTGATCGTGGCCAGACTATGGTCCACTTCTTAAACCTTTCACGAGGGCTCGTTTGGGAATTGAATTAGAAGAGTCTTCAACGTTTGCACGTCCGTCTCTCCTAACACATAAGGGAACCGCGAGAACACGAGTTGCGTTCCAGAGCAGATAGGATTCCAGCCAGGAGCAACCACGAGTCATTGTCTTTTCGTTCTGTTAGATTTTGTGGTTGGAGTCAATAAAAGCCACAGTATGTCCGTGGCTGCAGTTTCCAGACGCGGTGAGCGAAGGATATAACACGATTACTCTAGCGGGAAATGTTCAATTTGGGCTGGAGATGAGTAAAATATTCTGGCTTGATAAGACTGTTCGGCCGGGTTGTGTTAGGCCTATTAGCGTTACTTGCTGGTCTGGTCCTCCATAGCTTGTAGCAGTGGAGATTGGGGATAGGGGTGTCCTGTAGCAGTCGAGATTAGGGTTTGTGGTGTCTTGTAGAAGTCGAGATTAGGGTTTGTGGTGTCTTGTAGAAGACGAGATTAGGGTTTGTGGTGTCCTGTAGCAGTCGAGATTAGGGTTTGTGGTGTCTTGTAGAAGTCGAGATTCGGGTTTGTGGTGTCTTGTAGAAATCGAGATTAGGGTTTGTGGTGTCTTGTAGAAGTGGAGATTAGGGTTTGTGGTGTCTTGTAGAAGTGGAGATTAGGGTTTGTGGTGTCTTGTAGAAGACGAGATTAGGGCATGTGGTGTCTTGTAGAAGACAAGATTAGGGTTCGTGGTGTCTTGTAGAAGACGAGATTAGGGCATGTGGTGTCTTGAAGAAGACGAGATTAGGGTTTGTGGTGTCTTGTAGAAGTGGAGATTAGGGTTTGTGGTGTCTTGTAGAAGTGGAGATTAGGGTTTGTGGTGTCTTGTAGAAGACGAGATTAGGGCATGTGGTGTCTTGTAGAAGACGAGATTATGGTTTGTGGTGTCTTGTAGAAATCGAGATTAGGGTTTGTGGTGTCTTGTAGAAGACGAGATTAGGGTATGTGGTGTCTTGTAGAAGACGAGATTAGGGTTTGTGGTGTCTTGTAGGAGACGAGATTAGGGTTTGTAGTATCTTGTAGAAGACGAGGTTAGGGTTTGCAGTATCTTGTAGAAGACGAGATTAGGGTTTGTGCTGTTTTGTAGAAGACGAGATTAGGGTTTGTGGTGTCCTGTAGAAGTCGAGATTAGGGTTTGTGGTGTCTTGTCGAAGATAAGCGATAAAGGTGTCTTGATCCCGTAGGAAAAGAGAGAACAATACTGGTCTCACGAGACAGATATGAGACAAAAGTTGTACATAGATAAAACAGTCAGACAAACAACCGACTCCGCAGCCACATGCACCCACAATTGAAGATTGGTAGCTCAGATTTGTGTACATGCGGATTGATGCCTGAGACTGCAAAGCACATACTACAGTACAACCCAAATGTTATATAAAGAGACAATACCACTGATCAATTAAAATAACACTGAAAGAGAAATGGTATAGACTTGTATGTCAACTTCAAAAGACAGTGAAGTTTATACAAGAGACAACATTGCAGATATATCAATAGATTTTCAAGCTAGCGAAAAAAAGACGATTATCATCTATAAGAAACATAATTGTTTGATAAATAAAATAATTCAAAGACGATTACTTCTATGAAAAACAGAATTATTCAGAATGCAGCAAGCAATTCGAATGCAGCATGGTTGAGCAGTGGATCCATGAGCACTCAAACACACCTGGCAATGACAAGGCAGACATCTAGCAAAGAAGAGATCAAGAAAAGAACAAACACACAACAACAGTTTTACAAACAGCTAAACAGCTCATAAGAACAGCAAACAGAGACATTTGGCTGACAAAATTGTCCATTGGAAACACAGGAAGGGAGGTTTAAAGATATTTGGCAAGCCCCAATGCAAATGACAGTATACATCAACTCTCAATGAAAAATCAGAGCTCCATTGCCCGACTGAGAACCCAACACACACCACTTAACAAGCACCTGAACAGAATCCAAGCACAGCATATTCCGGAGTGACAGCTGTGTACACACCCAATCGAAACCGTTGATCATCATCTTTTTGAGTGCTCAGCGCCCAACGATGTTAGAAAAATACTTCTTCCTCAGATACCAGATAAATTGAACACTTTGTATGGCACAAGACAAAAACTGACAAACACGTGCATATCTTCTTCTTCTGCGTACGCAGTCAGACAGTAACCATTATTTTTTCGAAAAAAGCGGCGGTCATCCTGAGGCTGTCGCCACTGCCATAGAGCAAACACGTGCATATAACATTACATGGCGTTGGGCCGAAGGGCGAGAGTCCAGATGCTGCTGGATCCGTAACAACAACAAAGCCTGCGCACATATTTTAATACACTGGCATTCCATTGGCAGGAGACGACAGGTTCAAGTAGAAACCAACTTTCAAGTAAGTGAAAGGTGTTCAATCACACACCTGAGTTCTGTAGTATTATTTATAAGTCAGCCTGTCATATGAAGTAAATCATGGACAACCAGTGAAGAAACAAGATGATCGATGGATCCTTGGAGATGTGATTTGATTTGCCAGAAGAATCTTAAGACACCTGACGACTGCAGAGTAGACTAGTGAGGATGAGCTGAGAGGAGTCAGTGCACAAATGGCAGTTTATTAGACACAGTACATAATAAAGAATATATCCTTCTGTTCGTACATGTATTAGGATAAGAGATGGACACTGTGACAACAGACGACATCGTTGGAAATAAAGACACAGACAACAGCGACAGGCACTGTCAATAACAGGCGACATAGTTGGAAAAGGAGACAGACAACAGAGACAGGAGATGGGCACTGTCATAACAGGCGACATAGGTGAGAAACGGAGACAGAGACAACAGAGATAGGAGATACTTGTCATTTCGATGTAAGGACATAGAAGAAATCAAGAAGAGGTTTACCAATAACTCTATGGACTAACAGTTATGTACAGCCTTGACCTTATGTTCCACAAAACAATGACGGTCAACATATTTGAACCTGTCGATGTGTTTCTAGAATATCCTGTTGACTTTTATGTTACATTTTACATCTAGACCTGCTTTGTTGGTAGAGATGACTTGTTTTACAGTTATGAATAAAGACATCAACCACCTTTTTCCGTTTCATCTTTCTGTACCCTGACTGTTATCAAATTGTTTGTTAGATGTCCCATACTAATGTTCAAGTGTGATCTAAAATATTTGATGTCTCATACTAATTGTTTAGTCTGATCTAGAATATTTGATGTCTCATACTAATTGTTTAGTCTGATCTAGAATATTTGGTGTTTCATAATAATGTTTAGTCGCATCTGGAATATTTGGTGTCTCATACTGATGTTTAGTCTGACCTAGAATATTTGGTGTCTCATACTAATGTTTATTCTGATCTGGAATATTTGATGTCTCATACTAATATTTATTCTGATCTGGAATATTTGATGTCTCATACTAATGTTTAGTCTCATCTGGAATATTTGATGTCTCATATTAATGTTTAGTCTGATCTAGAATATTTGATGTCTCATACTAATGTTTATTCTGATCTGGAATATTTGATGTCTCATACTAATGTTTAGTCTCATTTGGAATTTTTGATGTCTCATACTAATGTTTAGTGTGATCTGAAATATCGGTAATACTGGATCCAACTTCCCAATATGTCTGTCACCTGCGCCCGGGCATTTGTCAAGTTTTGGGGCTTTTACACTGTCTGCATTATTTGGCGTGGAGAAAGTGTCACGCAGTTCATTTCATACGTACTTCCCCTACTCGTATTTTCGAGTTCACGAATTTGCTGCCACGCTTTGTTGGAGTCTGCTATATACAAAATAGAGCCATCTAATAAGTGACAAGCCGGAACATTCTGCGTGCATGTCAACTTGTTTCCTGTGAACTCTTTTTAATTAGTCTTTCACTTATTCTTCGTAACACATAGTTCGGGTACACAGCTGTTAGTTGACAGAACCATGAGATTTAAGGTAGGCACACAATGTCCTGTTATATTCCAGGTGTTAAACTTTATTGAAGTACTAGTTTTATCACCTTATCAATGGATTACACATATACAGACGCATTGGCATATACAAACAAACAGACACACACCCATCAATACATACACTACCACACTCACCCAATCACCCGCCTTCAACCCATCAAACTACCTTCCCCTCGCCCACACACACACACACACCAAACACACCTACACAAACACACACACACACACGTATATGCATATATATATATATATATATATATATATATATATATATATATATATATATATATATGTATATATGTGTGTGTGTGAAGGACGTTCAAATTAAACCGGGACTTGTTTTGCAAGAAGAAAAATATTTGTTGAAGTAGTCAAAATGCCATTTATATTTCGATTTAATATTCTTCAACAATTAATGTACTAGCTCAGCGTCTAAGTAAGGCTTGATAAGCTTGACCGCAGAAAGATGTGCCAATATGTCTGAACCAATCAAGGACAGCCTGTTTTACTTCGTCATCAGTGTTGAAATGCTGACCACACAGAAATTCTGTTATAGGTTCAAATAGGTGAAAATCGCTTGAAGCGAAGTCTGGGCTGTAAGAAGGATATTGCAGTACCTCCTATTTATATATATATATATAATCATCAAGTACCATGCCCTTTAAAGAACGTCGCTCCCATCGCTCTTTCCCTTACCAAAACTCCAGCACGGTCATACCCAGGCATTGCTGGATATCTTGATGCCATCGCCTCCTTGTCTATCCCTGCCTCTTTTGCCTAGCACCATACATTTCAACACTGTTCTCTCAAGACCTTTGTGTTCCTTGATGTGCCCAAAGTATTTACATTTTCTGGCCAAAATGGAATTGGCTTGGCTTGGCTTAGCTTGGCTGACTTCGTTCGTTCTCAATCTCCCGCTACCAAACCCTGAAAGGGCTTAAATAGCAGAATGTAGTCTAGAGAACGGAATGCGTTGTGTCGTAGTCTACAGCTTGACTGCGATATTGGTACCTTTCGGTCCAACACATCCGACTTCAGCTAGCATTTTTTGAAAACCGGGTTAAGCATTCCCTCTTCGATCCCTTCTCCTTAGCCAGTCTGCCCTGCTGCAGCCTGTTATCCAGGACACCGCGTGGAGGTGTAGAAGGGTCTTGGCAGCTCTGGTTCGCTGGCCATGACGCTAGCAGTCAGCTATGAGTCGCTGCCCACTGCAGCAGATGTGCTGCTCAGCATCTTAATCCCAAATGGAATTGATAAACCAGTTCTCCTCTATGTTTAACTCTTGCCGAATGTCTATATTTGTCTTTTTCTCCGTCCACGGCATTCTGAGGAACTTTCTGTTACATTTTGATTCGATTCTTTGTGTATAAGTTTTGGTAATCGTCCATGTTTCGCAGCCATATGGTGCCACGGGAAAAACACAGGCTCTCAAGACTCACTTTTGTCGTTTTGTCGTTTCTAAAATAATTTCTTCAGGCTGTTTAGTCTCTGCGTCGTCTTTGCTAGTTTTCTTCTGATTTCTTTCGAGCAGTCGCCATTTTTGTCTATTCTGGAGCCCAGATATTCAAAATGCGTGACCTGATCTATTTCGTCACCACCTACAGTTAATTGCTGTTGACACCGTGTTGTGTCAGAGGTCATTGTTTTTGTTTTATTTATGTTTATAACAGGTTTTGATCTTTACTTTATATATATATATATATATATATATATATATATATATATATATATATATATATATATGTACTTTCTAGACACTTCTTTGCTGTGTTACTGAATCATGCATGTGGTTCCTGATTGGGAAGAGTTTGCTTACACACCTGGTCCAATGATCAGCCATTTCATCTTCTTGACAGGCTAAATACAAATGTCTTAGTAGCTATTTTTCTACCGTTTGATCGCGTTGAAGGCCTTTGTTTTTTATAGTTGCAATCGAGTGTGCAGACAAATATGTTATTGTCATGTTGTGTGGGTGTGTGTGATTGTATGTGTAAGTGCGTATTAAGGATCACACCTTAGAAATTGAAAGGCGTCAGAGATAAACATCTCAGGAAAGAACAGGCCGGATTTCAACAAAATAGACCACGTGCAAACCAAAAAGCTACACTGGAAATAATAGTGGAACAAAGTATGGAATAGAACTCATCCCTTTTTATCGGATTTGAGGACTATAAAAATACAAAGGATAGTAGTTACTAAGATACAATGGACTGACTCTGAAGTTCACTAACATAAGTTAGGTTGGGGGGGGGGGGGGGGGGATGTTTGAGGAAATGTAGTTGTGTCGATGATGGGCAGCTTTCTAAGATCTTTGCGACATGAACTGGTGCGCGATAAAAATACTGTTCAAGAAATATTGCCAAACGCATTAGACATGCTCAAGACACATTCGTTTATGGAAGCCATTGTTGTAACGATGGGGCCGGTATCTCAAAATCCGCAAACTTCCACAGTCGTGTTTCATGACATATTTGTTAGGGACCACTTGTCACTGTATTTCCTCCCCAGTATTTGAACTCGTCAGTCAAACAGATACCAGTATGACGTACGAAGAGTCAAAACGGCTTATCAAAGCCAGATACATGACCAAATGGGAAACCGAACATACTGGTTACACCAAAAACGATGCCTATTACCAGTTGAACCGAAGAGAGCAGGTCGTTGTCTTCAGACTTCGCACTGGCCACAATAGACTGAGGTACCACGTATTCAACAAATTGAAGATAGGGTGTACCGACGAATGCCCGTGCGGTACTGGTAAAATGACCGCTGAACATCTGCTGCAGAACTGCCCGACATACGAGGATCAGAGAGAGCAGATGTGGCCATCACCAGTGGAACTGCAAGACAAGCTCTATGGCAGTGGCGACAGCCTCAGGATGACCGCCGCTTTTTTCGAAAAAAATAATGGTTACTGTCTGACTGCGTACGCAGAAGAAGAAGAAGAAGAACTCGTCAGTTATAAAATAATGTTCTGGCCATGACAGACAAGAACAAGAATATGTCACATAATTCAACAACTAAATTCTCTTGGAAATTGCATGATGGATGATGGTACAATTTAGAAGAAAAGTCCAACCATCTATGAATATATTGTACTCTGTCTAGGAGTGAAGTCTAACTTTCCATGAAAATATTGTACTCTGTCTAGGAGGAAAGTCCAACTTTCCATGAATATATTGTACTCTGTCTAGGAGGAAAGTCCAACTTTCCATGAATATTTTGTACTCTGTCTAACCGTTTATAATGTTAAATTCTTGACTGAAGCAGAAAATGATACATTCATTCTGGATATTTTGAAGTTTCTGTTCTGAGTAAGAAAAAACAAAACAAGTATCAGCACAAATAAGTCGTGGGGATATCAATTATGTTAACGATAATTTTCATGATAACGATGTTGATAATTGTGATGGTGTTTGATGATGAATTGTGAAACCCAGAAAACATGAAACTATTAACAGAACCGACTTCACTACTCATGGGCACACACATCTGTGCTCAGTTGCCTTCACTGCTGGCTTAGAGTGCCGACGACTGAGCCACAAACTCCGTAGCTCCAGCGGCAGCTCCGAAATTGTCACCAATTGACTTATCCATTTACAGCTGGGTAGACAGAAAGAAGCCGTTATATCACGAGGAACAAAATAACCAAACACATGCCCTGTTAGGTAAATTAACCACGGCATGAGTCAAACGGGGAGTTTTGGATAGAGGAATCGAGATAACAATATACGAATTATAGTTTAGACTGTCTTTCTATGCCGGTGTTCGGCTGTGAGGTGTATATATACACAGGCAATACAACAGTAGACATTGCCGTCGGTTTGAATCAGGTCTTAGATGTTCTTACGTGGTAGAGACGTCATTCTATCATGTCTTATGTGTTCTTAGGTAGAGTGACGTGTTAGAGACGTCAATCTATCATTTCTTCGGTGTTTATAGGTAGAGTGGCGTGTTAGAAACGACATTCTATCATTTCTTGGGTGTTCCTAGGTGGAGTGACGCGCCAGAGACGTGGATGTATCTGCGTTTGCTTTGGACAGAGCGACATGTTAAAGACTTGATTGTATCAGATCTCAGCGTTTTCTCAGGTAGAGCGACATGTTAAAGACTTGATTGTATCAGATCTCAGCGTTTTCTCAGGTAGAGCGACATGTTAAAGACTTGATTGTATCAGATCTCAGCGTTTTCCCAGGTAGAGCGACATGTTAAAGACTTGATTGTATCAGATCTCAGCGTTTTCCCAGGTAGAGCGACATGTTAAAGACTTGATTGTATCAGATCTCAGCGTTTTCTCAGGTAGAGCGACATGTTAAAGACTTGATTGTATCAGATCTCAGCGTTTTCCCAGGTAGAGCGACATGTTAAAGACTTGATTGTATCAGATCTCAGCGTTTTCTCAGGTAGAGCGACATGTTAAAGACTTGATTGTATCAGATCTCAGCGTTTTCCCAGGTAGAGCGACATGTTAAAGACTGGATTGTATCAGGTCGTAGCGTTTTCTTAGGTGGAGTGACATGCTAGATATTTTATTATATTTAATCCCGGCGTTTTCATTTGCGGAGTGACCATTTCCTATTCTCGTCGCTTGCCTTATCTAATTGAAACTCAGTTACTCGTGTATGTCTGGGTAGCCGGAATTTATTGGGCTACGGAATAAAGACTACTTGTCACGGCAGTTGGTGTACAGACAAGTTCTCATTGGGTTTCAATGTCTCCAGACCATCTAACCAGAAACATAATCGAATGTCCACAATGAGTAAATCTACTCTTCTGTGCGCCCTGAAAGGGGCGCTTAACGCTGGGTTCTAGTAGCTTCTGTCACATTCCAAGCGTGCTTTAGAAGGTTGTGCTATGCTTCGCTTCATGTTCGTGTTGCTCACTACTACAAGGATCACGTCGATCCCCCGCCTCGTTAGCTAGTCTGCCACGAAAACAATCCGTTCCCAGGGAGACTTGCGTGGAAGTGCGGTGGTGGTCTTAGCCAGTGTATTTGACCTGAGCTTGACTAAATTATCCGATTGTTATGTTTGACCTGACCCTGACTAAATTATCTGATCGGTTTGTTTGATCTGAGCCTGACTAAATTACCTGATTAGCATGTTTGACCTGATCCTGACTAAATTATCTGATCGGTATGTTTGACCTGACTCTGACTAAATTATCTGATCTATATGTTTGACCTGACCAAACGTTAGCCTACTCTCTTAATTCTGTACAGATAACATGAAGTATAAATAATTGGGCAAATCCTTTACTTTCAGAGCAAAGACACACAGAGAGATAGAGGGGGGGGGGGGGGGTGGGGTGGTAGAGATAGAGAGAGAGAGAAAGAAGAAGAAGAAGAAGAAAAAGAAGAAGTAGAGGAGGAAGAAGAAAAAGAAAAGGCCGGACGTACTTGGACAACGTAACATTTCACCGGGAAAACTCATAAAGATGCCAACATAAAAATGTTTTAGGCAATCCCAACTTATAAATATATCTCGTTCAATGACTAGTAATAAATACTTTCAGTAAGATTGAATACGTTCATTAAACACCGGACACGCATTTCAAAAACATAGATGATGGGGAAGAAGTTATCATTTGACACGTGGCAAGGCCCAGCAAGAAATCTGCATTCAGTTCTCTCGACGCTGATACAGAAAGATGTGCCCCTTTCCGGTTTGCGTATAAACAAATAGCTGTCACAGTCAACCTGACTTTTCCTCTTGCGAAGCTTGTGAAATCTACGGTAAGCTTAATTAGAAGGACAAATATTAACGGCCATGAGCTAGTGGAGTGAGCTTCATCGAGGCCTTCTCGTGCTAGGCCGGAGATATGGAAGATATTCGGTGTAGGGTATCTGTGCCGTGAGTAACATGGACGGGGAATGCTTCATTTAGAATGGGATAGTTTGGAAAACTGGGTGAACATTGTCGTTTGAGTGAGGTATGGGCGTGTGTTATCGTTTGTGTGAGGTGTGGGCATGTGAGATATATAGGATGATGTTAGAGATGCGGTTTATTTGGTAAGATAACATTTTTTTTTTTTTTTTTTCCGCTCGCCTTATTTCTCTATTCCCCAAGGCGGTGTGCGCTGCACTATGTTTTTATTTTGCAACCGTCAAACCAGTGCATCCGACTTCGGCATGCATTTTATGTAAGGGTCGGCTTCCACCTGCATTTTGTAAGGGTTTACTTCCCCGGGGTAACGACCGGTGCTTTGTTGGGGATCGAAGCCAGCACTTTAAGTTTGTGAGCCGTGTCACTTGACCACTAGCCCACGCAGTCCCCAGATGACAGAGTTAAAACGTGTTGTATGATAATGTGGCTATTGTGTTAGATGGCGGAGTTGTTGTTGTTGTTGATCTCCCCCAATGAGCAGATTTACTCTTTGTAGGGGAGGAAGACTAACTTTTGGTCAGGCAAAATAAACCGATCAGACATGTAATCACAGTCAGACACACTAAACTGATCAGACATACTAATCAGGGTCAGGCAAACTAAACTGATCAGACATACTAATCAGGGTCAGGCAAACTAAACTGATCAGACATACTAATCATGATCAGGCAAACTAAACTGATCAGACATGTAATCACAGTCAGGCAAACTAAACTGATCAGACATGTAATCACAGTCAGGCAAACTAAACTGATCAGACATGTTAACCAGGGTCAGGCAAACTAAACTGATCAGACATGCTAACCAGGGTCAGGCAAACTAAACTGATCAGACATGCTAACCAGGGTCAGGCAAACTAAACTGATCAGACATGCTAACCAGGGTCAGGCAAACTAAACTGATCAGACATGCTAACCAGGGTCAGGCAAACTAAACTGATCAGACATGCTAACCAGGGTCAGAAAAAACATATTCATTGTGGACATTCACAAACAGCAACTCTTTTGACGGCCTGAAAAGGACGTTCAGTGGTAGTTTATTGTAGTTTTCTTCACACTCTGAGCGTGCTGATAAAGGTGCCCGGAGTCATCAAAGCGATTGTGTTATGCTTGGATTTATCTGCATGACACTCACTACTACGGTGATCACGTCGATCTGTCACCTTGTTAGCCAGGCTGCCATGAAAACAGCCCGTTTCCAGGCTACGGAGAATTCGAAGTGAGGGTCTGACGGAGTTAAAAATGTATGCCTAAGCATGTGATACTTGTTATGTGGTTTTTTCCTATCAATGATATCCCATGCAGATGTTCATGTTAGATAATATTACAATGAAAGACAGATTCTAGAGTTGTCATCATTATTGTCATCATCATTATCAGCAGCAGGCTATTCAGTCCGGAGACTGGTAATGAAGTAGTATGATCATATCACTCCACTGTTCTCTGTTATTCAGTCCGGAGACTGGTAATGAAGTTGTATGATCATGTCACTCCACTGTTCTCTGTTATTCAGTCCGGAGACTGGTAATGAAGTAGTATGATCATATCACTCCACTGTTCTCTGTTATTCAGTCCGGAGACTGGTAATGAAGTAGTATGATCATATCACTCCACTGTTCTCTGTTATTCAGTCCGGAGACTGGTAATGAAGTTGTATGATCATGTCACTCCACTGTTCTCTGTTATTCAGTCCGGAGACTGGTAATGAAGTAGTATGATCATGTCACTCCACTGTTCTCCTGATGTGGAAGTTGTCTGACCTGACAGCACTGTCATCTATTGCCAGCACAGCTCTGCACTCCGTTAGTCTTGCATACTGGTATGATATACATGCGTCTTGCACGCTGGTGTGATATACTTGCGTCTTGCACGCTGGTGTGATATACTTGCGTCTTGCATGCTGGTGTGATATACTTGCGTCTTGCATGCTGGTGTGATATACTTGCGTCTTGCACGCTGGTGTGATATACTTGCGTCTTGCACGCTGGTGTGATATACTTGCGTCTTGCATGCTGGTGTGATATACTTGCGTCTTGCATGCTGGTGTGATATACTTGCGTCTTGCACGCTGGTGTGATATACTTGCGTCTTGTATGCTGGTGTGATATATTTGCGTCTTGGACGCTCTCTTCATCTTGTTCCTTGAATTTTGTCTTCGAGTATTTTAAATACTAGACCTTCATGTCTCATAATGTGGCCAAGATTAGACAACCGATCTTTGTATTGCTGTACATTAGCTGTCTATTTACGTCTATATCGTTAAATACTTGATAGTTTGATAGTTTCTTTCCTCTCACTTTTTGCATCCTCCAATTGCCCTAATCTTAAAAGTTTCTAAGGTCATTCATTCTTTTTTGTTTAGATACCATGTTTCAGAGCTCCACAGTGCTAAGGGCCATATATGTGTGACGGTTATATTTTTCACCCGTCGCTCTTCTCTGTGTACGGGCCATTGGCCACATCTCTCTAGCATTCTCGATCATGGACTACTCTGTCTTACTCCAGATGTCTTACTCCAGATGTCTTACTCGCAGTTCTCGTTCACATTCTCCTCTCAGTGTATTTTTAGGTTCAGTTGTACCTCTCTCTTCCCCTGCGCACTTTTTGTGAGAGCCTGCCTTGCTAAGTTGAACTGTTCATTCTTCCTGGTATGTCCTATCTAGCTTTATTTTTGTCTCTTAAATGTGTTGATCCAGTGCATGGTATTGGCTCCTTTGCCTCATGTCTTCGGGGGGGGGGGGGGGGGGGGGGAAATGACAGTGGATAGAAGCAAAATAATTTTGGATGGAAATGCTTGCTAATAGAACAAGCTCGACTATTCACATCTCCATCTCCATTCGCACCGCCTCCGATCCTATACCCACTCGACTATTCACATCTCCATCTCCATTCGCACCGCCTCCGATCCTATACCCACTCGACTATTCACATCTCCATCTCCATTCGCACCGCCTCCGATCCTATACCCACTCGACCATTCCCATCTCCATCTCCATTCGCACCAACCCCGATCCTATACCCACTCGACCATTCACATCTCCATCTCCATTCGCACCGCCTCCGATCCTATACCCACTCGACCATTCACATTTCCATCTCCATTCGCACCGCCTCCGATCCTATACCCACTCGACCATTCACATCTCCATCTCCATTCGCACCATCTCCGATCCTATACCCACTCGACCATTCACATCTCCATCTCCATTCGCACAACCTCCGATCCTATACCCACTCGACCATTCACATCTCCATCTCCATTCGCACAACCTCCGATCCTATACCCACTCGACCATTCACATCTCCATCTCCATTCGCACAACCTCCGATCCTATACCCACTCGACCATTCACGTCTCCATCTCCATTCGCACCGCCTCCGATCCTATACCCACTCGACCATTCACATCTCCATCTCCATTCGCACCATCTCCGATCCTATACCCACTCGACCATTCACATCTCCATCTCCATTCGCACAACCTCCGATCCTATACCCACTCGACCATTCACATCTCCATCTCCATTCGCACAACTTCCGATCATATACCCACTCGACCATTCCCATCTCCATCTCCATTCGCACAACCTCCGATCCTATACCCACTCGACCATTCACATCTCCATCTCCATTCGCACAACCTCCGATCCTATACCCACTCGACCATTCACATCTCCATCTCCCTTCGCACAACCTCCGATCCTATACCCACTCGACCACCCACACCTCCACCTCCGATTCCACTCGAACCCCCTCCACTCCTCTACCCACTCCTCCAATTAGCACGTCCACACAGGCTGTTTCCGAGTCAACTGATCTAGCCATTCACATCATCGTGTGCCGTACCACTCTGTCGACCAAACTTCCACACAACCTCACATACAACCTCCCACACAACCTCCCACACAACCTCACACACACAACCTCCCACACAACCTCACACACAACCTCACACACAACCTCCCACACAACCTACCACACAAACTCCCACACAACCTCCCACACAACCTCACACACAACCTCACACACAACCTCGCACACAACCTCCCACACTACCTCATACACAACCTCCCACACAACCTCCCACACAACCTCCCACACAACCTCACACACAACCTCACACACAACCTCCCACACAACCTCCTACACGACCTCCCACACAAACTACCACACAACCTACCACACAACCTCACACACAACCTCCCACACAACCTCCCACACAATCTCCCACACAACCTCCCACACAACCTCACACACAACCTCACACACAACCTCCCACACAACCTCACACACAATCTCCCACACAACATCCAACACATCCTACCCCACAACCTCCCACACAACCTCCCACACAACCTACCACACAACCTCCCACACAACCTCACACACAACCTCCCACACAATCTCACACCTAACCTCCAACACAACCTCCCACACAACCTCCCACACAACCTCCCACACAACCTCCCACACTGCCTCCCACACAACCTCCCACACAACCTCCCCCACAACCTCCCACACAACCTCACACACAACCTCCCACACAACCTCCCACACAATCTCCCACACAACCTTCCACACAACCTCACACACAACCTTACACACTACCTCCCACACAACCTCCCACACAACCTCACACATAACCTCCCACACAACCTCCCACACAACCTCACACACAACCTCACACACTACCTCTCACACATCACCATCTGAACGCTATTTCATACGCATGTTGTTTCCCCATCCAATATGTCATGTGATCCCAAATATTTCTTCTCTGTCTACCTCTGCCTCTCTTTCCTTCTTTTTGGTCGACACTAAGTTAAGTCCTCCGATTAGCTATGGTTTCCTCTATGTCAGACTAACAAGAACTGTAACTTTGAATGGTCTCAATGGGATCCCTAGTTTCCTTACCGGAAGATCAAGACTGGAGACCAGATAAGGCTGATAGGGGGATGGCGACTTCACTAGCAGAAAAACAATCCCCCCCCCCTCCACTCCATCCCTCCCCCACCTCCCTCCGCCAAACCTCACACTACCTTTGAACAAATGGATCCAGGATTCCCTATAAGCTAAACAGCACAAATCCTAATTCAGAGCTAAATATCTTCTCCCCCAACTTCAGCGATGGGCTTAATAACGTGGACTACCTAGGTACGATTCTATATTTCTCACCAGGCCTGTTTTGTCACCTTGGGCTCATTAGAGCTTGCATGCTGTCAATTTATATAACTCTTGACGCTTGTAACATACTCGATCTGAGGCTACTGATAACACCAATGCATTTGTTGACTAATTATTTCCCCTTTCCTCAATTAGAACACCTAAAAACCAAGACAATTAAACGCATTGTTATTCTTAGGTCGTTCTTCTGTAACATTTCTAACCAGGTGTGATAACGATGGCTTTGTCGATCACCAATTTGACTTAATTGTTCAGTAACTGAATCCACATCTGGGGTGAAGGAAGAACTAATCGCTGCACCTGTACGACAATAAAAAAGACGAACCCATTCCAGAAAACAATAAGAACGCACTCCAGAAAGGGACCAAACTTGACAAACTTACACCAAGAAAAAAAGTCAAAGATGACCATCTAACCAAAAACCAGAATTCATTTAACAAGTTTACTTTTCTCGAGGTTTAATTTATTCCTGATGTACTGAAATTAAAAGCGGAAAGGTAATTCATAATTTCTTCTTTCTTTCTTTCTTTCTTTCTTTCTTTCTTTCTTTCTTTCTTTCTTTCTTTCTTTCTTTCTTTCTTTCTTTCTTTCTTTCTTTCTTTTTCTTCTTCTTCTTCTTCTTCTTCTTCTTCTTTCTTCTTCTTCTTCTTCTTCCTCTTCTTCTTCTTCTTCTTCTTCTTCTTCTTATTCTTCTTCTTCTTCTTTATCTTCTGCTTCTTTTTCTTCTTCTCTTTCTTTCTTTTTTTCTTTCTTTTCCGTCTTTCTTTTTTTTTCTTTGTTCTTCATCCTTTTCTTCCTCTTATTCCTCTTGGTACATAGAAATAGCCATATGTGTTCTCTCTGTTTCTCATGTTGGGCAGTTTGACAGCAGGCGTTCAGATGCCATTTTATACAGATAAAGACAGAGCTGGCCTATAAAGGCAAGCAGCACACTTCCATCATTGTTGAGAGAACAATTTTCAGAGCTGAAGATAACGTACGGAAATTGATTTAAAAGAGACGCTCAAACATATATAAACATAAGATTTATAGTTTTGATACGCTTAAATTACATACCGAGACATGCATTGGACCCACATATACATAGACGGGTCAGCAAATAGAGGTGGAACAGATAGTTGGACCGGTGTTTCGACACAATTTTTGTAAATAGACATGAACTTCCAATCTTAGAGGCCACAACAAACTTGTCTAACATCTTCAGAGCTATGGGTGAGGAAATAAGCACAGCTACAGTAGCCATTGTGAAAAAAGGACCATGTCAGAGACAAGATAATGTCCTTCCGTCTGTTATAATATCCGTTATAATGTCCTTACATCTGTTATAATATCCGTTATAATGTCCTTACGTCTGTTATAATATCCGTCATAATGTCCTTACGTCTGTTATAATATCCGTTATAATGTCCTTACATCTGTTATAATATCCGTTATAATGTCCTTACGTCTGTTATAATATCCGTCATAATTTCCTTACATCTGTTATAATATCCGTCATAATGTCCTTACGTCTGTTATAATATCCGTCATAATGTCCTTACATCTGTTATAATATCCGTCATAATGTCCTTACGTCTGTTATAATATCCGTCATAATGTCCTTACGTCTGTTATAATATCCGTCATAATGTCCTTACGTCTGTTATAATATCCGTCATAATGTCCTTACGTCTGTTATAATATCCGTCATAATGTCCTTACGTCTGTTATAATATCCGTCATAATGTCCTTCCGTCTGTTATAATATCCGTCATAATGTCCTTACGTCTGTTATAATATCCGTTATAATGTCCTTACATCTGTTATAATATCCGTTATAATGTCCTTACATCTGTTATAATATCCGTTATAATGTCCTTCCGTCTGTTATAATGTCCGTCATAATGTCCTTACATCTGTTATAATATCCGTTATAATGTCCTTCCGTCTGTTATAATATCTGTCATAATGTCCTTCCATCTGTTATAATATCCGTTATAATGTCCTTCCGTCTGTTATAATATCCGTCATAATGTCCTTCCGTCTGTTATAATATCCGTCATAATGTCCTTACGTCTGTTATAATATCCGTTATAATGTCCTTCCGTCTGTTATAATATCCGTCATAATGTCCTTCCGTCTGTTATAATATCCGTCATAATGTCCTTCCGTCTGTTATAATATCCGTCATAATGACCTTCCGTCTGTTATAATATCCGTCATAATGTCCTTCCGTCTTTTATAATATCCGTTATAATGTCCTTCCGTCTGTTATAATATCCGTCATAATGTCCTTCCGTCTGTTATAATATCCGTTATAATGTCCTTCCGTCTGTTATAATATCCGTCATAATGTCCTTCCGTCTGTTATAATATCCGTCATAATGTCCTTCCGTCTGTTATAATATCCGTTATAATGTCCTTCCGTCTGTTATAATATCCGTCATAATGTCCTTCCGTCTGTTATAATATCCGTTATAATGTCCTTCCGTCTGTTATAATATCCGTCATAATGTCCTTCCGTCTGTTATAATATCCGTCATAATGTCCTTCCGTCTGTTATAATATCCGTTATAATGTCCTTCCGTCTGTTATAATATCCGTCATAATGTCCTTCCGTCTGTTATAATATCCGTCATAATGTCCTTCCGTCTGTTATAATATCCGTTATAATGTCCTTCCGTCTGTTATAATATCCGTCATAATGTCCTTCCGTCTGTTATAATATCCGTCATAATGTCCTTCCGTCTGTTATAATATCCGTTATAATGTCCTTCCGTCTGTTATAATATCCGTCATAATGTCCTTCCGTCTGTTATAATATCCGTCATAATGTCCTTACGTCTGTTATAATATCCGTCATAATGTCCTTCCGTCTGTTATAATATCCGTCATAATGTCCTTACGTCTGTTATAATATCCGTCATAATGTCCTTCCGTCTGTTATAATATCCGTCATAATGTCCTTCCGTCTGTTATAATATCCGTTATAATGTCCTTCCGTCTGTTATAATATCCGTCATAATGTCCTTCCGTCTGTTATAATATCCGTCATAATGTCCTTCCGTCTGTTATAATATCCGTTATAATGTCCTTCCGTCTGTTATAATATCCGTCATAATGTCCTTCCGTCTGTTATAATATCCGTCATAATGTCCTTCCGTCTGTTATAATATCCGTTATAATGTCCTTCCGTCTGTTATAATATCCGTCATAATGTCCTTCCGTCTGTTATAATATCCGTCATAATGTCCTTCCGTCTGTTATAATATCCGCCATAATGTCCTTACATCTGTTATAATATCCGTTATAATGTCCTTCCATCTGTTATAATATCCGTCATAATGTCCTTCCGTCTGTTATAATATCCGTTATAATGTCCTTCCGTCTGTTATAATATCCGTCATAATGTCCTTCCGTCTGTTATAATATCCGTCATAATGTCCTTCCGTCTGTTATAATATCCGTTATAATGTCCTTCCGTCTGTTATAATATCCGTCATAATGTCCTTCCGTCTGTTATAATATCCGTCATAATGTCCTTCCGTCTGTTATAATATCCGTTATAATGTCCTTCCGTCTGTTATAATATCCGTCATAATGTCCTTCCGTCTGTTATAATATCCGTCATAATGTCCTTCCGTCTGTTATAATATCCGCCATAATGTCCTTACATCTGTTATAATATCCGTTATAATGTCCTTCCGTCTGTTATAATGTCCGTCATAATGTCCTTCCGTCTGTTATAATATCCGTCATAATGTCCTTCCGTCTGTTATAATATCCGTCATAATGTCCTTCCGTCTGTTATAATATCCGTCATAATGTCCTTCCGTCTGTTATAATATCCGTTATAATGTCCTTCCGTCTGTTATAATATCCGTCATAATGTCCTTCCGTCTGTTATAATATCCGTCATAATGTCCTTCCGTCTGTTATAATATCCGTTATAATGTCCTTCCGTCTGTTATAATATCCGCCATAATGTCCTTCCGTCTGTTATAATATCCGTCATAATGTCCTTCCGTCTGTTATAATATCCGCCATAATGTCCTTACATCTGTTATAATATCCGTTATAATGTCCTTCCATCTGTTATAATATCCGTCATAATGTCCTTCCGTCTGTTATAATATCCGTTATAATGTCCTTCCGTCTGTTATAATATCCGTCATAATGTCCTTCCGTCTGTTATAATATCCGTCATAATGTCCTTCCGTCTGTTATAATATCCGTTATAATGTCCTTCCGTCTGTTATAATATCCGTCATAATGTCCTTCCGTCTGTTATAATATCCGTCATAATGTCCTTCCGTCTGTTATAATATCCGTTATAATGTCCTTCCGTCTGTTATAATATCCGTCATAATGTCCTTCCGTCTGTTATAATATCCGTCATAATGTCCTTCCGTCTGTTATAATATCCGCCATAATGTCCTTACATCTGTTATAATATCCGTTATAATGTCCTTCCGTCTGTTATAATGTCCGTCATAATGTCCTTACATCTGTTATAATATCCGTCATAATGTCCTTCCGTCTGTTATAATATCCGTCATAATGTCCTTACATCTGTTATAATATCCGTTATAATGGCCCCACGAACTCGACGTTCGACGTACTTATAAATAATAGCTACAATTTCAACAAAGAGAAAATACGGAGAATTCCTGCACATTTTAGAGGAAACGACGAGGTCGGAGAGGAAGGAAACAAAACCAAAACTTAAGACATGAATACAAGTGATGAAATAATGACAATGATAAAAGGAAAATGTCCAAGACAAATGACACAGACAACATCCAGCATCTGGCGTAGAAGAAGCATACTATTGTTTAGCAAGAAGAGACCAAGTGACAATATTCAGACTTCGACCTGGCTTGGTAGAAGCCTACTATTGCTTAGCAAGAAGAGACCAAGTGACAATATTCAGACTTCGACCTGGCTTGGTAGAAGCATACTATTGCTTAGCAAGAAGAGACCAAGTGACGATATTCAGACTTCGACCTGGCTTGGTAGAAGCATACTATTGTTTAGCAAGAAGAGACCAAGTGACAATATTCAGACTTCGACCTGGCTTGGTAGAAGCATACTATTGCTTAGCAAGAAGAGACCAAGTGACAATATTCAGACTTCGACCTGGCTTGGTAGAAGCATACTATTGCTTAGCAAGAAGAGACCAAGTGACGATATTCAGACTTCGACCTGGCTTGGTAGAAGCATACTTCTTCTCTTCTTAGTTCGTTCTGAATCTCCCGTTAACAATCCCTGAACAGGGTTTCACAAGTAGCAGGATGTAGTCTGAAACACGGAATGCGTTGTGTCGTTAGTTCACAGATTAACTGCGATATGTACACCTTTTGGTCCGACACATCCGTCTTCGGCGGCAGTAGCATACTATTCCTTAGCAAGAAGAGATCAAGTGACAATATTCAGACTGAACTTGTTCAACATATTAAGAATTGATAACATAGATTTATAAATCTATGTGGTTAGAAGAAACACGCAGCACGAAAACATGTTTCTCAGATCTGCCGAATCTACGAGAGGAGCAGAGTAATAATATAACTCTTCTCAAACCAATTACATGATAAACTGTATGGCGACACAAGAACCGTAAGACAGACCTCCAAGTTTATCAGGGAAATATATGGGCCACGAAAATCCAGTTCATGGTAGGTGCTCCTGTTGAGGAATCTCGGATGTTGCAGCGTACAGCAAGGTAGCCTGACCAGTGGATGGGAGCTATTCCCCGCGGTCTCTTCTTTCCTCAGGGGTACCAGACTGCAGTCGCTATGCTCCATCGACCATCGTCTTGTCGCAACATATGTCCAGCCCAACTATGTTTTGCCTTGTCTGCATAGATTACCGCATCCTTCACCAAGGACAAAAGTCTTATGTCAGAATTGTGGAGACCTTGCATACGTTGGTTCCAGAAAGTGGTTCCGATCAAGTGTTTCTCAAGGGAGGACTGGGTAACACTCAATTTGTCCTCTAGTGATTTTGTTAGTGTCCACGTCTCGGCACCGAAGCACATCGCAGGGAGTGCAGTGAAATTGAAGCTCAAGTTACCTGCATATTGTATGGTTGCTAGTGATAACTTTTCAGGTGTACCGTTGTTTGTTGTTTGCGAATGCCCCAAATTAATAGGTTTACTCTTTTGTGAGAAGGACATTAACTGGCGTGTTGCAGCAGCTTTCCTCACATCTCGAGCTGATGAAGGTGGACCAGGGTTATCCTGGCGCTTGTGCTATGCTTCGCTTCAACTGCGTGCCGCTAACTACTACGGGGATTATCGTCGGTTCATCATATTGTTAGTCATGATGCCATAAAAACACACCGTTTCCAGGTAGGGTGCAGAGATTCAAGGAGAGGCTCAGCCAGTATATTTGTGATGTGGCATGTATGATGTGTGATGTGGCATGTAAGATGTGTGATGTGGCATGTAAGATGTGTGATGGGGCATGTAAGATGTGTGATGTGGCATGTAAGATGTGTGATGTGGCATGTAAGATGTGTGATGTGGCTTGTATGAGATGTGTGATGTGGCATGTAAGATGTGTGATGTGGCTTGTATGAGATGTGTGATGTGGCATGTAAGATGTGTGATGTGGCATGTAAGAGATGTGTGATGTGGCTTGTAAGCTATGTGTGATGTGGCTTGTATGAGATGTGTGATGTGGCATGTAAGAGATGTGTGATGTGGCATGTAAGATATGTGATGTGGCATGTAAGAGATGTGTGATGTGGCATGTAAGATGTGTGATGTGGCTTGTATGAGATGTGTGATGTGGTATGTAAGATGTGTGATGTGGTATGTAAGAGATGTGTGATGTGGCATGTAAGATATGTGTGATGTGGCTTGTATGAGATGTGTGATGTGGCATGTATGAGATGTGTGATGTGGCATGTAAGAAATGTGTGATGTGGCATGTAAGATATGTGTGATGTGGCATGTAATATATGTGTGATGTGACATGCAAGAGATGTGTGATGTGGCGTGTAAGAGATGTGTGATGTGGCATGTATGAGATGTGTGCCTCTGGCGTGTAAGAGATTTGTGATGTGGCGTGTAAGAGATGTGTGATGTGGCGCGCAGGAGATGGGTCATGTGGCATGTATGAGATGTGTGCTGTGGCGTGTAATAGATTTGTGATGTGGCGTGTAAGAGATGTGTGATGTGGAATGTATGAGATTTGTGATATGGCGTCTAAGAGATTCTACCCGATCAGTAGCTGTGTTGACAAGATATGACCACTTTAACCTTCTAAGAATACAGTAGAATGCGACTTATAGAATGTTCTCAGCCATTATTTTTTCTTCTGATGATACAAAGCTGTTCTGCTTTGGCCTTACCCTTTCAAGCCCATTCTGTCTCTGATACTATGAGTGGACTATCGGCCTCCTGAACTTTGCACGTTGTTGTTGGGGTCTGCTGTCTCTTCTTCCACTGTTTGTAGGTTCGTAAAACGTTTCTAACTCACTAGTAGGCGTGGCCCTTAACTATTTCGATTTTATTCTTTGGTGCTTGACTTTAGGCTCTATTTATGTTGTCCAAAATTGACTGTTTACTAATGCTGATATGTCATATCCTGAAACTGGTTTCACAAGTCCAGCGGATAGCTTTTAATATGCTTCAATCTGCTCCCCAAGTTGCACCAGTCACGTGTTGCATGCTCGACTAGCTTTGTATTGTGCACATGTGGGATCTGTTTCTCTGTGTTTTCCAGATTAGACGCCATTCAAAGGTAATAGACCGAACATACATAGTTCGGGATTTTCGTTCAGTCTTTTGTTGTTTCATTTTAATATTAATTTACAGCTCGTGTGTTCTTTTAGAAGGATTTAAATGTATATGTTGTTTTTGTCTTCATTGATCATCCTTAACCGGGCATTGGCCTAACGACCCAATGAAGTTAGAGCATTTAACGTCAGAATGCATGCTGTGGATGCTTTATTCAGAGATATCTGGAAAAATCGTCTTCATAATCAGAGCCTTTTGCTGTATTTGGAATATTCCATGTCATATCATCTATATAAACGAGAAACAATGTGGGACAAGCCATGCTCCCTGTCATCTTTCTGGAAAGTATGTCCTTAAACTGTATTGCTAGTGGTTCTGTTCTCAAGGCAGGGACTGATCTGTCTGTGCATTTTAGTGCACACTTGACTTCTCTGCACCTTGAGGTTTCAATCCTTTTTTTTCTACTTTAACATACGCATTTAACACGAACCTCCAATGTATGTAACTTTCTCGGCTATACAGTTGAACTGGTATGCAGTGGATCGCTCTTGTCTGATTCCATCATGCTGTGGGATTAAAAACTGTCTTTCTTCCAAGTTTTATTTGTTATCGCCTTTTGTCCTGGCGATATCGGTCATTACCACTATTAAATGACTATTACGTGTTCTTCTGCTAATGTATCTGTGTTGCTATGCTTATCAGTTATGATTATTCTTGTTGTCTGTTGTGACTTTTATATTATTTGCACTAACATAGTGCTCTATAAGTGCAGTTGTTACTATTTTCCTGTAAGCGTATTATCACTTTGTTTAATTGTAATATATTTCATTAATTTTCTAAGTTTGTTTCTTTTCTATCTAAGTTGCGACTTCCTGTTTTTTTCTTTCCAGTGGGCTCTTCTTGTGTCAGTTGAATGTTCTTTTGTATTTTTCAGTGATTCAAGTCAAGTCAAGTCATGCAGTAAACGATGAGGTCGCTGATGTACACATGAAGACACCCCCACACCCCCAAGCCACCCCTCTCCTGTCAGTGGCCGCTGTATGTGCTATCTCTGGTAGGGCGACCTCTTCGTGGCCTGCCTTGCACATTTCCGTGCAGGATCACAAATTCAAGACCGTTGATCTCGATAAGTGGCCAAGCGATTTTCCGTCTTTTGATCGTTGCAAAGAAGTGTTCAAAAGGCCCTATTGCTGTTTTAATTCTTGCTCTTATTTTCCCATTTATAACTCGGTCGTTATATGTGACGTTTAAAAGTCTTCTGAAAGATCTCATCTCCAAGGCCTGTTATCCTCCGATACAGGTCAGCTGTCTCATGTGCAGTGATTATTTAGACATTTATGACTGCTTCGGTTAACCGTTTCGTCTCTGTAATGCTTCTGGAATTATTTAATTTTTTCTCCAGATTTTAAAAATCCAGAATAGTTTGTAATTCTTCCTTGCCCATCTTGGAGTGGTACCATTTGTTGGTTGCAGTAAAGCTGTTTTCAACCTTTCAAAAATTGTGTTAATGTTGTTATTTCGTGTTGAAGGCATCGCAAGGCTTGTTTGTGAGTATGGCTAAACTTTCACAGTCAGCTCATTATAAGTTTCATGGGGCAATGTTTATTTATGTATGGGAAATTTACTCCATACTTTGCTGGTCTGTGGTCAGGTGGCACTAGTTGATCAAGTACTTGTCAGTCAGTTTCTTGGTGAATGTCCGTCTAGAGAAGACTAGATCTGAAGAGGATGTCGTGTGCCATCTTCAAGAGTATAAACTTGGTTCAAGCAAATCAATCCAAATCACGTGACTCAATTTGTTGAAGCGTATGTCTATCACTGCACTTGATATACGTAAGCCAACTTTAAAGAAACCTGATTACAGTCATTTTAAGGGCGGTTTCATTTCGGTGAATAAATTTACATGATGATGTTTCTAGTCCCATTCACAACCCTCAATAGTCGCCTCTTGCAAGATGCAAGTAAGACCTGTTATTTTTGTCCTAGGAACCGATCAGATAATTTTGCCTATTCGTTAAGTAGAAATGTTTATCTATGTCTAAGTTCTCCTATTCCTTTCCTCTGATATCTATACCTGAATATCCCAATCTCTCCGAATGACTGCTAACTTATCCAACTATTAATTCCCTTTGACATTTTCTATTTCCATGTAGAGAGTTATAGAACTTTGTTCATGGCGATCCTGGTTATAGCTGCGGATGGTTATTACACTTACTGTAATCCTCCTTGTGTACAGGTGGTTCTGCTGAATACAAGACATATGCAAACAGTCGTTTTTAAAGTGGTGCATTTTTATACGGAGAACTTTATCTGCATTCTACTGGCGTATGTAGAGTAATATTGGTGTTTGGACAATAAATATCATGTCTTCACCTGGTACTGACTTCAGTAAACCGGACAGACAACTAGTAATGAGCATTGGACGGACCCACATCGACTCGAGGAGGGGGACGGGGTGTCCACACGACGTCGGTGGTACATATTTAGCGACACCTTCCCAAAGTGCGACATTACGATACGTTTTTTCGTTATATCTGAATCTCTCTGTATCTATGTCATGTGTATCTATGTCATGTTTGCTTTCTCTAGTCTTTTTGACTGTCCCCAATCTGTATGCAAGTCAACAGGTATGTGTCCCCACCTGGCTCCTACCCCGAGACCTCTGTGATCTGTGGGACGCTAATGATAGCTATACCAACACCGTCAAGGCTCTGCGGGTCTTAGGACCAATACGCTCCTCTACTGCGGCAACGTGTAGACACGAGCGGGAAGAAGTCTTTCCAGAATGTTGTACTGCTATCGGGGATGACGTGTTAGATATTTCATTGTGTGAGGTTACAGATTTTGGGGTTAGAGTCACCAAAGGTGGGGTCTTCCGAGGTCTCAACTTTTGGGATGTAGGGCCACTAGAGGTCTCAGCTTTTGAGATGTAGGGTCACTAGAGGTCTCAGCTTTTAGGAGGTAAGGTCAGCAGCGATCTCAGCTTTTGGGATGTAGGGTCACTAGAGGTTCCAGCTTTTAGGAGGTGGGGTCATCATAGACGGGTGGGGTGGGGCGGGGGGGGTCACCAATGTTCATCCTGGCTTGCCTCACCTTTTCCAACTAAAGTTCAGGCACCTGTCTCAAGCTTTGTAAACTGGACCATGACAATCTCGTTTATAAGTATCGCAAGCACTTATTACATGCGGTGTATGGGAAATTCACTCTGAACATTATATATATCATGATTAATGGGCATACACGTGCGCCAGTCACGAGACGATGTTGAAACGCCATCTTACAGTCTTTACAAAATATAAAACAACGTTCTTATCCCTTCTCTGAAATATAAAATGTCAGTTCTCTATCTATCGCCACTTTCTCCCCCTACGCTTGACACTATTTCTCTCCACTTACCTACCCATTTTTCCCAATCTTCTGCATTCTCTTTCCCTTCGCTCGTTTACGGTGGAATAGAAAAGCCAAACTAATAGACATGTAAGAAACCTATCGCCAGCTATGCCTCATGAATCCAGAATCGCTTTCATGCCCAAACGGCTCTGATTGTTCCCCGTGGCTTACCAAACTCCAGAAGAGCATTAGAGATAAAAACAAATTCTTTGAAAATCGTTACCGGAAATAAGCTCGAGTGACAGCATACATTCGGCTAAGAAAATAAAAATCAGTTGGATCATAGAACACAGATGGTAAACTCGTTTCCCATGACGGAAGCGCCTGAGAATCTGGTCGCTCTCAGTCAACGGGGCTTCACTCCATCTACCTGAGGCTTCATTTCATCTCCCTGATCCTGAGGCCAAATTCCATCTACCTGTGCCTGTTGTATTTGTCTTTATTCATTATCACCATCTTCATCTTTTTCTTCTTCTGTACTTCACTCTTTCTCTCTCTCTCTTTCTCTCTCTCTCTCTCTCCCTCTCTCTCTCTCTCCCGCCTTAATCCCCAGGTCTTCTGACGAACATGAAAAAGGTCCAATCAATTACATCACAACATTTAATACAACCGTTGTTTAAAGTGTAGATTTTAAGCAGTTTAGTTTTCTTCATGTTAATGTTTAATCCCAGTTCAGCTGAATGCCCCCTCACTGTATTGAGTTTTTTCCTGTTGTTGGCAATGGCTGTGTGAAAGCAGAACCAAGTCGTCTATAAAGTCTAGACATCTAACTGTAACAACAATGACCAATGTATATAGACTCTCTTTCCTGACATCTTCATAATCAGTTTATCACCATCAGGTTCAAGAGTGTTGATTGTAAACATCCCATCCTCACTTCCGTTTGTACTTCATAACTGTAGGTTAGTATTCCTTCATGTACCAGTCTACAGACTATGTCCCATAGTCCATTATACTTTGTGTAGGTATGAATTGCACTCAATATTTTGTTCCACAATAATGTGCGAGCTGGTTATATGATCATCATCACTCATGACAGCGCTTTTGCTCTTCTCTGAAATTCTTATATAATTTCTCTTTCAGCTTGTCTACACTAATTCTATTGAATATTATTCTGTTTTTGTTGCAGTGTCAGATCTCCTTTCTTGACAATTATATCAGAAGACCTTCCCGAATGTCACTTTCTGTTTTGTTTCCATATGTTCTAGAATAATTGGTCAAGTACATTCGTACTTTCTCTGTATCTGTTAGAATGGCTTTTGGCGCGACTCTGTCCTGGCCCGCTGCTTTACCTCACTTCAATATATTTATTCTTGTCTTTCTTTATATACTTCTTGACTTTTTTATGTGTCAGACTGTAGCCTTTGCCAGTTTCTGCTTTGGTGGCACTAGTTCTATAGCTAGCCCGTAACGTAGGTTTCATTCTTGATTTGGGCCCTAGAGCGGTATTTAACCATACATATAAATAGTTGTGTCCAATCAGTGTATATATATGTACTTCGTCGTGTTACATGACGAGGTTCGTGTCAGGATCAGATACAACAAACAGAATAGGACCACCACCCCAAGTCCTCTCAGTTACTATGAGAACAGGCTACATTTCAGTAGTCTGGTCAACGAGGTGGGGATCAACACTGTAAATCCTAGAAGGGTCAATCTGCTAGGAAGACTTGCATTACATTACAATGAGAAGGACCCACCGTATCTATTCTAGTACGCCCCAAGATATAGGATGAGCTACCACAAGCTGCTACTTAAGAGCATATTTAGAGTGTAAAACACTCAGTACGAGCAACAATCGCCTGCCATAGGTTAGGAGGCTGAGTGTGACATAACTGTTCATGGAAACCTAATGGAACACTTCAAATAAATCGCTTAAGATGGGATCAGACAGGTAAGCCATCCATAAAAGCTACATTAAATCGCAATAAGATCCAAACAAAGAACATCTTACAACGTATTGAAATAAACAGAAGCTTGAGAGCAGTTCACTTGCCCTCGTTACATTATGAAATACAATTTTATAAATACAACAAGCAACCCACTCTTAAAGTATGTGCACAAAGCTGGAAAGGAAAAGTAGATTAGACAGATAAGATTAGCTTAAAATGAGTAATGGCGGCAAGGAATAGAGAAATCTGACATCAACAGACATAGTGAGGTGATATTATCTTGATCTTAATTATGATCTTGATGACCCATTCCTCTGCAAAGCTTAGGGTTCCAACTTCGTCTCCTGCGGGCGTGTCTTGGGTCACAGAAAACCAGTGCATCGTAAGCCCTCCTCAGGATGCGTCTCGGATGTTTTTGTATACAGAAAGGGAGTCTGACCAACCCATTGGAGGTCTTCCCCAAGATCTCTTTTTACCATAGGGGTACAATATTGCTGTCGCCGTGCTCTTTCGACCATCGTTTTATCGCAACATGTGACCTGCCCATTTATGTTTTACCTTGTTTGTATAGATTACCGCATCATTCACCAAGGACAATCGTTGTATGTCGGAATTGTGGAGCTTTTGGATACGTTGACTAAGGAGAGTAATTCCGACCAAGCGTCTCTCATGCGAGGCCTGGACCACTCTCAGTTAGGTGAGATAATATATTCAAAAAATAAAACTAACGATAATTAGCAAAACAAACGATAAATCAACATTAAAGATCCACACATCCACACACACTCACACACACACACACACACACACACACACACATACATATATATATATATATATATTCGAGGCGTGTTCAAATAAGAACGGACCAAACTGCAGCAGGTGAACATACGTATGATCGGCATGATGACATCACTTCTGGAGTAAACAGCACATACCAACCGTCTTTAAACATTGTTGTTCAGTTCTTCACTGTTGTCTTTGACACACTTTTGTCACCATATACTGCCTGCATTATGCGATGAATGTCAAATGGTCGACATCCTTAAGCTCTTAGAAACCAAAATACCATTCACTGATCATATCTGGGTGGATTCCGTATCAGGTGGATCCGTATCACACCCGCAATGTTTTCAACGGTCTGCTGAGGAAACTATGAGTCAGAGGATAATGCAATTGTGCAAACTTGACGGATGGTATGTGCTGTTTGCACCAGAATTAACGTTGTCATGCGTTTTGTACGTATGTCCACTTGGTGCAATTGAACACGCCTCGTGTATATATATATATATATATATATATATATATATAATATATATATATATATATATATATATATATATATATATATATATATATATATATATATATATATTTATACTTGGAATCCTGGAATTAAAAAAGGAATGTTAATGTCTTTTTCCAGGTAGCTGAAGGCTTCAATTACACGTAGTAGGTATTTTAAACTTCCTGGAATGATGCTGTACTTATACCATTACCAAAGAAAGAAAAAGATAGAACAGATCCAAATGGATACAGGCCTATCAGTCTACTGAGCTGTGTAGGTAAACTGATGGAGCGTATGATAAACACCAGACTGATGTGGCACTTGGAAGAAAAACACATATTAATTCCACAGCAAGCAGGATTTAGACAACACAGATTCACTGAGGACCAGATCACTCTCATACCACAGGAAATAGAGGATGCTTACCAAGAGAAAAAGCATACAGTAGCGGTTTGGGTGGATCTACAGAAGGCATTTGACAAGGTGTGGAAAGAGGGACTTGAAGTCAAGCTACGAAGAAGTGAAGTATCTGGAAAAATGTACAGATGGATCAGCCACTACCTCGAAAACAAAACAGCCAGAGTACAAGTACAAGGGCTGATGAGCAAAAATGTGACACGGGTGCAAGGAGTACCCCAAAGGTCGAGTACTGTCACCAACACTTTTCCTGGTGTACATAAACAACATCAATGGGAATATACCAAGAAGAGTTCACAGCTCCATGTTTGCAGACGATTTGGCTATGTGGACCTCTGAAAAAAATCTCACCGTAGCAAACAATCAGATGCAGCAGGCCCTAACATCGTCGGAGGAGTGGAAAAGTCAGATCGAGAGAAACCGAATGAGAGCCAGACAAAGAATGGCAATCATGAGGAAACTTGCTGGCACAAGCTGGGGAGAAGACGAAAGAATACTAAAGAAACTGTACACTGGAAGAGTGAGACCAGTTCTCGAGTATGGCATTGCGGCACGGACAACAGCAGCAAAGGCGAACTTTGATAAAATTTGCAAACTTCAAAACCAAGCCATGATATTTATAACAGTAGGCATGAAGTCAACGCCAATTGTAGAACTTGAAAAGATTACAAATCTGCAATCCATGACCAAGAGACTGCAGAGCCCAGCAGCAAGTAGAGAAACTCAGAAGACTGACAGACCATCCAATGCATCAGAGACTAAATAGATTTGGAAATAGGAAAATAAAGCGGAGAAACTTTGCAGAAAAAGCCAAAGCAAAAATGAGCGAAGACGCTATGAACACCGTAACAATACCAAAGCCCATCCCTACTGTTCGCAAACCCACATGAAAACAGCATATCATTCCGGAGGTGGTAGAACATATACCAGGTATTGGAAACAAGAACAGCCAAACTGAAAAATAAAGAAGAGACATAACCCTGGGGTACATAACGGAAAACCACCCAAGCATGGACTGGACCATGGCATACACCGACGGTTCTGTAACAAACACAACACAGAACGGAGGGGCAGGGGTATTCCTGAGCCAACCAAATGGTAGAAAAATAACACTGTCAGTGGCAACTGGAAAATTCTCAAGCAATTTCAGAGCGGAGGCAGAGATACTGAAGGCTGCAGTAGAAGCAATGCTCACAGGCGAAAGCAATGAAAGCCAGATAGTCCTGTTCACAGATGCCCTGGCCGTAGTCACAGCACTAAAAAGCCAGAAAAAACCTGAACTTAATAATTTAAGAGTACTACTCTGTCAACTATGCCAGCACTCTGCACCAAAAAAGTGGTGGTACAGTGGGTTCCATCCCACTGTAACATCCAACGCAACGAGGAGGCAGACAGACTGGCAAAAGAAGGTGCAAGACTACCACAACCAGATTCTAGTGTGACCTACGAAGAGTCCAAAAGGTTTATTAGGGCCAGATACGTGGCCAAATGGGAAACAGAACATACTGGCTACACAAAAAACGATGCCTATTACCAGTTGAACAGAAGAGAGCAGATCGTGGTCTTCAGACTCGGCACAGGACACAATAGACTGAGGTACCATCTATTCAATAAATTGAAGATATGTGGCACTGACGAATGCCCGTGTGGTACCGGGAAAATGACCGTTGAACAACTGCTGCAAAATTGCCCAACATACGAGGACCAGAGAACGCATATGTGGCTATCACCTGTGGCAGCACTAGACAAGCTCTATGGCAGTGTCGACAGCCTCAGGATGACAGCTGCTTTCTTCGAACAAATTCAAGTTGATGCCTGACAGCGAACCAAGAAAAAGAAGAAGAAGAAGAAGAAGAAGAAAAAGAAGATGAAGAAGAAGAAGAAGAAGAAGAAGAAGGATCTTCCTAGACCACGACAGAAAACTGAGAACGCATTTAACATCTTCTACATCGATCTTTTACAATCATCACACCCCCCCCCCCCCCCACCACCTCTCTCAAATAAAAACCCCATCACCCCTACACTTCCTCCCCTCTGAAATTCGAAGCACTATAGAAAACACGGCGACAGAAAAATCGTCATGTAAAGATGAAATCAGAGCTGAGATGATGAAAGCATGCGGTCACCCACTGTACACGGCCCTAGCCAGCAGATATTTCCAATACTTAGAGACAACAGAAATCCCGTCTACCTGGCGCGAGTCCTAATCTTAAAAAAAAAAGAGACACAGAAGGCCCATCCAACTACCGCCCAATTACCCTACTTCCGACACGTTACACAATTTTTACCAAATGCCTCCTAGCAAGGATCCGCAAGACGCTCGAAGAGGCACAACCAACCGTGATGAAATCTGATCGAGATGGCGCGAGGACACCAATCATCAATAATACTTACATTCATCGACTACAAAAAGAAAAGTGACTCTGTTGAAACAGAATTCGCGAAGAAAGCGTTGGACGAGCAATACTAAAGAAATGCTGCGAAGGATGCATCACCGTCATACGCCCATTCATTCAACCCATCACCATCGCGATCGATAAGGGAGTATGGCAAGGAGACCCTATCTCGCCGAACCTATTCCCGGCATGCCTAGGGTCGACGATGAGGTACTGCGATTGACAATTATGGCATAAAAATCGATGTAAGACGACTAAATCATCTCAGATTTGCAGACGATATCGTCCTCACCAAAGAGACGCCCCTAGAAGCGACAGAGATGCTTTGGTCACTAGACACGGAAGGCATGAAAGTAGGTCTAGCTATGGACCTAGGGAAAACAAGAGCTATGCTCAACCGTTCCGCAGAGCACAACACAATACTCTTGAGTGGAACGTCCATAGAGAACGTTGACGAATATGTCTATCTGGGACGGCTCCTCAACATGGAGAACAACATTAAACCTAAGATCACCAGGCGGAAACAAGCCGGCTGGGGTGCCATGACAGCATGACAGCAACAGACATCCCTAAGGACACCAGACTACGTGCGGACATCTTCGACTCGGTAGTGCTACAAGCAGTCTGCTATGATAGCGAAACGTGGTCCGAAACGAAAGTAGCAGAGAGCCAACTGAGAACAGCACATGTCTCTCTTGAAAGACGCCTGATGGGCATAACTATCAGACAACAGTGGCAGAGCGAACTACACAATAAAGTCATCCGGAGAATGTCACACATCAAGGATGTCCTACAGTACGTCAACCATTCCAAACGCAGGTCATATAGCTAGACGACAAGACGAAAGATGGAGTACCATAACCGCCACGTGGTACCCGCGTGACAAAAAAAGAGACCTCAGGGACGGCCCCCAACTTGCTGGAGAGATACACTAGACAATTATAACATTCACAACCCCACAACAAACAGACTACTTTCCCACTGGACGACACGTGCCCGCGACAGAAACGACTGGAACCTGAGTTGGGACCCGCTCAAGGAGGACCACCCCTTGGCGAAGAACGGGTAGAACTAAGATTTAAGAAGACCTGGGGGAAGATAAACTAATTTCGATGGATTTTTAATTAGAACCTTTAAATTTGTTTCCTCGCAGCAGCTTTTAAGTCTACTAGTGTCTATTTCTAACTGTCACTGCTCGACACTGAACACGGGAGTCCGTTCTAACTACACAGAGATCAGGGGAGCTTTGACCGGAAGATCAACGTGAACAAAATCTCGGTCTCCAACGTAATTCAAACCCGTGACCTCCGACACCCGAAGCGGACACCTTACCTAGAAGATACAAGAGAAGCGGAAAGTATAATCATTTGTCATATACAAAAAGATTATATAAGTCAGACGAGCATAGAAATGGTTAACAATGACAAATCCAAAATCATAGATATATTTGCTTCGAAATATACAATCGCAGCTAGAAATGAAAGACAATGAATATTGCGCATGACTGATTTGATTTGAACTTAACATGTAAGTTACTAAAGAATCGGGGGCAAATCACCCGCAAAGACGCACACGAACAGAGAACATATTGTAAACTTAAGAATGACACATACAAATTAGGAAATATGGTTTGGGACTTATAAAGGGACATGGCCCATTGTTGAAAACTATTTTAGAAAGGAAGTAAAAAGGCCACAGGACAGTTGAGGGACATGAATAATTTATTTGTGCTCTTGTAGATATTATTCTCATTATCTTGTAATGTTTATAATTTTTCAAGATCGGCACTACAAACCTCTGTACCTGTAGCACAGTCACAATGACAACGGAACACTTACCGCAGTCCTGCCTATCATGCACTATTACAAGGGTTAGCACGAAGCAACCACCAATGTTCTTTCATGAAGACCTGCACGGAAGTTTACATGGCGTCGAGCTAACTATTGCCTTTGTTAGATTCATTGAAGTCGAAGTTTGAAGACCATCGACGAAGTAGAAGTATTGTCAGTATTATTAAACGCTGAAGACAGTAACATATATTATAAACGCGAAAGAAAAACTCTAGATTAAAATAATTCTAATACAATCAATTAGATAAACGATAAAGAATATGAACCGCCTCTGAATGTAGCCGATATAGGCCAAATACATTAATGTCTCTCACGCATCCAGAATTTGCTGTAGAAAATAAAGTTCTTTACAAGTTTCCTTTCCTCCATTGATGCCATTCTGAACGTTTGGCCTACTCAAGTTAGATACACCGGAATATCTGCCGCCACCTTGGTTTCATTCCCACATTGATGCAATTTTTGACGTTTGGTCTACTCAAGTTAGATACACCGGAATATCTGCCGCCAGCTTCACGACGGAGCTTACACCGACCATGAGTCCGTGTTTAACACTGTGGACAGGTCTGCCTTGTGGAATACCTTAAAATAAGTGAAAGTCCCAAGCACACTGCATCGGTTAATCGAACAGTGACACTGCAACCTTGGGGCAAGAGTCTGCTTGGGTCACAATCTCTTCCACAGGTTCTCTACATCACCCGATGTCCATCAAGGATGTGTCCTCCTCGCCCTGCCATTGTTCTGCAGCGCATGAACTGAATCCTCGGTTAATTGGAGACGCATAACCGAAGTGCCACGATCGAATAACTGCGTGTCATCGATATCGACTTCGCAGATGACGTGGTCATGCCAAACTCTCAATGCTCAGACACTGATATAATCACTGGAGCACGTAGCATAGCTTGCATCTTGAATAGACCGTCCCACCCCATTCCGCAAAACCAAGAGAATGGACCTTGGCAGCAACCTCAAAACAACATTAGTTATTGTAACTGGAGATTTCATTTACCTGTCGTCTCAATGACCAGATCTCATAACTATGATTCGATATTCAAGAATATACAACTTCTCTACTGATTATAGTAACGGGACATACAACTTCTCTACTGATTATAGAAACGGGACATACAACTTCTCTACTGATTATAGAAACGGGACATTTGCGGCTGCTGCTTCATTCTGTCTATTAGATAATTTTATTCGGTTGTTGCTCTCTCTCTTTCTCTCTCTCTCTCTCTCTCTCTCTCTCTCTATATATATATATATATATATATATATATATATATATATATATATATATATATATCTTAGCTAATTTTATTCTTGGTTGCTGATTCCTTTCTCAGTCTATCACAGCTAATTTTATTCTCTGTTGTTGCTTCCTCTTTCTGCCTATCTTAGCCAAATTTATTTTAAAGGCCGGATGTGAATTAACAGATGAGAGCATGCACAAATTTGTTTGTTTAGTTAGAGCGCCTGTTCTTTCTAAAAACAGAAAGCTTCATTTCCGACAAAAAAAGCACGAAACTGTCCAAACATTCAGTAAACAAACTAATTAGCAAGTCACTTGAATAGTTTAACGTATTACTCATCATGCCAAACAGTGAGCAAGCAATTCACTAAATCAACCAATAAATTAGTTGAAAGCAAATTTAATCTCAATTAACATATGCTTTGGACACTCAGTGAGTTTGGTTTGTTCTAGTTTTCCAACTGTACCTCAAAGCCAGAAAAACACGACGTCAATAAAACCGTTCCTCAAACCAGAAATGCACAAATTCACTTCCAACTGTACCTCAAAGTCAGAAAGACATAACTTCACGACCAACTGTAGCTCAAAGCCAGAAAGACATAACTTCACGACCAACTGTACCTCAAAGTCAGAAAGACATAACTTCACGACCAACTGTACCTCAAAGCCAGAAAGACATAACTTCACGACCAACTGTAGCTCAAAGCCAGAAAAAAAAAGTTCACTTCCAACTGTACTCTAAAGCTAGAATAACACAATTTCACGCTCAACTGTACCTCAAAGCCAGAATGACATTTCAATTCCAACTGTACCTCAAAGCTAGAATAACAAATCTTCACGAGCAACTGTACCTTAAAGCCAGAATGTCATTTTACTTTCAACTGTACCGCAAAGCCAAAATGACAACATATTCCAGATCCGAAAAAAACATATTTATGTGCAGATAAAAGTACAGGTTAGAAAGTTGTGAAATTCTCACGCTGCCTTACGTTTCTGACTGTCAAGCATATGGGATAAGCACCAACCTTACCTTTCTGACTGTCAAGTATATATGATAAGCACCAATCTTACCTTTCTGACTGTCACGTATATAGGATAAACACCAACCTAACCTTTCTGACTGTCAAGTTTAAGGGATAAACACCAACCTTACCTTTCTGACTGTCAAGTTTAAGGGATAAGCACCAACCTTACCTTCCTGACTGTTAAGTATATAGGATAAGCACCAACCTTACCTGATCACGCAGCTGAGACAAGAAAACGATCACCAAAAACATCCTCACTGCGAGACAGGTCTTGTCAAACAGTGAAGAAATATATTTCACAACTAATGGCAAAATTAAGTTCCTTTTAGTGATATTCTTACTATGTACATGGCCGGCTGTTTATAGACATACATCCATCATTCAGCGCTCGGTCGAAAAAACCCTGGTATTCTATCCGTTTACCAATTAGCGTAGGTGATCATGACATTTTCCCACATGATGTGCCATAGATCAGCTATAAACTATGATATTGACTTTATTCCTTCACATCATCTTCAAATGTCTAGACGGGATATTTATTAGAACATGCCGTTGAAGTAATAAACTGAAAAAAATTAGAATAATCAACGAACATAGTAACTTCTGTTCAACTAAATGCTGAATCGGTGAAAGGATGTATCTGATTAATTTGAGAGTTACAGGTGCTTAGTTTATAGACGAAACAGGATGAGTTAATCAACACAATAATTATGTTAAGTTCCATACATATGTAGAGTACATCTGAGTTATTACCGTTGTGACGTGTGCCACAGAATGTATGTGTTAGGAGACGATCGGATCGACAGATTTGTGTGAAAATTTTAGTTATTGATTCAATTTCCGTTCCAAGGGCAGCAACCGAGCTAAAGTACTTGTGTGGGAATTGCCACACTTGAAATTATTCCCTAGGGGAATTACAAGCTGTGTGGCTGACTGTTAGGGTGCGCGTAAGGAGAGAACGAGAGAGAGCGTATGTCGAGAGATACAAATAAGGAGACATTGGGTAGTTCGATAAAGAGGTAGACAGATAGACGGCCGAACGGGCAAATAGATAGATATTTACAAAAATAGATGTAAAGATTAGATAGACAGATAGATAGATAGATAGATAGATAGATAGATATATAGATAGATAGATAAAAATAGATAGATAGATATAGAGATGGATAGATAGACAGATAGAAAGATCGATAAAGATCGATATATACATTTAGATAGATATATAGACACATAGATAGATACATAGTTAGATATATAGATAGATCGATAGATATATAGATAAATAGATAGATAGATAGATAGATAGTGAAATATACAAACAAAGCATGGAAGCAACGGAAATAAAAATAGTTCATGTTATTGATGGATGTTGAATAAATAAATTGTTTAGTTTGAAGATTATTGATACATGAGGTCAGAATATTTGATAATATTGACGAATATAGATTGTGTAAATAAGAAATGTTGGTAAGATTGAAGAACATAGACTGTGTAGATAAGGATTGTTGGATTGTGTAGATAAGAACTGTTGGTAAGATTAAAGAATATAGATTGCGTAGATAAGGATTGTTCGTAAGATTCAAGAATATAGATTGTGTAGATTTAAACTATTGTAGTATTCAGGAACACATACTTTATATATATATATATATATATATATATATGAAATGTAGGAATGAGGAATATAGATTGTAGATATGGCCTATTGTAGGATTTAGAAATATAGACTGTATATATGAACTGTTGTACGATTGATATTTATATATGAAAAACTAGGACGCGAGTCCAGTCAGGCGCAACACACTGACCAGGACGTCGCGTCAAGGCCAGAAACAATACATTAACCAAGCCCACAACCTCCCTTCCACGTAGCGTTCTCTGGAAACTGGTTGTTTTCAATGCAGCCTGGCTGACGAGATGTGGTTCGATGTGATCCCCGTAGTATTGAGTGATTCGCAGACGAAGCCAAGCATAGCACAACCGCCTGGAGGACCGCGGTCCACTTTCATCAGCATGTTTGTGATGTTTGAGGAAAGCTTCTTCAACCCGCTACTGAACGCCCTTTTCAGGGCGCATAAAAGAGTAAATCTACTCATTGTAGACATTAAACAACACAAACAACAAATATATATATATATATATATCGCTTTGCTTGGCTTCGTTCGTTCTCAATCTCCCGCTACCAAACCTTGAAAGGGTTTAAGTAGCAGAATGTAGTTTAGAGAACGGAATGCGTTGTGTCGTGGTTCACAGCTTGACTGCGATAATTGCACCTTTCGGTCCAACACATCCGGCTTCAGCTAGTATTTTTGAGTACCGGGTTAACATTCTCTCTTCGATTCCTTCTCCTTAGCCAGTCTGCCCTGATGCAGCCTGTTATCCAGGATCAAGGTGTAGAAGAGTCTTGGCAGCTATGGTTCGCTGGCCCTGACGCTAGCAGTCAGCTATGGGTCGCTGACCACTGCAGCTCATGCGCTGCTCAGCATCTTGATCCCATATATATAATATTGTGTTAATAAGAACTGAAGGTATGATTGAAGACTATAGAGGATTGTGTAATCAACATTAGGGTAGGATTGAAGAATATTAGTGAGGGCATGAATGATTGTTCTGATAGCAGAGGTGTAGAGTGCGCTTCTCGTAGCAAAAGATACGGAGTTTGATCCCTGTTATTGGCGTGGCCCAAGCTGTAAATCGGAACCTGACTTAATATTAGGGAAGTAAATTCTTCGAGAAATAGAATTGGTGACCCCCCGTAATCAAAAATCGAAGTCTATTACAGGTTACTGTCTACCATTTCATCTCTGACTGCAATGTCTGATATGTGACTCAAACTTCTTTGACATATGCTTGTGAAGTCCGAGTCGTGCGGTTTGTGATTCTGTCCTCTACATAGGTGTAACGTTGCCTTCGTTACGGTCAGCCGCAGCACACTGATCATGACTGACCTATGGCCATGCCATCCATGTCATGCCATCCATGCCATGCCATCCATGCCATGCCATCCATGCCATGCCATCCATGCCATGCCATCCATGCCATGCCATCCATGACATGCCATCCATGCCATGCCATCCATGCCATGTCATCCACACTACAGCAGCCTGGTCAATAATTGTGGGGATCAGCAATGTTATCCCATTAGTGGCGAGGAAGGTGTCCCTCTGGAATTTCGTTCCAGCCAGGAGTGTCCACGATTACCTGCTTCAGCAGGTATATAAAAAGAGTAACTCCATCTTATTCACCAGGATGGAGTAACTCAGCACTAGTAAGATTCAATGAAGACAATCGAACTGTAGCGATTATATCCCGACAAAGCCTGACAATCCTGGGGATGAGAGAGACGTAAGCATGTCTTGTTTGTCAATGTGTATATACCTGTCTGAAAGTTATGCGAAGAAGAGAATAAACATGGATAAAAAACACATCTAACATGAGAAATTGATTGACATCTTGGAAAATAACAAATAAATAGAGTCACCAAGAGGTGTTATAATATGCATAAACAATTTAACCAGCATGTCTTTGGCAGAAAGTTGCTTATTTGGACTGCCAACCTTTCTGGCTGTTTTGTTTCTTGGCAGGTAAGGTAGGTTGGCATTACTTTCAATACGAGGAGGAGCGACCGTACCGAGAAAATAAAACCCGTGTCTGCCAAATTGGACACGTCGAGATTCGCACCGGGTACTTTGGGATTGCGAAACGGTAGGTAGGTAGACAGATAGGTAGACAGACAGATAAATAGATAGATAGATAGATAGATACATAGATAGATAGATAGATAGATAGATAGATAGATAGATATATAGATAGATAGATAGATAGATAGATAGATAGATATATAGATAGATAGATAGATAGATAGATAGATAGATAGATAGATAGATAGATAGATAGATAGATAGATAGATAGATAGATAGATAGATAGATAGATAGATAGATAGATAGATAGATAGATAGATAGATAGATAGATGTTCCTGGACTACCAGATTTGACCATCTATTTCCTCCTCTTTCCCCGTTCTAGAACCGGCACTTTGTTACGTTGCCATAATTCACAATGAGCCTGTGATTTCTAAGTTTTTTGGTCCAACCCCTCCAATTCCAACACGACACACTTTTGTTGTTAAATCTCTTCGCCTATTATAACGTACGCCATCGGCTTCTCCATAGAACAGCGGAAAGCTGTTCAAACCTAACCTTCCATAATACACCCAGAATACATCCAGAATACACCCAGAATACATCCATAATACATCCAGAATGCATCCAGAATACAGATCTTCATAAACTTGTGTTTACATTCATACTCTAAGATAGCCAGATGGCTTAGACCAAGAGACATCTTCATTCATACTTTCTGTACGATGACCAGAGATCCCTGACAAACAGACATTTCCATTCATACTTTGTGTCAGATGACCAGAGATCCCTGACAAGCAGACGTTTTCATTCATACTTTGTGTCAGATGACCAGAGATCCCTGACCAACAGACATTTCCATTCATACTTTGTGTCAAATGACCAGAGATCCCTGACCAACAGACATTTCCATTCATACTTTGTGAACGATGACCAGAGATCCATGACAAGCAGACGTTTTCATTCAGAGGAGGAGAGTAGAGATGGATGTGACACATCCTCATTAATAGATAATTAAATTTAGCCAGTTTTGCCTTGGAGGGAAACACGCATGAAAATAGACTATCAGGGAAACTAAAGAAAGGAGAAAATAGTGGCCTGGGCAGTCATACGTACCAAGAGGAACTAGACTGGTCAAATTAAGTGACAAAATAATATTCGATTAAATGTGTCTGTATAGATACTATGTACATATAGTAGTTAGTTTGGAACACATTTTGTAAACATATACGGAACACATTTTGTAAACATATACAGACCTCTTCACACAATCAGGAAATGACTTTAAAGAAAAATTAAATGGAATTCATCTGGATCCATCTTGACCTCCTTCTGGTAGAACGATCTGAACAAGTACACACAAGATCATATTGAAACTATCAAGACGGTTCTAGTGTTTCCTAGTTTGTAGTAGTAAAGTGCTCTCAACCTGAAATTTCTTGACGTTTTGAGGACTGCCTTAATGGCAGGAAGAATTGTCCAGGAACGATGTCATTGTACAAAATCGTTCTCTTGGCCGCTCCTGTCATCAGTGTCAGGATGTGTACTTTGACTCTAAGCCCTGGGAAATTGATAGTCAAGTCACGCCGGAAAGCAAGTCCAAAGATGACTGTTGAGTACTACCTTATACAATCATCGACTAAAACTGGAAACCAAGATCACCGTCTCGAAATAGTCGCCGTTGTTATTGTGAAACGTTCGTTTTCCCTCCTCTTTTATCAATAAAGTGCCTGATCGACAGATCTTGACTTTCAATAATTCCTTTGATTATTTTCTAATACGAGATATAATTTGTTTCTATTTTGTGTACATATTTATTATATATTTTGTAACTTTGACCTTGGAACTCACATTCTCTGTTCAATTTTTAATTAAAACTGATCTGGTTTTGGCATGTACTACTTCTGGTATAAGTACAGATCATCCACTTTTTGTGGGTTAAATGAATTGACCGTTTCTGAACGTTGTAGCCTCTTCTTTTATCTTTCTCATCTATTATCAACAACTTTTCTCCTACACACTGTCAAACATTCCAACTCCCCTTTCATGTATCATCCCTCACCCACAGCTTTCTTTCTTGTTACACATGCCCTCCTTCTCTGCCGTGGCAACCCTGTCTATTTGCCTGTTCTCATCTTCTTTGCCCTGGTTAATTGTCCTCTGTTTCACATTATCATTTTCAAGCGGACCAAACAACGTCTTAGAGGACATCACGCCAATTATTTCATCCGGAAATTAAACTTCACCATAGTTGACCGCATGTCAACAATACACACCCACAAAAAGAGTCTGGATTGTCGCGGTGGCTACTCTAGTAGTCAGTTCTTCTACTGCGGTCTCCCAATCTGCACCGCAATCAAACAAACCGCTCACTTTCAGGACTTCACAAACAATGGCAGCGTCGAGCAGGCCATCTAAATGAAGAAAACAAGAAAGGGTGGTGGGGGGTGGGGGCGCAGAAAAAAAATGAGAAACTAAAGAGTTTAATCGATTATTTCCTTAGTCTTTTGTGACTGCCTCCGCGAGGAAAGGGATGGGTGGTATTCGACTTCCTTTTAAAAAAAATATTTTTAAGTAGGTTAGGTTCCCATCACAAAGACGACGATGACTCTGGCAGAGGCGGCAGCTGGGGGTTGTGTCAGAGGTCAAGGGAGGCTCGTCTCTTGGGTAGGCAAGCAATCAAGCAAAAAGCTTGGAAAGTGAGGAGAAGAAAACAGATGAAGAAAAAAAAGAAATGTCGAAAACGTCGGTTGTTTATTGCCCGTAGAACATCAATGAAGTTGCGTGGGTGGTTAGCCTCAGAATTGGCAATTAACGGTCTTTAAGAAAACCGGGAAAAAATCATCGTCGATATTGTCTATAGTGTCCTTGGTAGTGCTTTCATCATTGAAAACGTCACCACAACCCATCTCTAGAATGTTGATACGAGATGAGGGGCTTAGTGTTTAGTGTCGTTCATGTTACACTGACTAAGTCGTTCATATTATACTGACTAAGTCGTCCATGTTACACTGACTAACTCGTTCATATTACACTGACTAAGTCGTTCACATTACACTGACTAAGTCGTCCATATTACACTGACTTAGTCGTTCATATTACATTGACTAAGTCGTCCATGTTACATTGACTGCAAGTCGTCCATGTTACACTGACTAAGTCGTCCATGTTACACTGAGTAAGTCGTCCATGTTACACTGACTAAGTCGTCCATCTTACACTGACTAAGTCGTCCATGTTACACTGACTTCAAGTCGTCCATGTTACACTGACTAAGTCGTCCATGTTACACTGACTGCAAGTCGTTCATGTTACACTGACTGCAAGTCGTTCATGTTACACTGACTAAGTCGTCCATGTTACACTGTCTGCAAGTCGTTCATATTACACTGACTAAGTCGTCCATGTTACACTGACTAAGTCGTCCATGTTACACTGACTGCAAGCCGTTCATGTTACACTGACTAAGTCGTCCATATTACACTGACTGCAAGTCGTCCATGTTATACTGACTAAGTCGTCCATGTTGCACTGTCTGTAAAGTCGTCCATGTTACACTGACTGCAAGTCGTTCATGTTACACTGACTAAGTCGTCCATGTTACACTGACTGCAAGTCGTCAATGTTACACTGACTGCAAGTCGTTCATGTTACACTGACTGCAAGTCGTTCATGTTACACTGACTAAGTCGTCCATGTTACACTGACTGCAAATCGTCCATGTTACACTGACTAAGTCGTCCATCTTACACTGACTGGAAGTCGTTCACGTTACACTGACTAAGTCGTCCATGTTACACTGACTGCAAGTCCTCCATGTTACACTGACTAAGTCGTCCATGTTACACTGACTAAGTCGTCCATGTTACACTGACTTCAAATCGTCCATGTTACACTGACTGCAAGTCGTTCATGTTACACTGACTAAGTCGTCCATGTTACACTGACTGCAAGTCGTTCATGTTACACTGACTGCAAGTCGTCCATGTTACACTGACTAAGTCGTCCATCTTACACTGACTATGTCATCCATGTTACACTGACTACAAGTCGTCCATGTTACACTGACTAAGTCGTCCATATTACACTGACTAACTCGTCCATGTTACACTGTCTGCAAGTCGTCCATGTTACACTGACTTCAAGTCGTTCATGTTACACTGACTAAGTCGTCCATGTTACACTGACTAAGTCGTCCATGTTACACTGACTTCAAGTCGTCCGTGTTACACTGTCTGCAAGTCGTCCATGTTACACTGACTGCAAGTCGTCCATGTTACACTGACCGCAAGTCGTCCATGTTACACTGACTAAGTCGTCCATGTTACACTGTCTGCAAGTCGTCCATGTTACACTGACTGCAAGTCGTCCATGTTACACTGACTAAGTCGTCCATGTTACACTGTCTGTAAAGTCGTCCATGTTACACTGACTAAGTCGTCCATGTTACACTGACTGCAAGTCGTCCATGTTACACTGACTGCAAGTCGTTCATGTTACACTGACTAAGTCGTCCATGTTACACAGTCTGCAAGTCGTCCATGTTACACTGACTAAGTCGTCCATGTTACACTGACTAATTCGTCCATGTTACACTGACTAAGTCGTCCATGTTACACTGACTTCAAGTCGTCCATGTTAAACTGACTAAGTCGTTCATGTTACACTGACTAAGTCGTCCATGTTACACTGACTACAAGTCGTTCATGTTACACTGACTAATTCGTCCATGTTACACTGACTGCATGTCGTTGATGTTACACTGACTGCAAGTCGTCCATGTTACACTGACTAAGTCGTCCATCTTACACTGACTATGTCATTCATGTTACACTGACTGCAAGTCGTCCATGTTACACTTACTAAGTCGTCCATATTACACTGACTAATTCGTCCATGTTACACTGTCTGCAAGTCGTCCATGTTACACTGACTAAGTCGTCCATGTTACACTGACTAATTCGTCCATGTTACACTGACTAAGTCGTCCATGTTACACTGACTTCAAGTCGTCCATGTTAAACTGACTAAGTCGTTCATGTTACACTGACTAAGTCGTCCATGTTACACTGACTACAAGTCGTTCATGTTACACTGACTTCAAGTCGTCCGTGTTACACTGTCTGCAAGTCGTCCATGTTACACTGACTGCAAGTCGTCCATGTTACACTGACCGCAAGTCGTCCATGTTACACTGACTAAGTCGTCCATGTTACACTGTCTGCAAGTCGTCCATGTTACACTGAATGCAAGTCGTCCATGTTACACTGACTAAGTCGTCCATGTTACACTGTCTGTAAAGTCGTCCATGTTACACTGACTAAGTCGTCCATGTTACACTGACTGCAAGTCGTCCATGTTACACTGACTGCAAGTCGTTCATGTTACACTGACTAAGTCGTCCATGTTACACAGTCTGCAAGTCGTCCATGTTACACTGACTAAGTCGTCCATGTTACACTGACTAATTCGTCCATGTTACACTGACTAAGTCGTCCATGTTACACTGACTAATTCGTCCATGTTAAACTGACTAAGTCGTTCATGTTACACTGACTAAGTCGTCCATGTTACACTGACTACAAGTCGTTCATGTTACACTGACTAAGTCGTCCATGTTACACTGACTGCAAGTCGTTCATGTTACACTGACTGCAAGTCGTCCATGTTACACTGACTAAGTCGTCCATCTTACACTGACTATGTCATTCATGTTACACTGACTGCAAGTCGTCCATGTTACACTGACTGCAAGTCGTTCATGTTACACTGACTAAGTCGTCCATGTTACACTGACTATGTCATCCATGTTACACTGACTGCAAGTCGTCCATGTTACACTGACTAAGTCGTCCATATTACACTGACTAACTCGTCCATGTTACACTGACTGCAAGTCGTACATGTTACACTGACTGCAAGTCGTTCATGTTACACTGACTGCAAGTCATCCATGTTACACTGACTAAGTCGTCCATGTTACACTGACTGCAAGTCGTTCATGTTACACTGACTAAGTCGTCCATGTTGCACTGACTGCAAGTCGTTCATGTTACACTGACTAAGTCGTCCATGTTACACTGACTGCAAGTCGTCCATGTTACACTGACTAAGTCGTCCATGTTACACTGACTGCAAGTCGTCCATGTTACACTGACTAAGTCGTCCATGTTACACTGACTGCAAGTCGTCCATGTTACACTGACTAAGTCGTCCATGTTACACTGACTAAGTCGTTCATATTACACTAACTAAGTCGTCCATGTTACACTGACTAAGTCGTCCATGTTACATGGACTGCAAGTCGTCCATGTTACACTAACTAAGTCGTTCATGTTACACTGACTAAGTCGTCCATGTTACACTGACTGCAAGTCGTTAATGTTAAACTGACTAAGTCGTCCATGTTATACTGACTAAGTCATACATGTTACACTGTTTTCAAGTCGTTCATGTTCCACTGACTAAGTCGTCCATGTTACACTGACTGCAGGTCGTCCATGTTACACTGACTTCAAGTCGTTCATGTTACACTGACTAAGTCGTCCATGTTACACTGACTGCAAGTCGTCCATGTTACACTGACTAAGTCGTCCATCTTACACTGACTATGTCATTCATGTTACACTGACTGCAAGTCGTCCATGTTACACTTACTAAGTCGTCCATATTACACTGACTAATTCGTCCATGTTACACTGTCTGCAAGTCGTCCATGTTACACTGACTAAGTCGTCCATGTTACACTGACTAATTCGTCCATGTTACACTGACTAAGTCGTCCATGTTACACTGACTTCAAGTCGTCCATGTTAAACTGACTAAGTCGTTCATGTTACACTGACTAAGTCGTCCATGTTACACTGACTACAAGTCGTTCATGTTACACTGACTTCAAGTCGTCCGTGTTACACTGTCTGCAAGTCGTCCATGTTACACTGACTGCAAGTCGTCCATGTTACACTGACCGCAAGTCGTCCATGTTACACTGACTAAGTCGTCCATGTTACACTGTCTGCAAGTCGTCCATGTTACACTGAATGCAAGTCGTCCATGTTACACTGACTAAGTCGTCCATGTTACACTGTCTGTAAAGTCGTCCATGTTACACTGACTAAGTCGTCCATGTTACACTGACTGCAAGTCGTCCATGTTACACTGACTGCAAGTCGTTCATGTTACACTGACTAAGTCGTCCATGTTACACAGTCTGCAAGTCGTCCATGTTACACTGACTAAGTCGTCCATGTTACACTGACTAATTCGTCCATGTTACACTGACTAAGTCGTCCATGTTACACTGACTAATTCGTCCATGTTAAACTGACTAAGTCGTTCATGTTACACTGACTAAGTCGTCCATGTTACACTGACTACAAGTCGTTCATGTTACACTGACTAAGTCGTCCATGTTACACTGACTGCAAGTCGTTCATGTTACACTGACTGCAAGTCGTCCATGTTACACTGACTAAGTCGTCCATCTTACACTGACTATGTCATTCATGTTACACTGACTGCAAGTCGTCCATGTTACACTGACTGCAAGTCGTTCATGTTACACTGACTAAGTCGTCCATGTTACACTGACTATGTCATCCATGTTACACTGACTGCAAGTCGTCCATGTTACACTGACTAAGTCGTCCATATTACACTGACTAACTCGTCCATGTTACACTGACTGCAAGTCGTACATGTTACACTGACTGCAAGTCGTTCATGTTACACTGACTGCAAGTCATCCATGTTACACTGACTAAGTCGTCCATGTTACACTGACTGCAAGTCGTTCATGTTACACTGACTAAGTCGTCCATGTTGCACTGACTGCAAGTCGTTCATGTTACACTGACTAAGTCGTCCATGTTACACTGACTGCAAGTCGTCCATGTTACACTGACTAAGTCGTCCATGTTACACTGACTGCAAGTCGTCCATGTTACACTGACTAAGTCGTCCATGTTACACTGACTGCAAGTCGTCCATGTTACACTGACTAAGTCGTCCATGTTACACTGACTAAGTCGTTCATATTACACTAACTAAGTCGTCCATGTTACACTGACTAAGTCGTCCATGTTACATGGACTGCAAGTCGTCCATGTTACACTAACTAAGTCGTTCATGTTACACTGACTAAGTCGTCCATGTTACACTGACTGCAAGTCGTTAATGTTAAACTGACTAAGTCGTCCATGTTATACTGACTAAGTCATACATGTTACACTGTTTTCAAGTCGTTCATGTTCCACTGACTAAGTCGTCCATGTTACACTGACTGCAGGTCGTCCATGTTACACTGACTTCAAGTCGTTCATGTTACACTGACTAAGTCGTCCATGTTACACTGACTGCAAGTCGTTCATGTTACACTGACTGCAAGTCGTCCATGTTACACTGACTAAGTCGTCCATGTTACACTGACTGCAAGTCGTTCATGTTACACTGACTGCAAGTCGTCCATGTTACACTGTCTTCAAGTCGTTAATGTTACACTGAATGCAAGTCGTTTATGATACTCTGAATGCAAGTAAGACAACTAAGGACCTTAAGAAACCCGAATATAGCGAATCACAACTAAAGATAGACCGTTGTAAGAGTAACACAGAACTGGAGTGTTTACTTAACTAAATTCCCAAATTTGTCTCTTTCTTGCACTGAGAAACCGCCTCTTGCACGTACCAGGGAGTGCCATTTATTATATCTTTACTGAATTTGGTTGTTAATTTCTGATGCTATAGCAAGATAAGACCTTGGAGTGTAGCCACTTGCAATCATGGCTGATTATAGCAAGATAAGACCTTGGAGTGTAGCCACTTGCAATCATGGCTGATTATAGCAAGATAAGACATTGGAGTGTAGCCTCTTTCACCCATGACTGACTATAGGATTACAAGACCCTGGAGTGTAGCCGCTTTTAGCCATGACTGACTAAGCTGATAAGATCTTGCAGTCATAAACAAAACAATCTACTGCACAGAAAGGCCTATAACATTGGTTCGAAACTTTGATGACATCCTGAACCCTGTAAAGTCAACGATAATCCGTCACAGCCCCTATTACGCTCCTCCATCACAGGAGGTTCATAAAAAAGTTTGAAACTACGTCCACAAAATATTTTGATATCTAGATTTCGTTCCAAGATTGCTCACGTGACTTCCTGTAGACTACCAGGAGCATCGTCAAATCCAAGTATGGAGCGTATATGTTATACAATACATGTCCAAGTGATATAGCACATCCGAAGCAATCAGTGTACTATCGTCAGTGAGACCACTTTTAATCCTTCACTACAATCAATCTTGGATGAAGATTGGAGAATACACATTATTTTGTGACTAGTAAATCGGTCTTGCAGATAATCACAAACTTCGGAATGGGCAAAACAATTCACTAGCATCATCATCACGATTATCATCATTATCACCATCATCATCATGTAGCATGTCCTTTAATGAACGTCGCTCACATCACAGCCTTTCTGAAAGAAACTCTTTCCCTTGCCAAAACTCCAGCCTCCGTCACAGACATACCCAGGCATTCCTGGATATATTGGTGCCATCGTCCTCTTGGTCTACTCCTGCCTCATGTAACTGGCACTTGACTTTCCATCGCGGTTCTCTCAAGGTTATACACTCACATATTTACACATGTACATAGAGTGAGGAAATCTATTACTTAGTCACTCTTCTTCTACACGATGGGAGTGTAGGTCTCTTGTTATACTTTCAATCGAGTGTGCAGGCAAACAGGTGACTGGTCTGTTGTGAACCCAGCAGTCAAGGATATTTGTGTATGAACTTGGCTGAGCATGACATGACTATGATGCAATTGGTGAGACAATGTATATCTACACTTCAGTTCTGCTCAAGATGTTCACAGCCAACTGCAACACGTGCACGAGGTTGGGCGGCTTCTTCTTCACTGACGTGTCACTTGTGGATATCATGCTCATCCCATGCCTGCTTTAAGTGCTCTCTCAGCTTGTTGACGTTGCCATTTTTCTTTCGGCACAAATTCTGATACAAATTTCCCCAAATCCCAAAGTTCTCTTAATAAAAAAATGGAGTATTTCGTGGCACACATTCAGTTTGATGGATTCAAGTATTTCCTGAATAATCTGCGCATTAGTTTCCCTAGCACGATGTCGTGCTGGAAGATGAAGAATTCTGACATTTCCTTCATGTCTGGAAGAAGGCACCTCATCGTGGGTTCGTTACGGAAGTAATCATCATCTATCTTGATACGAGATTGAAAAAAAATGTATTCCAGTGTGGCCCAGTGATCAGACACCAACAGAAACCTCATTTGATGAACATTGTTGGCGGTAACTGATTAGTGGATAAATGTCTTTTCCAGCCGACAACCGGTGGATACACCCAATCATTGGTAGGTCGAGCAGCATTAAACAGTTTTTCCTCAGGTAATACATTTGAAACTCCCTTGATGTTCTGGTCTTGGAAAAGGTGCAGAAAATGTTGACACAAGAAACATTGTTTGCTCATGTTGCGATCAATCAACTATGTCGGCCTATGACTCTTACCTTCAGTTCCTTTTGTCTTATTCCGTTCACCGATCTTTGAGAAACACCTATTTGATGAGCAATGTTATAACTAGGGAAGTGGGTGCGCTGATCACATAGTATGCACCTGAATGCATCAAATAGAATGTGTGTCATACAGCTACTTAGATCTTGACCATCTTACAACATTGGGATTTGCGGTGTTTAGCAAGGGAATATCTGCCCAATCAGATTTGGTGCCATGGATGGAAAACTATAGAGAATGCTTGGGATGAGCTAGAACTGCTCACATTTGGCACGTTATCGAGAAAGTAGCGCTAACGACTTCTCACATGCTTTGCGGCTAACCATGGGCAATGGGCGCACCATCTGAAATAGGTAAAGTAAATATAAACATGTTCGCACCTTTGTCGCTACATTTCGTAAGGCCATTGTCAGTTGAGTTGAAAAACATGTTGCTAATAAGTCAGGTACCTTCCTTTATATGAACGAGGGTGACTGACAAGTTATAAACTCCAGCGCCACTAACTATCACTACAGTGCTCAACATCACGTGACACTTATATGAAAATAATCTCTAATGAAGTGATTAAATGGGCATGTACTGGCATGTGCCTGGAACGGGACGAATGCGCACAGAAGACTGTTAAAAGGACTGCCTACATGGACCTACGGTTGACGAAGTGTGATGTGATTGAATTTCTGAAAGGCTGTGTGCAGATCGTCATGCATTGAAGAATGACAGCGGTAAATGGTGACGCCTGTGTGGATGTTAGTACTGTTCGGAGGTGGCCAAGGACTGTAGAAGGTGACAATCCAGCCATGATAAGGCTCGCAGCGGACACCCGATCACAGCTGTAGATGCGCTGATTCGTGCCAATGGTCGTGCCAAAATGAGAGATATCGCCGCAATGCATATGATGTTGATTGAGCTGGTCCATCACATTTTGCATGCCTGCTTAGAAAGTTAATGCCCATCGCAAGCGATGAAGGTAACACCATCAGACAGTTTTGACCTAATAATGTGATGTGCGCTGTATTTGGATTAATGCGAGGGAGATTATGCGCTGATCATCATTCTTGCTATCTTGTCCCGAGTTACCTTGTATCAGTGGCAAGACTATTGGTCAAGACGACTGAATGTAACTCAGAATGCAGGCACTCTGGTCTTACCTCCCATGAGACCAAGGGTCGCTTGAAACTTGCGAGATTCGATCGCCTACCGTTTTCGCTCATCAATGTGTCGGGCGAGTGCCTTTACCTCTTTATTACAGCTATCCCCCATTATGTGCAGGATGGGTCCCTAACATGCTGACACGGGATATGAAACAACGGCTACACCAGGTACTTCAGGAACCACTGACGAGATATTAATAGCAAGGAGATGCCTTTATTCCACCGTATTGTCACTGGCGACGAGTCATGGACACACCATTATGATCCAGACAACAAGCGTCAGTATATGGAGTACAGGCATATGAACTGACCTACCCTAAAAAAAATTGACGGTAGTCGTCTCGGCAGGAAACGTGATAATGACCATATTTTGAGACAATGAGGGCGTAGGTCACAATGAATTTTTGGAGCACGGCAATACCGTCAACTCGATCGATATGTGAAAACTTTGTAGAAACTTCGAGCACGATTTCTGCGTGTTCTTGTGGACAAGGACGCAATTTTACATCACGACAATGCTCGCCCACACACAAGACGACAAATAGTGGCTGCATGGAGCGTCTCAAGTTGGACGATATTTTACCCCGTCCATTGTACAGTCCCGATCTGGCACATTGTGACCTTCTTTTTCATCTTCTTCTTCTTCTTCTAATTTTTCTTCTACTAGAATCTGAAGGAACATGTATTCGGAAAACAGTTATGTTTCAGATGTGGAGGTGCAAGCAGCTGTGCGTACCTGGTTTCGGGAGAAGAAGCGGGATTTTCACATCGGCGGGATGCAACAACTTGTTCCGACGTTGACGTTTATGGGCGGACCAGCATGGTGACTGCCATGACAAATAACGACACATCACCTAAACGACATTCCAAACTTGAAGAAAATATAAAGTTCCTGAATCAATCTTGCACATTCGTGAAGTTATCTCCACAGAGGTAAAAACTCGTACAAAATGGACATCATCTTGTAGCATGCCCTTTATGTCCTCATCACAGCTGCTCGGTAGGACTGTCCCTTTGTGGAACGTTCCTCTCATCACAGCTGTTCGGTAGGACTGTCCCTTTGTGGAACGTCGATCTCATAACAGCTGCTCGGTAAGACTGTCCGTCCTTGTGCTTCCACCACTGACATCTTGACAACATCTTATCTTGTGCCAATGTTCAGAACATCTCTGAAGTATTGTATTCATCTTCAGAACATCGTTGAGGTCTTGTGCCCATTTTCAAAACATGTTTGGATATAATGTATCCATCTTCAGAATATCTTGTCTTGTGTCCGTCTTCATAATATCTTAGGTGTATTGATTGTATCCATCTTGTTAGGACCTTTGAAGTGTTGTACCTCCCTTCAGAACACATTTGACGACCTGCATCGCTCTTCACTTGAGTCTACCTCTGTCCCGCTTTCAAGGTGCCTTACACTCTAGTATTGTTTTTCTAAATTACATTTGATGTGGTCAAGTTATATTAATTCAGTTTGGTTCAAATGCCTTCTCCGCATAGAAGATCGACTGTATTTAATCTCCAATGTACTCTATCTTAAGCCGTAATGATGCGATGTGACAATCTTTTTCCAGTTCATCTCCTGATATTATCGACCCACTTAAAACGTTATCTGCCTCTTGAACGACTGCCTTCTACCCTACCCTCTAATATGGTTTTCAACAAGGAGAATACCATGTTAACCTGAGCATCCCTAAAACCAAGAAAATACCACATATAAAGAAAAATGACCAAAATAACGTTACTGTCTAACCCTGATTTCAGTCATTAATTCTATTTTCATCCCTAACTTTTTCAATACCTCCAAATTTGTTTTCTTCTCTTTCCAAGAAATGCGACCCAATCTTCTATATATCCACATTTCGAAGGCTTCAATACTCTAATCCAACTTATTATTCATTGTCCATGTTTCTGCGCCATAACGTAGTGACGAGTACATATAACACTTGACAATTTTCATTTTCAAATTCTGAATAATCTGTTTGGATGTCAGTCCCTACACGTAATCCTATGTACAAGCCAATTGTGTCTTACGTTCAACTCTCTTACGACGTCTGTGTTTTTCTATTTTCCTTATCCATGGTATTCTTGAATTATTCTGTAGCATGTACCATTCAATTTTCTTGTTTAGTGTTTACGTGATCATATATACTTTGCCACATGTCCGAAGTATTTTTGTCTTTTATTAGTGTTCTGCCATACGTTATTTGTTTTATTTAACCTCTTCATTGTCACGAGCAATCTTCTTCTGACTTCCTTTCGGCTGTCTTCATTGTTGTTTATAACGGAACCGAGGTATTCAATATTTGTAAGGTTTCCCATTTCTTCCTTTCTTAAGGTAGCTATGCGTTTCTTTACCTGAGCATCTCTAAAACCAAGAAAAGACCACATATAAAGCAAAGAAACTCATAGCTACCTTAAGAAAGGAAGAAATGGAAAACATTGTGTTCTTCGCTGTGTCATTTAACAGACATGATTGTTTGTTTGAGTCTCTCTACGTTCTTTGGGGCGACACACTTGTCAACAGTATATCTGAGTTCTGTTATTTCATTCCAACCATTTGTAATGTTGGTTGAACGTTTCGTAATTTCGATTGCTTCTGAAATTTCAAATAAATGTTTCAGCACAGACTTTGACAGACAAGAGGAGAGGCTGTATCCTAATAGACAAGAAACCCAAATCTTAGATGCCTCTATACAATTCTCAAATAACTTCAGAACTGAGGTAAGGCACTGGCAGTTACAATAGACATCACGAGAAACAACTATCATGAAAGAGATCAGATAGTTTTACTAATAGATTCCCAACAAGCCATAGCGGTCCTTACATACCAACAAATACTAAAATATTATACTGCCTAAAGCATTCGCAAATCGAATAATACATTCAACATAATGTAAACACAGAGGCATTCTGCACAATGTAAGTAACAGGGAACTGAGGAGGCAGATGTTCAAGCCACAGGGAAGGAAGCGAAACTCAAACTGAAGACAGGACAACACTACACTGAGAAATAAGGACCATGATAACAATAGACATACAAGACAAGTGGCACAAAAAACACGGAGCAAATTATATAACAGAAACATATATTAATTGCTAAGAGATGAAAGTGGCACAGATAACACACGTATATAATATAACAGAAACATATATTAATTGCTAAGAGATGAAAGTGGCACAGATAACACACATATATTATATAACAGAAACATATATTAATTGCTAAGAGATGAAAGTGGCACAGATAACACACATATATTATATAACAGAAACATATATTAATTGCTAAGAGATGAAAGTGGCACAGATAACACACATATATTATATAACAGAAACATTCAATTAATTGCTAAAAATAAATCAAGTGACAATACACAGGATGAGACCACTGCAGACTGAACAACAAATTAGAAACCAGACACACAGACATGTACCCTTTTGGGAGAACAAACAAATAGTTGATGATTTACATCACGCCTGTCATCTCCCCGATAGGAGCAGAGTGGCTACATGATTCTTCGCAACCCAATTAATGGATGCATTATTTGACGACGCCAGAAACCTGAAACAGACAAAATGAAAGTCTCTGTGTTTATTTGAGAGCGAACGAAGAAGACGACTGGATCTTAAGTGATACTGCTTAAGTTGTCCAGTACGTTATGTCTTCTTTGGGCTATCAATTCGGGTTTAACAAGGTTGACTTTATTTGACTAGAACAGTGATCTTCACATTGACCTTTTTTGGTGAGGCGAGAAGGACCTTTTCGAAGTGGATAGACAGACCTTGTTTTTGAAACATGTCTTTTTGGATGACAAGGAGGGGTCGCTTTCGAACTGTTTGAACAGGCAGTGTTTTTCATCCAGCACAATCCTGATAGCTGCGTCCTTTTTGTCGAGCAATTCATTTCTTCTACACTCAAAGCACATTTGCAGAGTGGTGGATTGCGATCCCGAGAAAGGTTCATTTATCGTCCACAGAGCTTAGAGGGGGGAGGGGGGGGGGGCTGCTCTCTCGTCAGAAAACTGTTCAGGTCGCAGGCAAAGGTCAGTTCTTGTATCTCGTTTTGTAGATTGGATATGTTGACCGTCCCCCATGACGACGCATATGCGCAACAAATATTTATAGCTTGGAGATAGTATTAAGCCTGTGGTCTGTCCAGCACGCACCATCACAGATGGCCTTAGTCACACGCACGTCTGTCCCACAGTCGAGTGATAAAATCATTCGAAATTCGAAATTATGTTAAAAATCTACCCAATCTATTACGGGATTCTCGCGTGTGCTGCGGAGTTCGTGTTTTGTGATGAGGTTCTCCAACAAATATGAAGAAGAACAGAGCACGTGTGAGTTAGACTGTGCAGACGTGGATTATTTGGCTAAACTAAACTAAACTAGACTAAACTAAACTAGACTAAACTAAACTAAACTAAACTAGACTAAACTAAACTAAACTAAACTAGACTAAACTAAACTAGACTAAACTAAACTAAACTAAACTAGACTAAACTAAACTAGACTAAACTAAACTAAACTAAACTAAATCGATGAGATGCCACTGCTTAGATCAAGGGTGTTTCCACGGTGTTTATTTTCGGGTGGGCAGACGAAACATGGTATTTGTGATGAAGTGGTCACGCAAGGCAGAAGTTGACCCTTGCTGTTGCACTTTTCTATGTCGTGTGCCTCAAGTATTCTCACCTTCCACTGAGAGTGTGGAGATTATAAAGACTCCTTTGCCACCTCAGAGTTGGTCATTGTTGGGGCGTAGTCACTGGTCAACGTTCCACCGCGCCTCCGACCCAATGAACGCCAAAGTGATATTACTCTATCCTTGACGTCCATGGAGAGCATAACAAGTTCACGGACCAGACGGGGTCGTACGGCGAATCCAACTCCAGACTCACTTCTTTCAGTGCTGGCACGGTAACTCCTGAACAATTTGTAACCGCCTTGAGCCTTAGCAGGCCGATCTTCTTCTGATAATCTGGTCTCACTAAGGGCAGCCACGTCCACCCGGTATCAAACAAGCTCTCTGGCTATGAGTCTCTGGCATTACACATCAGTGGGCGTACGTTTCAGGAACCTAAGATATAACTGTTCATTTACTCGCAGATATTTGTCTGATGCTGTAACTGTCACCTGAATTGATTAAAGTGGACATAATATGGGCGTCATTCCACTCTCTCGTCACCTGCTACTTTAATTCAGTGGCAAGACGTAGGAAAGACGACTGTAGGTAGCACGGAATACAAGTATTTTCCTCAGACTTTAGTCCCGAAGTCTTTCCTGTTATATGTGACCCACACAGCAACAGGCATAATTCCACCGACAGGGTCAGAAACACATAGTATAATAATAAGACAAGCAATCCCACATGTACGAGGGAGCTTAAAATGGAAACCATAAAAGTTGGATAGAAATGAGGAAAGTCATGCCTTAATATTGTAACGTGTTAATATGGTTGCTAAGGATGTCATGGATGTCATGCACATGCCATCACGGTGCAGACGAACAACATGACTGACGTCATAATAGGAGTTTAAAAATGGCCGATCCCTTACTGACATGCACAAAAAGGTTATCCGTTGTTTTGAGCAGCGAAGGTGTGAGACCTACAAAAATTCATCGACGAATGATGGTCCAATACGGAGATTCGTGCATTTCACTTCACCAAGTGTATTAGTGGAGTGAGAGTTTCAAAACGGCGTGGCTCTATGACAGACTGTTTACGACCGGGTCAGGCACACCGAGTAGTGACCCCAGAGACGATTGCAGCCGGTGACCGCCTTGCAAAGGAAACTAACAAATTGACTGTGAATGAAATTCCCGCACACCTGGACACCAGTTAAGGTTTAGGGCGCCCCCCCCCCCACATCATCCATGATGTGCTACAGTACTACAAAATGTCGGCAAGGTGGCTGCTATAGCAGCTTTCCACAGAATGAAAACAACGACTCCTTGATGCCTGTCAAGAAGTTCTGCAACTCTTTGAAGCAGAAGGTGATGGTTTCATAGCAAGAGCTGTTACTAAAGATGGATTCTGGACTTACTACCACGAGACTAAAACGAAGACAGAGAACAAGGAAGGTCGCCATCCCTCCTTGCCCAAAACCGAAGAAGTTTCGCACAGAGCAATTTGCAGGAAAGGTTATGTTGACTCTCTTTTGGAATGAATGGGACGATATATTAGAGCACTGAATGTCCAGAGGGAACACTGTCACATGTGCCACCTGTATAGATATTTTCAGAGATCATCGTCGACCCTTAATCAAATCCAAACGTGGGCTTCTGAGTAAAAGTGCCCTTTTGCAACATGGCAATGCTCGACCCCATACTGCATGTGCAACGGCTGCAACCACCGATGACCTCCAACACATCCGCCGTACTCCCCAGACGAAATACTTTCAGGTCTGATGAAGATGTCTGGCAAGTGGTGCATGAGTGGTTATACTCGCGACCAAGACAATTTTTCTCTACTTTATAGGCGCGGGGGGACTTGTATTGAACTGCGCAATGGGGACTACGTCAAAACATAATACAGTTGTGTTTCACATTTTCAGTTTTCATTTACCGAAAAAATATATTTCAGTTTTCTTTTCATTGAAAACCCCCTCGTTAAATAATGAAACATAAAAAGAATAACGCAATCATATAGAATCATGCAGAGTGTGTTGTACTCGAAAAAGTTACAAATACGTAACACCTAATTGGTAAATTTCCTTCTAAAACTGTTTCTATCATAAACTTAGCAGGTTCATAAATAAGCGACTTTTGAAATTCAAGACAAATATAACTTAGTTAGTACACTTTGAAGACAGATGTTGATCAAATAGGGTACCAGAAGCTAAGCGTACTGTATTTAAGAGTTCACGAGGAAAGGCATTGCTGGTGTGCGAGAAGGTAGAAACAACGTTTGTAGAGAAAAACAATCTATTGGTTTTATTTATCCGTCTTACTAGACCTTCCATAAAACAGCCTCAAGTAAAAATAATCCCCGCTCTCAAGACGAGCTCATGAATTCAGCGTTATTGGTTTTCAGTTTAAGTATAGGTAGGTTTCAGAGTGTTTTAAGTTCATATCAAATGTCACAGGAAAATAATGGTCATCGGATTTCCTTTGGAAGACTAAAAACACAGCAACTGGTAATAAAACACTTCCATACATCCTACACAACAATAGCATGTGTCCAGAGTCGCTATTAGCCATGACACTGCAAAGTCTACACAAATTAATAGACGTACGGCAAAACACTAGCAAAATGAGAACAACAAGGAATCCTGACGACTTGCATCATCCTGGTGGCCAGATGCAAGGCCTGGTCAATTCCACAAACCCTCATGATGAAGATCGAATCCTTCCAGCTAAAATGATATAGGAGGGGGCTCAAAATACAATGGATAGCAAACAAGAAAAACCCAGAAATCCTACTAGCGCTCGGTTTAAAACAAAACTGGCTAGTCAACATTGCGTTTAGGAAATTAACATACTTTGGTGACATTAAAAGCAACAATGGTCTAGAAATAACGATACTGGAGGCTATGGTACCTGGCAAAGAGGCAAAGGCAGACTGAGGAGAAGATGGACAAGAAACATTGTAAAGGCTCTGGGATTGACAGTGGCAGAGGCAGGACAGATGACCAAGAATCGAGTGTCTCACATAGCGGCTGTGGTGGGAGCGAAGTTCTGCAAAGGAAATGCTACATAATGATGATAACGGTATACACATACACTTTGACGTAGATTTCTCAGAGATAGTAGCCGATTTGTTCTTGTCATATTCGTGTTCAGCACCTTCAAACATTTACAAATATGGCTACTTTTATCTCAGAGGCATGATTTTTATCTGCATTTGTTTCCAACGTTATCAATCACAGAGGACGGACATCCCAAGAGAGATACGATTGACATCATTTTCTACATTGGAAGATCTGAAATACGCAGATGAAGTTACACTATTTGCGCACTCACACCGACACATTCATGAGACAAGAAAAGAACTAAGTGCAAGTAGCCGACATGTGTGACTAAACACACATATCAAGAAGGCTTTGACATAGTACTAAATGCTTTACATTCCCCAACAAGTTTTTTTTATAGAAAATGAAGAACTAGCAAAGACGATCATATTTATATGTCACTGAACCACAGTTAGGAGAGAAGTAGACCATGCATATACATTAAAAACGGAACAATGATTCAAGGTCACCCCAGTACACCAAAATAAGAATATACATTAGTTACTTTCTTGATATGCTTCTGTATAGCGCGGTGTGTAAGATCGTAACAGAAATTGAAATATCAACATGATGAGATATAAAGAAGAAGAAAAAGAAGAAGAGAGAGAGACAAAGAGAGAGAGAGAAAGTAATAGATAAAGAGATAGAACTTGTAGTAGTGCTTATTAAAGTAATTATTGCACCTCTAAGGTATGAATTCATTTTGTGACGAAGGTGACGGTCTGTGTAGAGGTAGACTGGATACTGTGGAACACATTAAGACCGACACCGCCCTAACCGTCTTATCATGCTTAGCAACTAGTGAAGGTGTACTTATATGTAACTGGATTATATACGATGAACTGGTATCAATATTGTCCTTTCAAATGCAAATGTAAAAAAGGAAGCTCTTAGCCGCTGACTCTCTTGAAATAGGACAACACGTACATGTTGACAGTAGAACACAAAATAATGACAGAGAAAAGGCAGCATACATTTGCTTCTATATTCTCTGTTGAACGTTTACTGCTTGTGGGATGAGCGATGGTGTTCATGACTGACTTGCCTAAGTCATAAATCATATCACTTTATACATATACATTGCTTAATGAACTTCTCAGAGGTCAAAGATCTACTTTCGAAAATGAATACTTTGTAATAGATGTGTTGCTAGGCGACCTTTGCCACGACATACCTCCATTGTCTCGACCTCTCTGCTTACCCGACACATTTTTCATATACATTACATGCAGACTAGGAAAATCTAGAAAGATGGGGGAGGGTAGGACGTACAATTGAGGGTGAAGCCAAAGGGGTGTGTCCTCATATTCTGAAGACGTGCCCTCACGTACAAGAGGGCATTAAGAGTGTCGAGGCCGTGCACAGATCGATGAAAGGCTGACGTTCGTGCCATCACAGAAGCGCAGAAAACGCCGGTTCCTAACCTTTCCAACCAATCCGTAACGGCAGTTGTAAAATCTTCGTACCATCACATTCGCAGAATAGAAGAAACAAACATCAAGAAAACAGCCTTCAGCTCGGATCCCTTCTCTTCTTCAGATCAATCTCTCCCATTCGTCGCTGCTGTCTTGCTTTATTTATTTAAAAGAAGGAGCTTTTAAATGCTGTGGTCAGATGCATACCTGTTATCCCATTGATAAAAAAAAATATCTAAAGAGTTTTATAAAAGACAAGCAAACTCCTTCTTTTAATTGGAGATCACCAAAGCAAATAGGCTATAGTATAATTACGTCACAGCGTGGTGCTACAAGACGGAAGGAGGACACTGACAGCTCCAAATATAATGGCCAGATTTCAGTGTGAAAATTAGGGATTGGAGAGGATTAGTGGTCGGGGAATAACAAAAAAATTGCGAAGAGTGAAAGACAAAACGAGTCTTAGGATTTTGTCCCTTTGAGCAGAACCTCAAATCTGAAAATGTCTATTTGCGTTTCAGCGCGAGAGATCCTCAAGTACCTGCGCGAGATGATCCGATCGGTAAATGTCGGCAAAGGGGCTGATCAATCAAACGATCAATCTTGGCCGGGTGGTCACAGGATTGCCGCTGAGAAAGGATTGTCTATGAACTTGTTAACATGACGTGAGGCTCTGCTTGTCTTTTCTTCACTTGTTCATCCTTTCCACGCGCTCTTTAAATGGTGAAAATGAGGGATTTCATCAAGGAGGACGGAGAGAGTCAATAAAGGTGTACGGTTTTAGTCTAGCTAATCCTCGCTGAAAAGAAAACAGAGCAATTAAATGAGTTGGCGCTTGTGGTCCCTGTTGTTTCCTGCACAACGCTAATTAGTTGTTTCCTGAACATGTCACAGAATAATTTACCGATTTAGAAAGATTTCCGAAGCGCAGCAAAAAAAGATGTTACGTTTACTTTTAAAATGTTACAGCTAATATGAGATATAAAAATGTACGTTGAAATTAAATGTCAAAAGATGTCGATTGTAATGGCATAATTATAACATAAAGAGGATAGCAGACATACATTAGGTTCTGTACTTGTTATATAATGGGCACAATAATCATATTAGATTTTGCTTGACACACACAGCATCATAACATGTCATCTGTCATTTTTTGTCGTTAAGTGGCGTGGGGGAGTTGCAATCTTTGTTCACCTGCCGTTCATGTTTTCAACCTATGCCACTATGGTGTTTCTTTATCACTATCAATCCATCAAATTCTTGGTTCTCTTCTGTCTACAGTGAAGCTGTATGTTCTTATTTGATCCCGTCAGTAGAAGGTTTATTATCAATCATGTATAGCTTTCTTCTCACTTCACATCTAATTTCTTCATTTTTAATGAATTTTCTGGTCACGTTTACTGTAAGCATCTCATTGCACATGTTGTGATCGTAACTCATACAGTAACAACCAAGCATACATCCTGGGAGGACGAGGGATAACCTAGACCGAGTGAAGTGAAGTGAGTTTCGTGATGTCCATAGAAACATCACCTGTTGTGATGGCCACTGACCTTTTTATTATCCATTGACCATGGAGTGAAATCCCACGTCTTTCAGTACCCAGCTCACCTCATGTGATGGCCACTGACCTTTCTATTATCCATTGACCATGGAGTGAAATCCCACGTCTTTCAGTACCCAGCTCACCTCATGTGATGGCCACTGACCTTTTTATTATCTATTGCCCACGGATTGAAATCCTACGTCTCTCAGTTCCAAGCAGGATTCCAGGCAAGGTAATAATCCAACGAACATCAGCAACACTAGATACACAATTGAGAAGGACGGTTCAGAAATAATAGAGGATGGCCAGACCATATGTTATACTTCCAAAACATAATAAATCAATGCTCAAAATACCAAAAACAACTCTAAGTAAATTTGTGTTGGTTTAGAAAAAGCCGCTGACAGCATTCGCAGGGATAGTCTATAGATGATACTAAGAGCGTATTGTATCTATAGCCTCATTGTTTCAATCTTTAATAGCCTATTTAAAAAAAAATGGATGCAATGTGAGGCAGGGAGACACATATTTTGAGGGAGAAAACAGGAGTACAACAGGGATGCCACTTATCAACCATTCTCTTACTAACTGCCAGATGACTGGGTGATGTGAAAGGCTACAAAGGACGCTTTAAGAAGAATAAGATAGACACTATTTTCTACACTGGAAGATCCAAACAATGCAGATGGCATAGCACACTACACCGACGTCTTCGTGAAACAACGAATAGGCTTAGTGCATATAGCTAAACAAGTGAGATTGAGGATTAATATGAAGAAAAAGAACATACATAAATCATCACATTAAATATGTTAATTACACACCAATTAAAATATGAAATTAAGAACTACCGAAGACAGACACATTGACATATACCTTGGAAGCACAGTTACACCAGGCAATGGAATAGGCATTTGAAACAGAATAAACAAAGCCAGAATACCCTTTGCTATCTTAAACAACCAGCGTTTGGAAGTCATCATAATACACAAGAAACAACAAACTAAAAATATACAAGTGTTGCAGTACCTTCTGTGCTTTTGTGTGGTGTGAATTGTTGGAGAGGTACAGAAACAGAAGCATCAAAACTGCCATCTTGTTTACACAATCTAGTTAAGAAAGAGGAGTAGAATGTTCTTGTCGAAAGTCGTTCCCAACCAAGAATCTCTTTCACAGAGCAAAAACGACAACATGCACACAATGATAACATGTCGTCGCTCTCCCTTGTTGGTCTAAGTTTGAAGTAGAGAATCAGACACCATCACATGATACGTCATGGTAGAGACAAGACGAAAGAGAGGTCTATCTAAGGCAATTTACCAAATGACAGTAGAAGCCAATATAGAGATCATGAACCAAAGCCGGGGCACAGATCAATAGATGGCTGCAGACCGACCGAAGTGTAGGGTATTTCTTGCTGCTCTTAATGAATGTACCAATCATGATGGTATTTGGTCGCTTTACCAGTTTCTTACCAATGTTCTGAGAAGAAACAGTGGAAGACGGTATACTATTGTATAATTGAATGTCAGAAATTACGCAGACGTCGCGAGAGAAGAAAATTGAATTGAACTCTCCGACCACGCTATTATGCAATGATCAAAGGAAGATACTGTTACCAGTGAGGAGAGCGTGGTCTGCCTGTCAACAAGGAGGGCAGCGGGTCGAATCGCCGGTAATGTATAAGTTGTTTTTTCTGTTAGGGGTGAAAGCGAAGCGGACTGTAGCTCTCAGTTTAAAAATCCCTCGACTACCCCAATAAGGCCAATAAACTCGTAGTACAATTTTTGTTTCTGTTGTCAGTGAAAACAAGGAAACACATTTCAATCCTCGTCGAAAGAATTGACACGTAATCCAGGAAGGACGTATGCGCGTAGGCGGCACTGTCGTGGGTATGACATAACCCTTTGCTGGTTAATTAGCAGCTGCAATGAGTTCAGAAAGGTAGGATAAATAACGGTAAGGTATTTTCATAGCAGACACTGCTGTCAGGGATGAGGTGTTGGAAACTTTTTTTTGTACTAGGCCTATGTTGTTTGTGAGATGGAGTGGCGTTCTCCCAACTAACACATAGGTTCTGTTAGTGTTTCAAGTTGATCTCATTGATGAGACAGAAGGGCATGACAACAATTTGTTATAACTTCCAATACTTATTCTACAAACTGGCAACATGAGGATCTGACTTGAGAGCGATGGTTCAAGAGCCAGAAATCTTCAGACCGACAGACATGTCGGTGGTGGCACACCTCCTGATTATTGCCTGACCACCAGGTCCGATGCTCGGTATTGCCTCACACGTCAGGACAATTGCTGCTGCAGGTAGTATTTAATATTAGGTCTTGAAGTTTTGTCGAAGTATTCTATTTCTGCAAGGAGAGAGAAGCGACCACAAGCACAACAACAAATGTTGACAATAACTCAGAGTTATAAGTCACCATCAAATGGATATTCTCTGGCAGAGGGTTGTGGTTGGCTCCCGGGGTTTACTGAAGTACGTGAACCTGGAACTGTATTGCTGTAGGGCAATGCACTATTTTTCAGCAGACTCACCACTAGATGGATCCCAGTGTAAACCCTCACCTTATTGGTTAAACTGCTTAGTCACAGCCTGTTTCCAGGAGTGCCATGTGGACGAAGATGGAGTGCTGATCAGTAAATTTCCCATAACACAGAATCTCTGACGGCCTAGCCTGTTATGAGACATGTTGTGCAAGTGCACATCGTCAGGCACGCTTGTGAACACACACGATAGGAAAGTGAAAGAGTTCAGGTCGCTTGGATTATCAAATATATCCCGAGTTACATCATTTGGTAATGACAAAAGTGCTCTATAACCCCATTCATGATCGTCACAGTTCGAGTTTTGAGGAACACAAACAACTTTCTGAATACTATCTCCACAGCTCCACAGCTTAGGATTGATAGATACGGTCTAGCTTTTTCAAGACAACGACAAATGGGATGAAATATATTACAGAAAATTGGCAAACCAACAGCCATCAATAAGGGAGAGTGGCTGAAGCTAACAGTTGAAGATAGACATCTGAACCACAACAGTATGAGATGACAGTTTGAGGGATATCACTCACACGGCTCCGTTCTTTATTTAAATTACCACCAGCACGTCATCTGGGTATGACAGACAAGATAAGATTGGCAGATTTCTAATTATTCCCGGGGTCATCAGAAGATGTTCTGTGGCATGCGGGTCCTACTGACATGAATTTCATCTCTCCCTTCAGTCGCTCATCGCCCCCTCCTGGCAGGAGAGACGTCACTTGAAGACTGCCGCACGCTCACCGTGACGGGATGTTACGTCAAGATCACGTGCACAGGTCACGCAAGGCCAAAAGCGGTCGAGGCCCCTTACGGCCCCGTGTGTCTGAGCAGAAACGAGATTACCTGACAGGAGAGGACGGTTCTAGAAGTTGATTGGAAGCTGGAGACACCGCAGACCCCAGGGGCCGTCTAGGGTCACAGTCTTCCCTTGATCAACGGTCTCAAACTCAATTTACTATGCAAACTGGGTCTGCGATTCGTTAGATTTCGAATGGCTGATGCTGTCTCGCTTCCTTCATCATTTATAAAGTACAAGTTGAGAAATAGGACGTCCAAAAACGCGAGCACGTAAATTATGCACCGAGCACCTTCAATGGTGTGCACAAACCTAATTATTGCCCATGATCAATACTCATTTTAGTGTAATCAGTTTCCGGATTTGAAATAACTGTTTCCACCGGCCTAATAAACTGTGCAGAGAATGCTGCATAATATACAAGACACTGGGGGACCTGAGATGGATATCATTGCTAGAAATGGGAAAACGAGGTATTCTGTGTCAGTGCGTGACTACATGTTGGAGTGAGTTGTTCCTGGATGTATCGCTTTGCAAACTAGTGATGAAATTGACAGCAGCGCTAAAAGAAATAGTGGTTAGTTTCAGATTTGTAGCGGTGGTTCGTGGAAGGAATAGGCCTGGTAGAAATAATAGTACTGTTAATACTATTCATATTGGCAGTAATAGTACTATTAATATTAGTAGTAGTCGTATTAGTAGTAGTAACAGTAGTAGTAGTATAGTCGTAGTAGTAGTAGTAGTAGTAGTAGTAGTAGTAGCAGTAGTAGTAGTAGTAGTAGTAGTAGTAGTAGTTGTTGTAGTAGTAGTAGAAGTAGTGGGAGTAGTACCATTTTGAAATTTTGACTATAGCAATAGAAGTTCTGCAAGATTGTGGTGGTAGTTACAGTGGTGGTAGCATTATCAGTAGTAACAGATTTGGTATTTAACGCAGAAGCATCGGAGGAAATAACATCAGTATCAGCAATATCGCTTAGAATAGTCGAGTAAGTAGTTGAAAAAGTAAAAACAACAGAACACAAGCAGAAAAAACAGAGCACAAGGAGAAACAACACACCACAAGTAGAAAACACAAGACACAAGCAGAAACAACACAAGCAGAAACAACACGATATAAGCAAAAACAATACAAGCAGAAACAACACGATATAAGCAAAAACAATACAAGCAGAAACAACACAACGCAAGCAGAAACAACACGACACAAGCAGAAACAACACAACGTAAGCAGAAACAACACAAGCAGAAACAACACGACAGAAGCAGAAACAACACAAGCAAAAACAACACGATATAAGCAAAAACAATTCAAGCAGAAACAACACGACTTAAGCAGAAACAGCACGACACAAGCGCACGTCTTTGAGTAGATTGTCATTAGATCTTTATTCTGTCCAACTCACTCTTTCCATTCTACGGTAGCACCACATTTCAAACGCTTCCAAGCTTTTATCATCCTTCTTCGCTAAGTCCATGTTTCAGCCCCATACCATGCAATTGACCATATTTGAGTGGAGATTGTTATTTTTCTAAGTTCTATCCTGATATTATTTGTGTTTAACAATTTCTGTTTTTCTCTGAAACCGCTGTTTGCCTCTGCAACCCTTCCCTTAATTTCTGTCTTATTGCGGACTTTTCTTCTATAATTTGCCCACAAAATATTAACTGCAGGAAGTATTTTTTTAGGCAGTGTAGCCTTGGGTTGAAACGTCCGTTTGACAATCCCATCGTAACCGGTTCGAATCCTATCGGTTCCAGTTTTACAGACACTCGTTCTTCTTTTATTGGTACTATCGCAACTCCGTGCACTGAAAGTGATACAACCTATCGTACAGTAAAACTTCCAAGAAACTTATAACAGCCAAATAGGCTAGCTGTAGAAATAGTTTGGGAAAGTTTAAAACAGCAAGGAAGAGAACTGGCAACCCCACCTCATACTGGCTGCGGTTTAATAGATGGATTGCTGCCATGAGACTGGCCTTTGTTTTTACCTTTGCCACCTGTGTGTAGTTGCAGTCGTTCTATTATTCCCTCCACATAAGATTCACTCACAGAATGACGTCATTTGACCAAATTAATAATACAAGAATTTCAGTATCTTCTTTCCGTGACAGCGTGACTTACAATAGTCAGGAGTCAAGGACCGGCAACTTCAAATTACAATTTCATAAAACAGTCGGAAATAAAGACAAGAAAACAACTGAACGAACATGATGTGTTTACAAGATTATAGAATCAAAAGAAGTTGACATTGAAGATAGCAATTGATATATCGCTAAAACCCAACATCTTCGTCCCTTTAACCACTAACATGCCATTATGTTCATGTTTTTGCCTGATTTCGTAAAGTGGCTTAAATCTGTAATTATTATTTATTTTAATGTTTAACTCTGAACTTTTTGCCTGTTCTGGGTTACTATGTCTCATATGACTTACGGCTTTCTGTTTTCCTAAACGACATTTTTGCTTGACAGAGTTAATCCGTGTTCAACAAAGTTGTTCTTTGAACACAATTTGTTGACCTCCAGTAGATAATATATATATATATATATATATATATATTTATATATCATCCGACAGGAAGCTAGACTGCTTCTTCAAGAAGGTAATTTTCCAATGTTGAAATAACATGTTCCAGGAAGTGTACCTAATTTTAAACAAGGTAATCGAAGCGAGCTTCTTTTCTAGAATTGTTGGGCTGAACAGGAATTTCGGATGAAAAATATCATCATCATCATCTTCCTGTATTGTTGACTCATGATCATTTCATTGAGAAAATCTTGTCTCAATCACTTCATCCACTCTTATCATCAAGTAAATGTCTCCACCACTTCATTAATTCATATCTTCAAGTATATCTTGTCTCCATCACTTCGTCGACTCTTATCATCAAGTATATCTTGTCTCCATTAATTCATCGACTGATATCAAGTATATCTTGTTTCCATCACTTAAACGACTCATATCATCAAGTATATTTTGTGCCCATCACTTCATCGACTGATATCAAGTATATCTTGTCTCCGTCACTTAAACGACTCATATCATCAAGTATATCTTGTCTCCGTCACTTAAACGACTCATATCATCAAGTATATCTTGTCTCCGTCACTTAAACGACTCATATCATCAATTATATCTTGTCTCCGTCACTTAAACGACTCATATTATCAAGTATATCTTGTCTCCGTCACTTAAACGACTCATATCATCAAGTATATCTTGTCTCCGTCACTTAAACGACTCATATCATCAATTATATCTTGTCTCCGTCACTTAAACGACTCATATCATTAAGTATATCTTGTCTCCGTCACTTAAACGACTCATATCATCAAGTATATCTTGTCTCCGTTACTTAAACGACTCATATCATCAATTATATCTTGTCTCCGTCACTTAAACGACTCATATCATCAATTATATCTTGTCTCCGTCACTTAAACGACTCATATCATCAAGTATATCTTGTCTACGTCACTTAAACGACTCATATCCTCAATTATATCTTGTCTCCGTCCCTTCACCTGCTCATTTTTTTCATGTGCAATATTTGCCAAACGCCAACGTCGGGTAACTTGTTGCATCTCCTCGGGGACAAAATAGCACGTCTTGTCTCGTAATCAGGTGCTCACAGCTGTTTGTAACTCCTCGTCAGAAGCGTATTGGTGTCCCTTAAGATGTTACTTAAGGTTCGGGAAGAGAAAGAAATCACAGGGTGCTAGATTGGAACTGTTCGATAGATGTACCTTGAGACGCTTTAATGCAGCCACTGATTGTCGACTTATGTGTCCGCTGGGAGACTTGTCGTGCAGGTTTGTCGTGATTGGATAGTCGCCTTTCACAGTCCGTGCCCACCTCCTAACACTAATGACATATACACATGTACCATCATATACCACAGTCATTCCTCGTTGCATGTCGATGAGATCACAGCCTTCCACCTTCAGGAATTCAATGACAAAACGTTGCTTCAACAGTATTTCTATGTAGGCTGCCATTTAAGATCATGATGTGCGTATGCATCATATTACAGGCGCATACCACTACAGCCCCTAAAATCACTTAATGTCACTACACGCTCCTATAGTCACTTCATACCCCTACATGCTCCTATAGTCACTTCATACCACTCTATGCCTTATAGTCACTTCATGCCACTATAAGCCCCTTTAATCACTTCATACCCCTACATACCGCTATAATCACTTCCTTAGAGATTATTTTCACATAGTTGTCACGTGGCTCTGAACATTGTTGCCATAGTTATGACTCTAGAGGTAAAACTTTTAAAATCGGCTCAGTGTATATAAGCAAATCATAACACATGACACTTTCAACGTCCTGACTAGCCTAGTATAAGTATTCCCGCCCACCCGACAGGCATAAATAGTCTTGATAATTTAAAAGGAAACACATTTAATTCGTTCCTTATTTCTCGTGATCGGGATGAATAGGCCGTTGGGACGTTGCGTTGTAGTTTACAGAGCGGCTGCGATTCCTGCGCCACTCGGCCCGAAACATCCGGTATCAGCACTTTATTTTTGGAAACGGGTTTGGCTTCCATCCTCGATCTCCTTTCTTTTATCAAGGCTGCACGAATGCAGTATATTTAAAGGGCCGCTATTTGGAGATGGAATGGGGACTTGGTCAGCTGTTGTGTGTTGATCCTGATGCAAGCAGCCAGCCCCGAGTCGCAGACTGCACTCAGCTCCTTCATTGCTTTCATCTTCCGCCCACCACGTTCGTTATATTTATTTCGACTATTGTCGTACATTTAGGTCGTATATTATCGATCATGTCTGCCGATTGCTCTGCCTGGCGTAGCAGAATCTCTTCTGGCACGACACATATGGAGCAAACAAGAATCAAGAAAGCTGCACGGAGACGAGCTGCCTCTGTCTGACGGTCAGACTTTTTCTCTTCCCTCAGTGTGATAGACGCTTTCGGGCTCGTATTGGTTTGATCAGCCAACAACAAACCCACTTCAGGATTGGCAAATGACAATGTGGTACTCTTCGAAAGGGATGGACAAACAACAACAACAACAAAATAAAATTCTATCGAAGATCGAATATTCTTCAAATAGAGCTCATTCAAAGCTTAGTCGTGTAACGGGAGTTTCCGATTTGAGTCCTGTCTATTTTAAGACAAATACTTTAGATAATATGTGTAACTGTATCATTTCCTTACATCTTTCGTCAATAGGCAAGTCAGATAAGACAACTATAGAGTAATTGCTGGATATTGACCTTCATTTCTATCTTAGTTAACAAATGTATGTAATTTATGAGGAAATATTACATAATGAAAACGGTATAAAACAGAAAAACTAAAACTAAAATAGAGAGAGACACAGAGAGAGAGAGAGAGAGAGAGAGAGAAAGAGAGAGAGAGAGAGAAAGAGAAAGAGAGAGAGAGAGAGGGGAAGCGGTGAATCAAGAGCGTATGTATATATATTTATATGTTCTTCTTGTTCGCCCTTTTTTTTCCTGTTAAGTCGTTCTCTGAAAATAGGTTTATGTAGTGGACAGATCTTTAAGGCGTCCACACAACTTTGTGTGTATATTGTTTTCGTGGACCAGTGCTCAGTATGCAATTGGCTAAGCATGTAACAGTCTTGCAGTATATGTTTATATATTTGTATTTCTTGGGTACACGTACACATCTGCGATGGAGCCAATGTTAGCCTGTGTAAAGTGCTTATTCAATCGGTTTTGTTCGTTCTCATGCGAAACAAGTGAACAAGGCATCGATAGGTGTCTCTCGCTTGGTCGACTTTCCTTATGTCTTGGATAAGAGTCGTCTTTTTTTAAAGGTGATTGTTTGTCCGTTTTGTTCTGGTGCTGTTTCCTCCTTTGCCTATCTGTCTGCTGTCTCATTTCCTGGTCTGCCACAATGTGATCGTATCCACTGTAGCACTACCCTTCTCTTAGATTTTAGTTGGCCCAAAGCTTTCTTGAACTCGTGAGGGCTTGCAGAACTCCTATTCCATCTGTAAGGAATACAATCTGCTGATCTTGGCTTGTTGTGATGCTAATCCTTTCTGTCTCAATAATTAGTGCCTGTACTTCTACTGGAGTAGTTTGAACAGAATGTACCAGGGGATGCACTAGTGGTTTTATTTTCTTTATCTGATTAGACAAAATAGATTCCTTAGCCTCCATTCTCCGCTGCTCTTGCTGGATCCATGCTTCTCTGTTGTACAGTTTATCGATCATTTCGGATGTTTCAGTCTTCTTTAGGAGACCATTGTTTCTCCCATGGGACAGGTGATTGTTGTGATAGTGTTTATGCTGAGGTTTCGGTGTAGTAACCATTGGGCTGACAAAGGTATTGGATTTACCTTACCTCCTTAGTGGTTTCTGGTAATATATATATTCCAGAGGCATTCACATTTAACTGGGACATTTTTGTTATTAGAATTTTTTTTTTCAAGCACTCAAAATGCCATTTATTTCTTTCTATAATATCATGCACCGTCTATGTACTAATCTCAGCGTTTAAGTAACGTTTCAGTGTAGAACAATTTGTCAGTATGTCTGAATCAATCCAGGACAGCCTGTTTCACGGCGTCAACATTGCTGAAATGTTGACCTCCAAGAAATTATTTCAGGTATCCAAGCAGATGGAAATCGCTTGAATTGAGGTCTAGGCTGTAAAGTGGATGTGGTAATACCTCTCAGCTGAGTTGCTGCAGATGACACATAGTGCGGTGAGTCCTATGAGGTCGAGCGCTGTATTGTAGGAGTAGGACGCCCTTTGTGATCAGACCAGGTCGTTTTTTTCCCGTAGACGGTTATGCACATCACTAAAAATGGGTATGTACTGTTCACTATTAATAGTGGCACCACGGGATAGAAGATCAACATCTATGATGGCAAGTTTGTCCCAGAAAATCCTCGCCATCACTTTACCTGCAGACGCAATTGTCTAACATTTGTTTGGGTGGTGGTAATTACGTTTGCATCCACTCCCTGGGTGCTCATTAGATTTTTAGTATAATGATACGCCCAGCTTTCGTCGCATATAATGAAGCGATCCAAAAAGTCATTTCCTTCCATGTGTAAACGTTTCTTCAATTCAGTGCAGGCTTAAACGCTTCTCTGCCGGTCAAAAGCGGAAAGCAGTCTTTGCACCCAAGTGTACTAACCTTCCGAAAAAGCAAATGTCTATTAATGATAGGGTTCATCGCACCTAGATAAAGACTTGCCTTTTGTGCAATTTTGCGGCAGATGATTCGTTGATTTTTCAGGATAAGTCCTTCCATCATCTGGATATTCACAGGAATGATTGATGGATTGAGAACCTCACGACCGGGATCATTTCTCACGGAAGTACGGCCATCTCTAAGACGTTTGCACCATCCAAATGTCTATCTGCGACTGAGTTTCTCATCACCGTGAGGGGATTGCAGTCGTCTGTAAATGTTTGCATGTTTTACACCTTATATCACATGAAACTTCATCACAGCACGCTGTTCCATGCAAGTACTAACATTGTTATCCGTCATTGTTATTAATGTCACGTGACTGGCTCATGGCACATGGGCAACCTAACAGTAATAGGACACACGTGCCCCTAACGAATGATAGTAGTTCCAGCCCGCTTAATCCATTCGGGTAGAACTAGAACAAAAAAATTCACTGTTTATCTTGAAAACCCATCGTATATATATATATATATATATATATATATATATATATATATATATATATATATATATATATAGAGAGAGAGAGAGAGAGAGAGAGGAATGTCTCATTACAACAAGGTCTGGGTCCATCAAATCTGAGCTTTTGTCACTCTTGAAGTTTTGGAGCGAGACTTGGAGCACTGACACTAAGCAGGGACGGCGGCTCAACACCTTTAACATGAGGTGCCTACAGCCTATATTGGGGATTGGGTGCGAAGAGAGAGAGTACCACATAATGCATTCTTGCAGGGAGCAAACACTAACAGCATATACTCGCTGTTGAGCCAACGACGTCTTCGATGGTTGAGACATATTTACCGCATTGAAAATGAGAGGCTGCTAAAGTTTTCCTTTATGGACAGAAGCCATTGGAGCTAGAAGAACCGGCCTTCCTACACTGCGATTCAATTAGTACGCAGGAGTGACATGAATTCCTTCGACATCCCATCCATGGCCTTGGAAACCTGTTCTCTGGATCGAGCTGTTTGGAAACAGTCAGTTGGAAGAAACATAGTACCTTCCGATCTTCGTAGAGGCCTTCTGGCTGCATAGAAATGCGAAACACCGGAGAGGAACACCACGACAAACCAGTCACCTCAGAATGGTTATACGAAATTCTAAAATCTAAATCTAAATTTCAACTTTCACCTCCTACTCCTTCATGGTCTAGGTAAAGACTTATGACAAGCCTCTTGTATATACATACATATACACACACATACCTACATGCAGACATACATACATACATACATACACACACACACACACGCACACGCACCCACGCACACACACACACCCATACATTTTTTCGCCACATAACGTCCGCTCTGCCAATTTCCTATTTCATATACATCCCTGGACACATTAGGTAATGATACAAGTATTTCAATGATAATCGCAGAGCGAGACTTAACAGACGTAACGGGTCTTTGCTTTCCGCACTCAACACGTGCATCTCATATCTCGTGCATACAGTACAAAGTGATTGCGATGCCAGGTGTATTATAGTGCAGTACATAAATAACATATACTACAGTGCATATGTCTGCATCGCAAAATTGAACACAAATGTTAATGGCCTATGTATTAACGGTACTGCACTGTGTATGTATAATTTACAATAGCTGAAATGCAAACTCATGTATTGCCTTAGCCTTAGCTGAAATACAGTACAGTAAAGTTCTTATTTTTCGACCCGTAAAGGGGCGGATGCCACTGTGTGAAGACCCCAGCTCTGGTATAAGCTTGATGAAGCCGGGAGGAGGGTTTCCAGCTAAGCTCGAGCGACCTATTTCTCCGCTGCTGTGCGACAAGTACCGTGGGCGGTGTTTAACCGATGGCGAGTACCTTTTTTATAGACTGAAACACTAAAGAAAAGTAGACCAGCAGCCTGTTAGGCGCCATCTATGCTGCTCTAAACAGACCACCTAACCATGGTCGTTGGTGTTATGCCTTGTCACACAGTTAGTCGCCTCTTTCGACACGCTCTCTGGGGGGTAGTGGTGCTATTCGTGTCCTACCATACACAACGACCTCGACGGATCACTCTGGATAGATATGTGTGTGTGTATGTGTGTGTGTGTGTGTGTGTGTGTGTGTGTGTGTGTGTGTGTATGTGTGTGTGTGTGTGTGTGTGTGTGTGTGTAGTGTCTTGACTAATTAATCAGTATCACACTTCAGTATCCCATGTAACCTAACGTTTCTAAGATTTGCTTAACATATGGCGTTAGCACAACGTTCAAATCACATAACGACTTTTCCTCATAATGTATCTTGGACGCTAAGCGACAGTAATTTGTGTGTGCATTTATATATATATATATATACTACACTATACTGAAATAACACATGCGCAAATGACAGGGCAGAAGGCATGCATTCAATTTAGTTTTCCAGATTTTAAGATAGCAAGAGAGGAATGAAGTAAATACAGAGTTGCAGAAACAGTACCGGAAACTAACGATCTCGAATGGGAAGTGCTTCCCAAGTAGCCCAGCTAACGTTGAGATTGTAGATCGAGTTGTCTATGTGTTTAGTAAACGTGCTACGTGCCTCTGAGTGCTAATGTGTGGGTATAGACAGGATACGGGATGAGCAAGCATGTTCCAGGAAACTGATTGAGATAAGTAGAAAGAGGCAGTGGGGAAGAAAAACAGAGTGCATAACAGGATAGATTTAGATTTTGTTCAGTAAATAAATGGATTGCAGTTTGACATCTTGTTTTGTAATTGCACAGACATCGTAATCCCCTTTTCTGAACCGCACGGACAATAAGTCATGTATTCTGTGTTTCCGGGTGTCATTCATGTTGTGGAGTTGTCTCTAGTCTAGAGCTTACTCTCAAATGTATCGGTTCAGTTCAAGTGCCATCTCCACATTGAAGTTCGGTTGTAATGTATCACAAAATTGTTCTGTCTCTTGACAGTGCAATCTGCCCCGCTTTTCTCTATCCATATTTTGATGATATCTTCTCACGTATTCTGTTGTCCATCTCTGGATCGTTTGTCTTCCTCTTTCCATTCAGTATTGTTTTCAGCAACGCGTGACCAAAATATAATAACAATCTGACTTTAATGACATTCATCAATTCTCTTTGCGTTCCTAATTTCTCAAAGCCATCCTTATTTATTTTAATTTCTCCACGAAATGGGCCACATTCTTCTTTATATCCGCATTTTAAAAGCATCTGATCTTTTCACAGACTGTTCATTATCCAGATTTCTATGTCATTCAGAAAATGTACATAAACATAACATATGGCCACTGCCATTTTTAGTCACTGTTACTTGTTTAGATGTCAATGTCAATATTTAACTAATATTCATGAATACATATTTGTCAGTTCTTATTCTTTTTCAATTTCTGTTTCCCAATTTTCTGCAATTGTTATTACATTTCCCAGATCTGAGACGCTCTTAATCTGTTCCTGTCTTTGATCCTCTATTCGTATATGTGTTTAAATGTTGCATAGAAGAATAAAAAAAGGTATTCGCCAATCAGCGGAACATTTTCGTTTTACTTCTGATCCCAGGGAAATGAACGATAACTTATTCTTCTATTTGATATGTGCTTTTGTTCACAAATCATTATGTCCAACTCAGAAGATCACTACATATTCAGTTGGCTTCTGCCTGTTTGACGAAAGGATATGCCACGCAATGAACTAATGTGTCTTCTATATAGTATGCATGGTCAACGTGCAGGAATATTTTCCCCGTCGTCTCAATTGGGGGTGGGGGGGGGGGGGGTGGGTGTGGGGTGGGGTGGGGGAATATGGGCTTCTGAAAGAACCATGCACATAAGCATTTGTGTACTCTTGCAGCGGTTGTTTCTGTGACACAGTTATACATAATGATGTTGCCATGCCCATGTACAAATCTCCATAGATACATTTAGCAACATGAACGACAACGTGAGAGGCGCTCCTTATTTGCTCCACTCTCCTACCGGATCTTTCGTCCCACGCCTTTCAATCCTTCCTCTAAGAGGTTATTGGATCTACGTGTGGTAACAGAGGTGGGTTGTAAAAGTGATATTATTCTGTTTAGCGTACATAGTGATATTTCGATATCATCGTCATCATCATTATCACTATCATCATTATGGTGTTCCGTACTTGTAAACTTTGTTCATGAGTTCTGGTGCTGCTCTGTGTATGTCAATTTTGTTCAACTGTTATATTGTTCCTCTGTGAGTGTCAACTTTGTGAGTTCTGGTGTTTTTTCTATGAATGTCAACATTGTTCATGAATGAGCTTAACTCAACTTAACGTTCTTATTTTGGTTTAGAAGACTCTGCAGAGTCAGTATACGACCAGTTTAATTTACATTACCTCGGGTAAATTAAATTGTTGCTCTGTGTATGTCAACTTTGTTCATGGGGTCTGGTTATACTCTGTGTATGTCAACTTTGTTCTTGGGGTCTGGTTATACTCTGTGTATGTCAACTTTGTTCATGGGGTCTGGTTATACTCTGTGTGTGTCAACTTTGTTCATGGGGTCTGGTTATACTCTGTGTATGTCAACTTTGTTCATGGGGTCTGGTTTTACTCTGTGCATGTCAACTTTGTTCATGGGGTCTGGTGTTACTCTGTGTATATCAACTTTGTTCATGGAGTCTGGTGTTACTCTGTGTATGTAAACTTTATTCATGAGTTCTGGTGCTGCTCTGTGTTTGTAAACTTTGTTCATGAGTTCTGGTGTTGCTCTGTGTTTGTCAACTTTGTTCATGGGTTCTGGTGTTACTCTGTGTATGTCAACTTTGTTCATGGGTCTGGTGTTGCTGAGTGTATCTCACCAATTTTCATGAGGTCCCCTGTTTCATAGTACTTGCCAATTTTGTTCATTAGGTTTCGTATTGCACCGTTTATGTTAGCTTTGATTATATTGTCTGTAATTGCTCCATTTGTTAGCTTTGTTAATGTGACCTAGTGTTGTTCCGTATATGTCAGCTTTGTTAATGATGTCTTGTGTTGTTCCGTGTATGTCAGCTTTGATAATGAAGTGTAATGTTCTTCTATGAATGTCAGCTTTAATAATGATATCTAGTCTTGTTCCGTGTATGTCAGCTTTGCTAATGAGGTTTTATGTTATCTTTGTTAATGAGATAAAATGTTGTTCCGTTTCTGTAAGCTTTGTTAATGGGGTATCAAGTTGTTCTATGTATGTCAGCTTTGTTAATGACGTCCAGTGTTGTTCTATGTATGTCAGCTTTGTTAATGACGTCAAGTGTTGTTCTATGTATGTCAGCTTCGCGAATGAGGTCTAGTGTTGTTCTATGTATGTTAGATCTGCGAATGAGGTCTAGTGTTGTTCTATGTATGTCAGCTCTGCAAATAAGGTCTAGTGTTGTTCTATGTATGTCAGCTCTGCAAATAAGGTCTAGTGTTGTTCTATGTATGTCAGCTCTGCGAATAAGGTCTAGTGTTGTTCTATGTATGTCAGATCTGCGAATGAGGTCTAGTGTTGTTTTGAATGTCTCCACTACCACCTTTCCAGACGAATTCAGATAAAAAACGAGTTGTGTGAAGATGATTGGAACGAAGAAATAAATCACATAGTGATGAATATAATGTGATTGATTTACTGCATTTTCTGAAACAGTTAATCAAGACAGTCACTGATTTATCTCCCACATGATCGCCAAAAAAGTATGAGAAATAGTTGTAGGAGTCTTGATTTGCCATTGCTTGTCTGGTTGGGTGTGAATACCCATCACTTCCATCTTCCGTTATTGCTTCCAGCCTTCATATTTTCCTCCTTTCTATTTCCCGCACCCTCGCACTTGAATTTATTACTTTCCTCTCTCTCCTCATTTTTTTTCTCGACTTGTCTTCCGCTTGGTCGCTAGGGACAAGTCACAAAAGTCATGTTTGGTAATGAGTCACTAGTGAGGATTGAATAGCCACGTTCTGACCGCGAAATGCCTCTCATTAATCGCACGTCCAGGTCCTTTTTATTTTTTTCCGCGTGTGTGTGGGTGTGTTTTTTGCTGTTGTCTGGAATTTGAAATGGAGAAAATGCAATTACGAATCTCCAGTGACATCTCAGAATTTGCAAATCTTTAATTTGCTGTCAGTGTTTTGGACTGTTGTGCGACATGGTTGGAGGCTGTGATGTTTAGGTTGATTTGTGTGAATGACATTTTAAGAAAGTACACATGTAGATTGTCTAGATCTCCTACGACAAGACCAAGCTTGCGCAATTATGAGAGAAATCACGAATACAATACATCTTCGCTATTTTATTGGTTGGTGTCAGTTTTTCCTAGGTAAAATAATAACATATAGTCTTTCACAGTATCTCTGTCCGCTTCTCCTAACATCACTTCGTGGTATTCTTGTAGCGGTTTCTCTCACTGAAGAACTCAGAAGTGTAGTTATTAATATATATAACAAAAGTGTATTTTTGTCTCAAGAATACTCTTTGCCCTTTCTACAATATCATTACCTGTCTGATTGTGTATGCGCCTGCATTCTCGTTATTCTGTGAACCTGTCGGATTGTGTATTTGTCTGCATTCTTGTTATTCTGAGAACCTGTTGGATTATGTATGTGCCTGCATTCTCGTTATTCTGTGAACCTGTCTGATTGTGTATGTGTCAGCATTCTTGTTATAAAATCAACTTGTAAGATTGTGTATATGTCCGTATTCTCGTTATTAAATCAACATGTCTGATTGTGTATGTGTCTGCATTCTCGTTTTTCTGTGAACCAGTCGGATTGTGTATATGTCTATATTCTCGTTATTCTATCAGTGAAAACCTTTTCAACTCTACGTAGAGCATACTGCTTCTTCAAATGCATGTTAAATCATGAAATGCTTACCTGTCCATATCTGCATACTTTATGTTACTTTTCGTTTCTACAGGATGGGGTTGTCAGACCAATCCTCAATGTTCCTTACTCGACTTTTACAGCCTGGCAGGTTACAGCACTTCTGTTTTTTTGCTCCTCTGTCTGGCCCAAATAGCAACTGGTTGTTTCTCTCTATTCGTAACTTCTAAACCAAACCTCTCCTCTACTTTCTACATGCTTAAACCTCCACCCATCTTCATTGCAGATTTGTTTTGTGGTGGTTGGACTATCTTATCTGTGCTATGCTTCACATTTCTTCTATTTTATAGATTTTCATGTGCATTTTTTCTCTTATTCGTTTTTATCTCATCTATTGAAGTGTAACAAAAATAATTGTATTTCATGCTTGCTTCAATTTGTGACCACAATATTGCCTCTATGTTTGTGTTTGTTGATGTTTTTCTGTTCCAGCTACGGTTATCGTTAGCTGAAGTTTTAATTAGCATTATTGCTATAATTTTGTATCGTGTTATTTTGTCATCAAATGACATTCTGAGCATTACCCCTAGAGCATCAATGTTCGACCACTTTTCCTGTTCACACGATCACTTGTAATTGTCTAACATTCACCCACCACTCTGGGGATTACTCTTTGCTCTACCTCCGACACCCCCCCCCCTCTGCCCACCACTCCCACTCATAACCGCTAATTCAGATCAAGTAGCGTTAGCAATTGATTTCCATCCCACAATCCTTCCTGAATATTCTCCCATTGCTTTCATTAAATTATTTACCAACATAAATGTATCTTTACCCCGTGCTTGCCACTAATTTTGATATATTAGTCATGAGTGTGCCCCAAAGAACGCTTAGAAAGCTCTAAGGATGGAGCTAGAATAAAGCAGAAATTCAAACGTCAAGTTTGGTCTATAGTCCACACGAATGAGTATCGAATTATGTAAATGAAGACTTGATCATTTCTGTGGTTGGCTCTGCATATGAGCCAAGTTACTCACGAACACACAACTTTGACACAAGCTCCCACCAATTACAAAAACTAAATTTCTCGTTCCATACTCTACACAAACGGTTCGCAACTTGTGGTCAGTAAAGTGACCTGTGGGTTTCCAGCGAGATGTCATATCGGGGTCCACATAGTATCGTGTGCTGGACCTGGAAGTTTCCTGTGGTGTACCCTCGGAGTATCCTGTGAGTGCTCATGAAGTGTCCTGTGGGTGCTCACGAAGTGTCTTGTGGTAGTCCGAAAAGTCCCATTCTTAAGAGTTTAACGATAGTCCGCGAAGTGTCTTACTATGTTCCGCGAATTGTCATATGGGCTCTGAGAAAAGTCATGCTTGGGTGGCCTCAAAGTATCCGAAAGACGATCGTGAAATGTCAAGTGTTGTCCGCGAAGTGTCATGAGGGTACCGGCGAATAGTTTTGTAGTGGTCCGCGAAAAATCATGTGGTGGTCCGCGAATAAACGCGTTGATGCTCGTGAAGTCTCTTATAAGTGCTCGTGACGTCTCTTATAAGTGCTCGTGAAGTCTCTTATAAGTGCTCGTGAAGTCTCTTATAAGTGCTCGTGAAGTCTCTTATAAGTGCTCGTGAAGTCTCTTATAAGTGCTCGGGAATTCTCTGATAAGTGCTCGTGAAGTCTCTTATAAGTGCTCATGAAGTCTCTTATAACTGCTCGTGAAGTCTCGTATAAGTGCTCGTGACGTCTCTTATAAGTGCTCGTGAAGTCTCTTATAAGTGCTCGTGAAGTCTCTTATAAGTGCTCGTGAAGTCTCTTATAAGTACACTGAAAGTGTCGTGTGGTAATCCTCACAAAGGTATGTGGATGCCACAATGGTCTTGTGTGGTTCTCGAATAGTCCCGGTGTCACCCAAGTGTTCTCTGTCAAGATGAGTTCTTATGGCGTCCAAACTGTGTTTGAACTCTAAGAGTTCACGATCTGTATAAGATTAAGAACCATAGTGATGTAAGGTGATTGATTAAGTTTCTAAACAAAAGTTGTGTGTATCAATATCTCAGGAATTCTGTTTCAGATTTGATCATTCCAAACGTGAACCGTGAATCCGTGCTCCCTGAGCACTGTATCAGAATATTGTGTCTGGGTGAATGGGAAGGAATGCTCCTATTATCTTTCAAATTTAGTATTTTTCCTATAATTTTTAGACATATTACCAGACTTAACCCTTTACTTTTCTACACTATGAACTGTTTCGTTTGGTCGGCTTATTTCTACCCCAGTAGAAAGATGAAAACTGTACAGTTATTATTTCATTGTCAGAAATTATTAACGTTGAATATGAATGTCTCTGATTGGGCAGACCCAACTTCGGAACTTGAGTTTTTAGCTAATTAGAGTTACCTAACATTAGTGCTTGAGTTTTTATTTTTTGTTGGCCGTGGAAGACGGCCATTTTGTTTTCAGGTGTTACAGCGGATGTGACATGAAATAACGGCTTTTCATTACGTGGTCTGTATATTGTAACAGGATTTGCGCATTACGAGAGATTATTCACCCACACACGCCGCTTGTCCGACTAAGAATACATCAAACACCAGATTTAAGCCTGTAATTGTCTTGTACAACACTGGAAATCAATGGTTTAAAACCTCTCTTGGATTTGTGTCTCGCGCCAGCCAATTACAACACTCACTTCACAGTGCCATAAGAAACGCTCAATGCGGTTTGTCCATATTAAGTCTTGCATGCAATAAAGCGCATTTATAAAAGTGGTTTTCCTCAGTCATTACAAAAAAATAAAAATCTATTTTGTATACATTTTCTTTCTTTTCAATTAACGTTTCAGCGCTTATAGCATCGTCATCATGTGTCACGTGACATTTGTTTCATATCCTCTGTTAAGACCTTTCCATTAGCTAATTAAAAATTTCTCGGCTTAATGTACTTTCTATCCATACGATGCGTATGTTGGGTATTCGATTACTTCAGGTACTTATTGTCCTAGTCATTTGCTCATGGTATTGAAGATCTTTCATATATGGTTTATTATGTTAACCTTGTTCTTATTCTTTTCATCTGACACACGCGTTAATTCGCCTGTCAATCTTTCTTTGTGGTTTTAAAATTGACGCTTGTCTCTTTATATGTTTATTTCAAAATTAATTTTTGAGTTTCCCTGAATGTTTCGTCTCTGAATTCTTTTACTGTTCGTTGCGTTTCTAACTTATCCACTGAAATCAGAATTATGTCAACGCACTCATATTTTTTGTTCGGCAGTGCATGAGCTGCAGTGGCCAGTGACCCATAGCTGACTGCTAGCGTCAGGGCCAGCGAAACAGAGCTACCAATGCCCTTCTACACCTCCACGCGGTGATCATGGATAACAGGCTGCAGCAGGGTCGACTGGCTAAGGATAAGGGATCGAAGGGAGAATGCTAACCCGGTACAAAAAAATGCTAGCTGAAGTCGGATGTGTTGGACCGAAAGGTGCAAATATCGCAGTCAAGCTGTAAACTACGACACAACGCATTGCATTCTCTGGACTACATTCTGCTACTTAAGCCCTTTTAGAGTTTGGTAGCGAAAGATTGAGAACGAACGAAGCCAAGCCAAGCCATATTTGTTGTTCGTTTATACCCTGTCTGAGATGCACAGCAATATAGTTGTATTGGTTTTACATTATTCCACGATCTCAGCCCGCCGGAACTGCTGAAATATGCATTTGTCCCCTTCAATTATGCTCTACACCACCTCTTTAATCAGTTATGCTCTACACCAGCTCTTCCATCTGGTCTGCTCTACACCACCTCTTCCTTCAGGTCAGCTCCCCGCCCCCCCTCTACCTTTAGGTCAGCTCCCCCCTCCCCCCCTTCTACCTTCAGGTCTGCTCTAAACCACCTCTTCCTTCAGGTCTGCTCTACACCAGCTCTTCCTTCGGGTCTGCTCTACACCAGCTCTTCCTTCGGGTCTGCTCTACACCAGCTCTTCCTTCAGGTCTGCTCTACACCAGCTCTTCCTTCGGGTCTGCTCTACACCACCTCTTCCTTCATGTCTGCTCTACACCAGCTCTTCCTTCATGTCTGCTCTACACCAGCTCTTCCTTCGGGTCTGCTCTACACCACCTCTTCCTTCATGTCTGCTCTACACCAGCTCTTCCTTCAGGTCAGCTCCCCCCCCCCCTTCTACCTTCAGGTCTGCTCTAAACCACCTCTTCCTTCATGTCTGCTCTACACCAGCTCTTCCTTCACCACCTCTTCCTTCAGGTCAGCTCCCCCCCCCCCCCCTTCTACCTTCAGATCTGGATGGTGGGAAGTGTTCCAGCCGATTGGCGTGATGGGATAGATGTCGCCCTTTACAAAGGGAAGGGTGGCCGTAACGACTGCAACAATTATAGGTCAATAACGCTGCTTTCAGTTCCAGGCTAGGTATTCGCTCATGTGCAGTTGGGCAGACTGAAACCGTTGCTGGTCTCCAAACGTCGCACACATCAGTCGGGTTTCACTCCAGTTGGATCAACAGTGGATACCATCCTCGTCCTCCGTCTCCTGGCAGAGTTACACCTCCCATTTACCCGCCCTGTTTGCGCTGCGTACGTGGACTAAATGGGGGCTCTCAACTCGGTGGACAGATCGGCGCTATGGAAAGCCATGCAAAGCATCGGAACTCCTGCTGCGCTTATAGACTTGATTTGAGCATTGCATACGAATACTGGTGCAAGAATCCGTCTCGGATGCACTTTCTCTTAAAGATTTCCAACATCTACTGGGTCAGCCAGGGCTGCGTCCTTGTCTCTTCTGTCCGGCTGTCGACTGGCTCCTGGACCGCCCCAGCTCTCAGCATTACGGAATCACTATTGACCAAACGTGTTTCACTGACCTTTTCAACACGGATGACATAGTTCAGCTAAGCTCGGATAGCACAGCGCTGCAACAGTGTATTGAGTATCTGGATAGTACAGCGCAACATACGGGACTATCAATCTCATAGACGAAGACCAAAATTCAGTATCTTGACTCTGATGCAAGGTTCCAGAATATAGTAGTTCGCGATCCCACAGCGGAGAGCGCAGATGAAATTTCTTATCTCGGAAGCACAATGTCATCTGACGGACGCAGTGGCCCAGATATGTCAAGACGGATTGGCTTCGGTGATGAACGTCCTCCCACGCGTGTGAAACAATAGAAGACTATCCATGAGTTCAAAGCTGCGTATTTACCAGTCGCGTGTGATTTCAGTGCTAATATATGGAGTCGAAACCTGGACTCGAGAACTTTCACATGCACAATCAGAGACGTATTCTTGGAATTCGTTGGTACGATCTCTTACGTAATGTCGAGGTCTCTACTATGACTAAGCTCCCAACTGTATAAGAAGTCATTTCACTGTTTGGACATGTTGTTCGACTGGATCAGGAAGTCCCAGCTCACCACATCCTTTTCAAAGTAGTTCTTCTTCTTTCTTTGTTCGTTCTGAATCTTCCACTACCAAACCCTGAAAGGGCTTAAGTAGCAGAATGTAGTCCAGAAAACGGAATCCATTGTGTCGTAGTTTACAGCTTGGCTGCGATATTTGCACCTTTCGGTCCAACACATCCGACTTCAGCAAGCATTTTTGTGTACCGGGTTAGCATTCCCTCTTCGATCCCTTCTCCTTAGCCAGTCTGCCCTGCTGCAGCCTGTTATCCAAGAGGTGTAGAAGGGTCTTGGCAGCTATGATTCGCTGGCCCTGACGCTAGCAGTCAGCTATGGGTCGCTGACCACTGCAGCTCATGTGCTGCTCAGCATCTTGATCCCCAAGGCAGTTCAAAATGCTAAGGGTATCCTTAGGAAGCGCAGGAAAAGCAGTCCCCGAAACACGATGCTTCAACAGATAGCAACCCCCCCCCCCCTCGCCACCCCCCCCCCCCCCCTGAGCCTTTTCATTTGTATACTTCTGAGCCTTTTCATTTGTATACTTCTGAGCCTTTTCATTTGTATACTTCTGAGCCTTTTCATTTGTATACTTCTGAGCCTTTTCATTTGTATACTTCTGAGCCTTTTCATTTGTATACTTCTGAAGTGGAAGAGGTATAGTGTCGTTGAATGCAAGAAGCAACACATGCTACCGTTAGACAGAAATGTACAAAAGTATTGTTGCGTGCGGACAACTAACACTATTTAACCTAATGTTAATTTATTCAGAAAATGTTTTCCACATACATATCGAATATTTTGAAAGTAATAACAGGCATATAACGAGATCATTAAGAGAAATGCAATGGCCAAAAATACATTTAACAGCATGAGAGATACACTTCTGTCAAAGCAGATATCTCAGATCTTAAAAATGAGAATCACAAAATGTTGTGTGCATTCAGTTTTATTGTCAGGAGTAGAAAACTGGAGTTTGACAAACGAAAATGGAGAAATGTGGGTATTCAGAAGACTTGAACGAGTTTCTTTGTCAGATAGGAAAACTAATAATGAGGTTCTGGAACAACTCCAGGTGGAACAGACACTTCTGAAGGAAATTTAAGTCAGAAAAATACAATATTTTGGACATATTAAGCGCAATGACAGTCTGTTAAAGGTTATTTTGGAGGGTATAGAGGGCAAGAGAACCAATGGGCGACAGAGGTACAGATGGACAGACAACATCAGGATGTGGTCGGGACACAGTTTGACCGCGGGTACCAGCCTGGCGCAAGACTGACAGATGGATATCCATTTCCGTCAACCTCCATTTCGGATAGGACACTTGACGAGGAGGATGAACAGTCATAAAGATCATAAATTGTCACATTGTGTTAAAACGTGTTAACGGTCTTTGTGTGTTTTCTACACAAAAATGTGTTTGCAGAGTTCTGAGCCCTCTGGTAAATTAACCATGCTCTGCTGTAAGGTGTCCTTGGTGCATGTACACTCACTATACTCTCTTGTAAGTTTTATTTAATTGTTACAATTTAAGGTAATTGACTTCACCTTAAAACAGTCTTTTATGTGCGTGTCTGCGGTCGTGTAATTGTGTGTATAGACGGGCGCGTACTTGTGCTATTGGCATAGTTGTTTGTTTATTGGAAATGAAGTAAAGCATCCGATAATCCGATATACTCATCAACCGAATCACAAAAACTAGAAATTCAGACTTTAAATTGGCCCAATCAGTACTCCACTTTTTAAGTCGGTCCATTCTAATGTGTCGAGAGCCGTTGTATTTCCATTTCCTACTTTTGTTTTGCGCCTCTCAAACTCATTACAAGTTTTATAAACGCTGGCTAATTCATAAAGTCAAATCAAATCAAGTGTATCTGATCTTGTGGAAATAACTAATTATTTATGATAATTGTAGAGTCGGAAAAACAATATTGCGATAAAGAACTCTGATACGAGAGAAGACGATAAGCAGTCACAGTGAGGCCTGTTGTATAAGAGTGTTTTGTTTCTGTAAGCGTATTATGGAAAACTGCTAACAATCAAACCGAAAGTGCAAACCATGAGGTGGAAACAGGACGAAGTAAGGGATTACCATGAAACGCTGCTAGCAAATACTGATATGGTACTGCTGTGACTTGCTTTGCAAGTCGACAAGCAGTATACTATTCCTACAAAACTACTAGATGAGCTGAAACGAACTGATATCAACGGATTACGTTTACGATCAAGGCCACACTGTTTAAAGAATACATCAGCGTCATTAGTGACCCGTAGGAAAAAGACTAACAGGTAAATCATACATCCATGGATTAATGACACGATGAAAACCTGTCTCGTACAGGATGTGAGTATGATCTTCCAGATAAGCAAGTCTGTTTCTGACCTGCTTATACGAAGCAGGATACCAGATACCTATTTGACGCATACCCCGAGTTTTCTGCCACGCCCCTTCTCCATATACTTCCTCATCTGTTGAACAGCCTTCGAATTGACCCATGCTGACATTCAAGCTGTTGAGATTTACCGAGAATGCCAACGCACAGGTAAGATTTGTTTACTGGCTTCCTGTGACGTAACCAGTCGTAAAAGCTCTGATAGATATTGGTTGACGAGATGGAAGCCGGGTAAGTGAAAACACAGGCTCCCCAGCTGGCCACAGTAGCTACACACGTAAGCAGCCAAACAGTCCTTCAGTATGTGGGAGGTAAACGGAAAGAGGAAATCATATTGTAGAGCAAATATTTTTGTGAAAGTTACAGCCTCCGCTGCTTTTTTGCGTGTGGCTTTTTGTCTGAAAATGAGATTATCTGAAGCATTTTAAATGCGCACTCTGGCAGAGCTGCGCGGAAAATACCTCCACTTATCCTACCCCGTCACATCCGGCAACCTCTTCCTACACACACATAGAAACATTAAATGTCTACAGTAGTTCCCCGCTATACGAACATCCGCTTGTACGAACGTCTTCAAATATGGTCAGAACCTTTGCAGATACGAACGCGAGTTTATGCTTTCAAATACTTTCCGAGCACGATCTGTAAACTAACCAGTCGGCCGTTTCAAAATTGACTACTCGCTATTTGTTCCTTCAGTCCGATTTATTTCAAATGTCATCGATAACACAGTTCTTTTAAATTGTCCATTTGCATATGTTATATTTGTATTTCTAATATTCCTAATTGATCCTAAATGAGGTGGGTATTTGCGTCTGAATTCACCCAAAACAGAGTTCCTTGGTTTCCACCGTTCGTAACAGGGCATTCGATTTCGGGTTAAGGGGAGTACAGGTCGACATAACTTTATTCTAAATAAAAAATAAAAACTTTAGAAAAAGATAGAAGGGTACTTGTCCCTAAATTCACCCCAAATAAATAAAATATATATTTTTAGTACTGGATGTGGGGGTAATGACGCCTCAAAATAGTCAACTTTTTTACTTTTGGAGGTGTCAAACATTCCTGGCTTGTTCCTACCATCTTATTTGAAATCAGTAATGAATTTCTTGAATCTGTACTTGCCTGAACGACAGGATAGATGCCTATGTCAACAGATACAATGTCGGCAGGACATCCCTGTGAGACAAGGCACTTGGCTACACGGCTCGCGCAGGGCCTACATGTAGATCATTCTTCTTGTACACTGTTGGTTTCAAAAGCTGACATGCATCCATTGTGGCAACTGAATATAACTATCGTGTATACACATCTATCTGGATCTAAACGATTAAAAAATATATTTATCCTAAAATTATATCGAACTATCCTCCCTGTAACCCGAAATCGACAGTCCGGTAACTCGAAATCGACAGTCCCGTTACATTTATCAACTATCAAATACGTATAATGGGAACCCAGGGAGAACTGCTTGGGATGAATTTAGGGACAAGTACCGACAGAAGTCTAGAAAAGATGGTTATATTCAATTTTGCGTAGGGTTAGGGTTAGGTTAGGTTTAGGGTTAGGTTTAGGGTTAGGTTTAGGGTTAGGTTTAGGGTTAGGTTTAGGGTTAGATTTATGGTTAGGTTTAGGGTTAGGTTAATGGTTAGGTTTAGGGTTAGATTTATGGTTAGGTTTAGGGTTAGGTTTAGGTTTAGGGTTAGGTTTATGGTTAGGTTTAGGGTTAGGTTTAAGGTTAGGTTTAGGGTTAGGTTTAGGGTTAGGTTTAGGGTTAGGTTTAGGGTTAGGTTTAGGGATAGGTTTAGGGTTAGGTTTAGGGTTAGGTTTAGGGTTTAGGGTTAGCTTTAGTTTTGGGATAAGGTTTAGGGTTATGGTTAGGGTTATATTTAGGATTAGGCTTAGAGCTATGTTAAGGTTATGTTTAGGTTTATGGTTAGGTAGTGGGTTAGAGTTAGGGTTATTTTTAAAATTAAGTTAAGGATTTTGGTTGTGTTTACGTTTAGGATTATGTTTAGTGTTATAGTTATGTTTAGGGGTATGGTTAGGGTTATGTTTAGACTTATGATTAGAAAACATGGTTGTCATTACATCGTCGGACAGCATGATTATGCCATTCGTCTGTAGAAACGGGAGGCTACTATCCTTATCCTGGACCAACGCTGACAGAGTCAAGAAATCCATTGCTGAGACGGCATGAATAAGCGGCAGCAGAAATCTCGCCAATTCTCACAGAATGTTTGACCATCCTAACGGTGAAAAAGTGGACTATTATGTGACATCACTACCGCAAAATCGGTGCTAAAAATAGGTGTTTTTTTTTTGCCAGAGGGTATTAAGACGCAAGTACCGTAGGGTGATACTTATCCCAATGTGTAAATAAGTGCACAAGTCGAATCAAAGTTACACAGCTTCTTGACCCGTTCAAATGGAAAGCTTCGGGAGACATGGTTCAGTCCGGCCAATTTCATTGCATCCATTTTTAGAGACGCAATCTCCACATCTTTCTCCAGTTAACAGATGAGACCCAGTTTCGTCATCACCAGGCCATGTAGAACAATCAGTCAACCTTCCTCCTTCCCCCTTATCACACCATATAAAACCACCAGCTATCCATCCCCCCTATCAGACTCAGAGCTGTCACCATCAGACTGTTATACCAAAGGCACCGCCACCCGCCCCCTTTCCCCCGTCAGACACACAGCGTCACGATCACACCATGTAGGACCACAAGTCCCCCCCCCCCCACCAATCAGACACGGAGCTGTCCCCATCAGCCCACCTAGCATCACCAATTTCCCTTCCTTCCCCCCCCCCCTCCTTGGATCAGACCCAGTGATGTCATCATCAGGACATGTAGGACCAACAGACACTCCCCCCCCCTTCTCTTCCTCCTCACACCCCCACAGACAGAGCAGCATTATTAGGCCATATAAAAATAGTCAAATGCTCCAAAACGAAAATGGACATTCACTCCCTGTTCTTCTGGATAACACATCCAAATCACACACATTCTATACACACATCTCTCACTTTTGCAAGACCCAAAATATATAAAGGTCAAATTTGGTTTATTTATGACTAATCTCGTTGTTTTTTTTAAACTTTCGCGCGCACTTACAACACGGCTACAAACGATGTTTACTGCGTTAGTTACGTTCTCCATGAACAGAAACGCATATCGAAACTTCAATTTACATTTAAATAAAATGACTGAACTCCACTTTACTAATAAATCCGCTTTACAAAGATGCTCTGGTCCTAATCTGGATGTGTAAGTGAAGTAATACTGTATCAGACTTGAATGATTCAGTCCGATGTGCCTTGGTAAGAATTATGGAACAATGAAGGAGGCAAATTGTCTAAATTTTGTTAACCGAAGATGGTAGAGTCAGGTATTCTCGTACTTCAGCAGGGTACACGGGAAAGATAGATGGGAGATGGCTGCTGTGCAGCACAATCATGTACAGCTTCTTGTTAGTTCTGGCAAAATGAGCCAATCACGGAGAGCCTGATGGAGATAAAAGTAAGAACAGGTGTGGCTGAGCGATGAGAAACTGTGAGCACGTGACGACCATGTCGATTCAGCACATGCATTGGCGTACAAGAACGGATGTTCACGTTCAGCTTGTTGATTGCAAGTTTCATTTCTGACATAACGTGTCTTACCTTATGATAAGGTTGAAAGGGAAGCAATCACAGCGGCAGATAATGATAAACAGAGAAGAAAAGTTCGACCCGTTTTCATCGTGTCGCGATATCCAGATCCGCTCTGTTGCCACAATTTTAAAATGACAAGGAAATGCAGATGAGATGAATTCCAAGATGTGGCACGGATAAGCGGAACAATGATAATATTTTGAAGAGGAAACAGACTGACACACGGAGCTTAATTCTCTGTTTCTTTTAATAACTCATATTTCTTTATGTAATTGGATTTTACTGATCAATTTATCGTGTTGTTTAAAATAAACGAAAACTTGAATACCACATATTCTACATCCCGTCTTTCTAGTAACTTTTCCTTCGTCAACAGTTTACCTCCCTCTTTTCAAAACTCACACAAGCACACATTTCCCGATCACGTTACAGTGACTGAGCTTGAAGCCACCGAGGTAGCAATCAGACTAATGATAGTCTTCAACAGGAAGGTAGACAGAATAATGTGTTTCTACATGGCTAGAACTTCTTACTTACTGATGATGTTCTTAAACAAAATGCTAGAGAGAATAATCTGTCTCTACTTGGCTAGAACTTCTTACTTACTGTATCTGTAAACAAAATGTAACTGTATGTATGTGCACGCTCAGGTGTGTGTATATATGTGTGTGTGTGTGTGTGTGTGTGTCTGTGTGTATGTGTGTGTGTAATGTGCGTAAGTGCCTGAGCGTGTTTTACATCTTCAAGCGTGTATCTTGATAAGTATGCAGCTGGTCCATGTTCTTGTTACTTACTCCAAATTTTCATTGACCATTTCACTTGACCCTAGCCTGACGTCAGAAAGTGCTAATAAAGAGTTTGGGCCTCTGATTATATCACCTTTGCACAACTACTCTTGTATGTATGTACAAATCAAAATGTTTGTCTGTGTATGCAGATCTGGCCAACTCAATTTGTATATATTCATATTTATGTAGATTGTATGTTGGTGTGAACATTAGTTGGCTGTTTATGTTTGTGTGTGTGTGTTTGTGCGCGTGATAGTATGTGTGTGCAATGTGACATCAATATCTCAGTGTGTATTGGACAAATGTGACATAAAGATTTCAGTGTGTATTAGACAAATGTGACATCAATATCTCAGTGTGTGTTGGACAAACGTGACATCAATATCTCAGTGTGTATTGGACAAGAGTGACACCAATATCTCAGTGTGTATTGGACAAATGTGACATCAATATCTCAGCGTGTGTTGGACAAATGTGACATCAATATCTCAGTGTGTGTTGGACAAATGTGACATCAATATCTCAGTGTGTGTTGGACAAATGTGACATCAATATCTCAGTGTGTATTGGACAAATGTGACATCAATATCTCAGTGTGTTTTGGAAAAATGTGACATCAATATCTCAGTGTGTATTGGACAAATGTGACATCAATATCTCAGTGTGTTTTGGACAAATGTGACATCAATATCTCAGTGTGTGTTGGACAAATATGACATCAATATCTTAGTGTGTGTTGGACAAATGTGACATCAATATCTCAGTGTGTATTGGACACATGTGACATCAATATCTCAATGTGTTTTGGACAAATGTGACATCAATATCTCAGTGTGTGTTGGACAAATATGACATCAATATCTCAGTGTGTGTTGGACAAATATGACATCAATATCTAAGTGTGTGTTGGACAAATGTGACATCAATATCTCAGTGTGTATTGGACAAATGTGACATCAATATCTCAGTGTGTATTGGACAATTGTGACATCAATATCTAAGTGTGTGTTGGACAAATGTGACATCAATATCTCAGTGTGTATTGGACAATTGTGACATCAATATCTAAGTGTGTGTTGGACAAATGTGACATCAATATCTCAGTGTGTATTGGACAAATGTGACATCAATATCTCAGTGTGTGTTGGACAAATGTGACATCAATATCTCAGTGTGTATTGGACAAATATGACATCAATATCTCAGTGTGTGTTGGACAAATATGACATCAATATCTCAGTGTGTATTGGACAAATATGACATCAATATCTCAGTGTGTATTGGACAAATGTGACATCAATATCTCAGTGTGTATTGGACAAATGTGACATCAATATCTCAGTGTGTGTTGGACAAATGTGACATCAATATCTCAGTGTGTATTGGACAAATGTGACATCAATATCTCAGTGTGTATTGGACAAATGTGACTTCAATATCTCAGTGTGTATTGGACAAATGTGTCATCAATATCTCAGTGTGTATTGGACAAATGTGACATCAATATCTCAGTGTGTATTGGACAAATGTGACATCAATATCTCAGTGTGTATTGGACAAATGTGACATCAATATCTCAGTGTGTATTGGACAAATGTGACATCAATATCTCAGTGTGTTTTGGAAAAATGTGACATCAATATCTCAGTGTGTATTGGACAAATGTGACATCAATATCTCAGTGTGTTTTGGACAAATGTGACATCAATATCTCAGTGTGTGTTGGACAAATATGACATCAATATATCAGTGTGTGTTGGACAAATGTGACATCAATATCTCAGTGTGTATTGGACACATGTGACATCAATATCTCAATGTGTTTTGGACAAATGTGACATCAATATCTCAGTGTGTGTTGGACAAATATGACATCAATATCTCAGTGTGTGTTGGACAAATATGACATCAATATCTAAGTGTGTGTTGGACAAATGTGACATCAATATCTCAGTGTGTATTGGACAAATGTGACATCAATATCTCAGTGTGTATTGGACAATTGTGACATCAATATCTAAGTGTGTGTTGGACAAATGTGACATCAATATCTCAGTGTGTATTGGACAATTGTGACATCAATATCTAAGTGTGTGTTGGACAAATGTGACATCAATATCTCAGTGTGTATTGGACAAATGTGACATCAATATCTCAGTGTGTTTTGGACAAATGTGACATCAATATCTCAGTGTGTATTGGACACACGTGACATCAATATCTCAGTGTGTTTTGGACAAATGTGACATCAATATCTCAGTGTGTGTTGGACAAATATGACATCAATATCTCAGTGTGTGTTGGACAAATGTGACATCAATATATCAGTGTGTTGGACAAATGTGACATCAATATCTCAGTGTGTATTGGACAAATGTGACATCAATATCTAAGTGTGTGTTGGACAAATGTGACATCAATATCTCAGTGTGTATTGGACACATGTGACATCAATATCTCAGTGTGTTTTGGACAAATGTGACATCAATATCTCAGTGTGTGTTGGACAAATGTGACATCAATATCTCAGTGTGTGTTGGACAAATATGACATCAATATCTAAGTGTGTGTTGGACAAATGTGACATCAATATCTCAGTGTGTGTTGGACAAATGTGACATTAATATCTCAGTGTGTGTTGGACAATTGTGACATCAATATCTCAGTGTGTATTGGACAATTGTGACATCAATATCTCAGTGTGTATTGGACAATTGTGAATTGCCTTGTTGGCATGTCCGCTCGTGCATGAGATCCACTAGCAGTGATGTTTTTCTTGTATCTTGTCCATGAGCTACTTCAGTGCTAAAATGCAGAGATGTCCATACCATAATCTCACTACAGCTACGATCCACAAACCATCATGGTTAACAAATGTCTATACTTCCACATGCCTGCTTTGAGTTTTGTAATATGCTGCTTTATTTACTTCGCTTGTCCTATTGTGTTTTCTTATAATGTTGTGTGCTAATTCTGTTCAAGCTGGTGTGCTTTTGGTATTTGTTTGTGTTTATCATAATTTACACTTGAGTTTATTATGGCTTTCGCTGTAGAGCTTTTTACGTTATTTGCGATTGTGTTGTGTATTTTTGTGCTATTCTGTTTTTGAATATTTTTTCTAATTTGTTTTTTGTATTTCTTGTGCTATTCTTGTTTCGTATTTTTTGTCTAATACGTTTTTGTATTCTTTGTGCTATTCTGTTTCTGTATAGTTTGATTAACGTGTTTTTATGATACGTGGTATTGTGTTTTTGAGTTGTATGTGCCATTCTGTTTTTGTATATTTTGTCTAGTGTTGTTTTATGTTATGTGTAATTGTCCAAATACATTAATTTAGGTTTCGTTATTATTTCATGTCTTATACACTTGCATGTTTTGTCATATTGCTTATTTTCATGCTTTGCGCTGAGTGTTTTAAATATTTTGTGTTGTTTTTTTTCCCGTGTTTTGTGCTTTTGCGTTTTTATATGCTTTTGGATGTAGTATTTGTTAAATTTATAGTTTTTTCATGATTAATACTATTGTGTATGTATATTATGTTTTGTAATATTGAATTTTTTAATATTCAGTTATATTGTATTTTTTAATATTCATATATATTGTATTTTTCATGTTTTGTGCTTCTGTGTTCTTTGTCTGCTGTTTTTATACATGTCTATGCTGTCGTTTAACAGGAGAATAATATAAATGTTGAGCTTGAAATTCACAATTTAAACCATTACAAACTAGAGGAAAACGTGCAGCTTGCAAAGTGATTCAAACACGATGACATATTCAACAAGCTGGAGGGAGTACAGGATTAAAGAACATTGATTCTGTCGCCGAAAGGACATTAGAATGAAAGTTCCCCGTTTACATGCTAGCACTGAGTCTAATTATGTCAACATTAAAGGTTTCCGCTCCGGGCTGTTCATAATGTCACATTTGTTTTTCGTTCTCCATTTTGTGTTGGGCACATACTCTGTTGTGCATCTGTGCTTTTATCTGGCCTCACTGTGCCGTTTTTTGCACACGGTCTCTCGCGCCAGACCCGCCCAGGGGCACTTCTCGCCTTTGTGTGCATGATTTGATAATTAGGGCAGCTACTAAATTTGAAGACACCCATTACCCGCCTAGCTGGTCCTTACCCCTGTTCATTTTGCCATGCGCTCCTGGATGATCATTCAATTATTTCTGGGAGCCTACTCTTATAAACCAGATTTTTTTTCATTTTATCTGTTTTACATTTTTGGCGATCTTGCACATTTTTTCTCTCTCTCTCTGCTCTCTTTCTCTGTGTGCTCTCTCTCTTTCCTCTTTATTTTTCTTCGCTGTCTCTCACTCCAACAAACCAAGAGTCTCTAGCTCAAAGCCCTATAGAGTGCTCACAAAATCATTTTATTGAACGTAGGGCCACATGAGAGCAGCTTGAATGATACATATGCCTTTGGGTCCGACACTTTCGTGCGTACAATTTTGGGAATTCTTAGCCTTCCCTCTTCGATGGCTTGGACCTCATTCAGGCTGGACGAATGAATTGTTAACCGTCCCTCTTCAATGGCTTTAACCTGATTCAGGCTGCACGAATGAATTGTTAATCTTCCTTCTTCGATGGCTTGAACCTCATTCAAGCTGTACGAATGAATTGTTAGCCTTCCCTCTTCGGTAGCTTGAACCTCATTCAGGCTGCACGAATGAATTGTTAGCCTTCCCTCTTCGATGGCTTGAACCTCATTCAGGCTGCACGAATGAAGCATGTTTACAGGATGGTCACTTGAAGGCAGAGGACGGTCATAGACAGCTCTGTTTGGCTGACTTTGACGAGAGCAGGCAGTTATGAGACACTGGCCCTGATGCAAGAAGCCAGCTATGAGTCCCTGACGCAAAAACGCCAGTTATGAGTCCCTGATCCTGACGCAAGCAACCAGCTATGAGTCGATGCTCATGACGCAAGCAGCCAGTTATGAGTTGATACCCTCTGTCAGTTACCTTGCTGCATCTCTGCCACCATCTACAGTAGTGTCTGCTATGGAACTACCTCACCTGGTGACTGTGGAGGAAAGACGACAACTACTGTACCTCCACGCATATCGTATGTGGCTAACAAAATTTGGCTGCCTACGAAAGAAGTCTGAATTTCAGATTAAGCACTGTAAATAATACCTCACATGTTAGTTACACTGAAACAGGCGAGTGAATAACCAGTTCTCTAGAGATTTAGAATAAGAAATGGAAGATCACAATTGTAGTAAATGTATTTATACATCGTTACGGTAAGTCTTCACCGTGGGCATTAATATACGTTTGTGAAAGCGGCTGTACTATCTGCATTAATATACGTTTGTGAAAGCGGTTGTACTATCTGCATTAATATAAGTTTGTGAAAGCGGTTGTACTATCGGCATTAATATAAGTTTGTGAAAGCGGTTGTACTATCTGCATTAATATATGTTTATGAAAGCGTTTGTACTATCTGCATTAATATACGTTTGTGAAAGCGGTTGTACTATCTACATTAATATAAGTTTGTGAAAGCGGTTGTACTATCTGCATTAATATATGTTTATGAAAGCGTTTGTACTATCTGCATTAATATATGTTTGTGAAAGCGTTTGTACTATCTGCATTAAAATATGTTTGTGAAAGCAGTTGCACTATCTGCATTAATATATGTTTGTGAAAACGTTTGTACTATCTGCATTAATATATGTTTGTGAAAGCGGTTGTACTATCTGCATTAATATATGTTTGTGAAAGCGGTTGTACCATCTGCATTAATATATGTTTGTGAAAGCGGTTGCACTATCTGCATTAATATATGTTTGTGAAAGCGGTTGTACTATCTGCATTAATATATGTTTGTGAAAGCGGTTGTACTATCTGCATTAATATATGTTTGTGAAAGCGGTTGCACTATCTGCATTAATATATGTTTGTGAAAGCGGTTGTACTATCTGCATTAATATGTGTTTGTGAAAGCGGTTGTACTATCTGCATTAATATATGTTTGTGAAAGCGGTTGCACTATCTGCATTAATATATGTTTGTGAAAGCGGTTGTACTATCTGCATTAATATATGTTTGTGAAAGCGGTTGTACTATCTGCATTAATATATGTTGTAGATAGTTTGTGTAACATCAGCATCAAAATAGATCAAAGAAGAACCTGCACCAGGACAAGATTTGCCATATACTACGATGAACAGATTAAGAACAGGTGTGTCCAGATGTGGGTCTAACCTGATAAAAGTAGGGATATGCAGACGATGAATATTGAGAATTTGGGGCCATTCATGACACCTGATTGTATGTCTCAGTATACAAGAATCCTGTACAGTGGAGGACACGATGGTGGCAAATGAAAAAGCACTGATGGTGGCTAGTTTTTGAGTGAAAGCGATGTGAGGTTGCCGGACACGGAAAGAAAGTACTCGTAAGTAAGCATAACTCGTAAGTAAGCATAACTCGTAAGTAAGCATAACTCGTAAGTAAGCATAACTCGTAAGTAAGCATAACTCGTAAGTAAGCATAACTCGTAAGTAAGCATAACTCGTAAGTAAGCATAACTCGTAAGTAAGCATAACTCGTAAGTAAGCATAACTCGTAAGTAAGCATAACTCGTAAGTAAGCATAACTCGTAAGTAAGCATAACTCGTAAGTAAGCATAACTCGTAAGTAAGCATAACTCGTAAGTAAGCATAACAATGTGTTGTACTCTCATCAATTATATGTTTTAGATGTTATGTTGTACTTACTTAGTAAATACCTCCTCTTCTACCCAGGGGTGTAAAAGTATGCCAGAGAGAGCGATTGGCCATTATATCCGCTGTCTAGCTCTTGACCTCGTTCAAGTCTAGTCCACGGTCTTATGGTATCATCCCACGGACTTTGGGTCGTCCTCGGATTCTGGATCTTTGACTCTTTGCTTTTTATGACAGTCATGGTAGCCTTCTTTTATTCCGCAGTCAACGTTGAGATTGTTCCACCGGAGTCAGCAAGGGCTGGGCTTCGAGATCTTGCCGTATTATTGAACTGTGGACCTTGTCTCTTTTTGTTACTTGGACCACCTTTCTTAGAAATCTCATTTCTGACACTTGGAGCTGCCTTTTCTGAGTTGTTGTCATATAATCACATCCCTAATCCAAAACTGGTAAATTGTTGAAGTGGCCGGCCTCAACTTCCGTTTGGGGCCCATGCCGGTGCGGTTCTGGTGATGGTGTCAAGCTCTATTCTTAGGACATGGTCATTTCAATTGTAGCGTCGACCAGTTATGTTGGCGTGTATGGCTTCTCAGCCGCTCCAGGCCATGCTGTTAGGCCTGGCAATTCTATTAAACTTTCTCATACAGCTTGTGTTGAAAGATGACAATTTAGATTTTGTTTCTGGTGCTCTTCAACACTCAGCCCCATACAGAAGCACATATTGTACGCAACAACTTGTGTATTATTACTTTAGTGTTTGCGCTGTACTACCAAGACTTGCATACACTGTTTAAGCTAGTAAAAGCTAATTTGACTTTGTTCATTCTGTTTATAATGTCTTTGTCGATTTCATCGTACATTACTATTGTGCATGAAAGGTATGTAAATGTGTCAGTCTTCGCTAGTTGTTTATTTTATATTTTAATTAGCATGGGAATTGGATTTAATATATTGAATGTCATGAATTCTGTCTTCCTGATATTAATGCTCAGCCCAACTTGTTTGGTCCCATAGTAGAGAATATATTTTTTTTTTTTAAATGTGTGTTCCAGTGGACATATATTCGTCTTTTCATCCAAGTATCACCGATTGCTGGCATTAGTCTAGGTAAGCGCTGTTTCTCAAGTATCACCGATTGCTGGCATTAGTCTAGGTAAGCGCTGTTTCTCAAGTATCATTGATTGATGGCATTAGTCTAGGTAAGCGCTGTTTCTCAAGTATCACCGATTGCTGGCATTAGTCTAGGTAAGCGCTGTTTCTCAAGTATCATTGATTGCTGGCATTAGTCTAGGTAAGCGCTGTTTCTCAAGTATCATTGATTGATGGCATTAGCCAGATTAGCCTAGAAAAGTGTTGTTTCTTTTAGAATTCCCCAAGTAGCGTATGTCAAGTGCGAAGAATACTTTAGAAAACCTTGCGGGGAGGTGGGACATGGGTGAGGCACGGCTCTGCATTGTGAGATGTGCGGGTGTGGGTGTGGAGTTGTAGCTGATAGTGCATTGTGAGATGTGCGGATGTGAATAGGGAAAGACGATGAAGCGTGGGAATATGAGTAGTGAGTTGAATGTGAAGGGTGAAACGTGAATATGGGGGGCGGGGGGGGGGGCAGGGGGAGGGGATGTTAAATATGTAGCTATGAGTCGAGGGTGAAATATGAAGTAAATATGAAATATGGAAGTAGTGAGTTACATATGTGGATATGGGGGGAGGGTGAAACGTAATTATGAGAGGCAGGGGAGAGTGAGTTAAAAATGTGGTTGTAAAACATGAATATGTGAATAGCAAATTAAATTTGGGATTATGAGTGAAGCGTGAAACATGAATATTTAAAGAGTGAGTTAAATATCTGGCTGTGAGTGGAGGGGTGAACTTTGAATATGGGGGTCCGGGGGGGGGGGGTGAGCTAAATATGTGGTTTTGAGTGGATGGTGAAGTGTGAATATGAGGGTTGGTGGGGGTGGGTTAAATATATGGCTATGAGTGGAGGATGAAACGTGAATATGTGAGTAAAAGGTGAACAGTTTGGCTTTGTGTAAAAGATGATACGTCAAAATCTGAGTCAAGGGTGCAATATGTGGATCTGACATGCGTTTGAAATATGTGAAAGCTGAAACGTGTGGATCTTACTGGAGTGTGAAATATGTGGAAGCAAGTAGAAAGTGAAAGAAAACATGGTTGACGCACTTGCAGGAAGCCTGCATCAACGCTTTTATGTGCTCTTATTGAGTTTTTTGCTTGTTTACTTCCTTTCCTGTGTTCAAACTGCCAATAATATACACAACTCAGCTTAGTCCTCTTTTACTATTTGCACATCTGATCTGATCAAGCGCTGTAAGTGGGCACTTTTGCAACGCTGCATACTATGTTATAACAGTGTTGGAAAGACGCCTTTATACTTGCAAATATGAGAGATGCACAGAGTGGAAAATTATACACGTATTAAGGTTATAGAATTGACTGTAATAAATATCGAGGTGTCCCTCCGCTCTGTATTGTTGGCAAAGTTATTATCAGAGTCATTTTATTACGGATACAATAATTGACTGATCGCGTGTATCCTGAGCCACAGTGTGGATTCGAATCTGAGAGATCAACTTCCGACATGATTTTTTTTTTCTTCGGCAACTTCCGGAAAGGTTATGCGAGTAGACAGATGTATTATTTTATGATGTTTTGTTTAATGATCTATTGATTTATGATGCATTAATTTATGATGTATTTTTAACGATGTGCTGATTTATAATGTACTATTTTATGATATGCTTATTTATAATGTACTGTTTTATGATGAACTATTCGATGATGTACTGTTTTATGGTGAACTATTTTATGATGTACTATTTATAATGCAATGTTTTATTATTTGTGAAGAGAGAAACGAATAGCAGCAAGGTCAAGGGAAACAAACTGATCAAGGCCTCTTCTCACGTCATTGTCTTTCTCCTGGAATTTTGCTGTGTCACAGTAGTCTAGCCAGGAAGGTGGGGATCAAAGTTGTGATTATCATAGTAGTGATCTAAGCGAGTAACCTAGCATTGCACTAAAGTCATGCTGATCCAGGTTCACCTTGTTCAGTACGCTTCTGAATACCAGACTAAAAAAAACACAGAATTTCGCTACTAAAGACACATGGTCAAGAGTTAATTGAACTTAGTACGAGTTGCTTCCAACAACAACAACAACAACGATGACAACATGATTTCTGACTAATTTTTGTTTTTACATCCAGGAAATATTAACGGTTTATGTTTACTTGCTCTATGGTTTGTTTCTCTTTTAGTTTCCGTATTTTATTTGTGTGTGCACAAATCGCATGTTTTCTGTGCACTCTTATCACCACCTGACAGAGATCTGTGGTGATATCTACACCTGAATATGTTATGACTTCCTTAATGGTTTTTTTAAACCTGTGTAGGATCATCATAAAACGAGTCTCCTTCCGAGTTTTATCGTTTGGACTTTCCAAAGTGTGTTTTTTAAAATCTTTTGTTAAAAAAATATTGATAAAATCAACTATTTTGTTCACAGAATTGTGTCAATCTTTCTTTTTCGTAACTTAGTTTTCCCATTTCCAAATTACCGAACATTCTTTCTAATTACTTTCCTTTTCCGGCAATCAGATTCATCTCTCTCCATTACAACAACAAAAAATTATTGCACCTGTAGATTTTATTATCTTCATTATAAACACATCTGTAGGCATTACGAACTTAAGTGCTTGTTGCAGATTTCCCAAATATTTCTACATGTATTCAAGGCTGTCTGTTTGGTTTTAATACACAACCTTATGGTTCTCCTACAGATAAGTAATGATATCTCTTTATACTGTCAGTTTTCTCCGATGGACACATTTATATCGTAGCCTTTTAAATATATTTCTGTTCTTCTAAAACTAAAACTGCAGTTCAATTGTATGAGACGTTGAGATCTATAGTTTACTGCCCCCGCTCGAACTGCCATTAGTTAGTGACTCTCATGATCGTGTACATACAACAAGCTGAGACAGCACGACAGCCCACGAATCAACCTCATGCACATATAAAGAGCTGAGACAGCACGACAGCCCACGAATCAACCTCGTGCACAAAGAGCCGAGACAGCACGACAGCCCACGAATCAACCTCATGCACATACAAAGAGCTGAGACAGCACGACAGCCCACGAATCAACCTAGTGCACAAAGAGCTGAGACAGCACGACAGCCCACGAATCAACCTCATGCACATACAAAGAGCTGAGACAGCACGACAGCCCACGAATCAACCTCATGCACATACAAAGAGCTGACGCAGCACGACAGCCCACGAATCAACCTCATGCACATACAAAGAGCTGACGCAGCACGACAGCCCACGAATCAACCTCATGCACATACAAAGAGCTGACGCAGCACGACAGCCCACGAATCAACCTCATGCACATACAAAGAGCTGAGACAGCACGACAGCCCACGAATCAACCTCATGCACATACAAAGAGCTGACGCAGCACGACAGCCCACGAATCAACCTCATGCACATACAAAGAGCTGACGCAGCACGACAGCCCACGAATCAACCTCATGCATATGTTTGGCACCGTCTGAATCAAACTTTGATAGTTCCAGAAGCAATCACCTGCTCACAAATTAACGTCTAATGAGCACATATTTAGTCCTCTCGTATTCTTTACGGAAAAAGTACAGGATTCAACTTCCTTTACAGCACGCCCCAGTCAACTCAATTTACATAGTTTACTGTAAAGGAAGGCAAGTCAGAGTTGTAAGGAACTGGCCCCTCCTACTTATAAGCAAACCATACTTTCGTGTTATAAGGCTTCCAACATTCCATCCTCGCTAGCAGTGTATACTACGGTTATCTTTCAACAGACAATCACTCAAACCCATTCTAAGGCTGACTAAACAGTTCATAAATCAATAGTGTGTAGTTACTGTTACTCGAGGCCGTTTGAGGTTTAGTAAAACAGTTCGGGAACTTATATCGTGTACACACAAATACTGGACAACATTTTGTGCTTACATTGACAGTCGTCCAGTAACTTATCTTGTGTACACACAAATACTGGACACCGTTTGGTGCTTACATTGACAGTCGTCCAGGAACTTATCTTCTTTACACACAAATACTGGACACCGTTTGGTGCTTACATTGACAGTCGTCCAGGAACTTATCTTGTGTACACACAATTATTGGACACCATTTTGTGTTGACATTGACAGTCGTCCAGGAACTTGTATCGTGTACACAATAATACGGGACACCGTTTGCCCAATATCATATTCGTCCATGAACTTAACTCGAATGCGTGCAATTACTTGACAACATTGAAAGCGTACTTTGACAGTCCAGGAACTAATCTCAGGTACACACAGTTACTCGGCGCCGTCTGAGGTTTCCTGTGACAGTCCCGGAACCAATCTTAAATCAACATTCTCTTGCCAAGCGTGAAGAATAATGGCACCGGAAATGATACTGCCAAAACAATGTTTTCCATGATTTTAAGATGCCAATCCCATTTCGCATGCTGAAATTCCTCTTTTTTTGTCAAAGATTTTCAAATTGGGGATAAGGGAAGGTGGTGGGAGAAGGAACACGATATTCACAACACTCCTCAGTGTTCAGGGCGTACTCATCGCTCTCTGTTAGGACAACCTAATCTTCTATTAGTTTCTTAAACTTCTATTGCTTGTCTTATAAATCTCAATCTCTCTCCCCATCTCCCCCCACCCCCTCCACCCCACCCCCCCCCCCTCATCTTTCTCTCTATTATGACACATTAGTATTTCACATTTTGTCTTTAAAAATCGTATTATATTGCTCTTTCTCCAGGTGAAAAAATAATTTCATCATCTCTCTCACTTCGTTTTTTCATTTCTTCTTCGGCGTTCGTCCTGAAAAAATGTTGAAACAATGTGTGGTAGTTTACAGAGATATCTGCACCTTTCGGCGTGACGCATCTAGTTTCAGCTTGGGTAATGGGTTCGCCTTCCCTCTGTGAACCCTATTCCCTTAGCCTGACTGCACTAGTGCAGTCTGTAAACAGGGCTGTCGCTTAAAGACATAATACGGATACAGACATCTGGCTATAAGTCGCTGGCTCCTGTCAGCTCCAACTTGACCTCAGAAATAAAACCGCCTCCACATTCATCACTATCACTCCTCTCTCTCGTCTCTTCCATTGATCACTATCACTCATCTCTCTCGTCTCTTCCATTCATCACTATCACTCATCTCTCTCGTCTCTTCCATTGATCACTATCACTCATCTCTCTCGTCTCTTCCATCCATTTATCACTCATCTCGTCCCGTACACTCATTTTTCATTCACCTCTCTCATAGCTCTCTCGTTAATCTCTTTCAGTATTTCTGCACGTTCACATTGCTCCCTCATTCATAACACTTATCCCCCACATTGCTATCTCATTGACCTTTATCATTCATCTTTCACATTGTTCTCTCCCATTCACCTCTATATATCACACTGCACTCCTTCTCTCTCTGTCTCTTTGTATCAATCTCTCATATTGTCCTCTTATATCACATCACATCGCTCTCTCTCTCTGTCTCTCACTCACATGTATCACTGATCTCTCATTTTGCTCTCTATTATTCACCTGTCCCATCTATCACATGGCTCTCATTCTGTCACATAAAAGTATCACAAATCTCTCCCATTGCTATCTCTCAATCACCTCTTCCATCTATCACTCGGCTCTCTCTAACTCTCTTATTTACCTCTGTCGCTGTTTTCTTGCACTCATCTCTCTCTAATTCATCTCACTGTCCTCAGTTCTCTCTCTCCTCCCTCTCATTTACCCCTCTTACCCATCTCTCACTGCTATCTCTTACGCACATATCTCATTAACCTCTCTCTGCTCTCACTTGAATCACGTTCAATCTTGACTCTAATCTCGCTTACACAACTTTCATTAATCTCTCTCATTAATGTTTCATCATCCCACTAATTTCGCACTTCTCTGATGTCTCCTTCATCTTTAGCATTTATCTCTATCCCTCATATCTCTCACTCATCTCTCACTGCTATCTCGTACGCACCTATCTCATTAAATAATCACTCCTCTTTTCCGAATATTTCTAAATCGTGTCTGACAGCTCTCTTTCATCATTTCTAGTTCATCACTTCACCCGACACCCCCTCCCAACCGGCATCTCTCATTTCTCTCATCTCTCTCACTAATCTCTCTCTCTCTCTCTCTCTCTCACCACTACGACTCATTACTCTCATCTCTCCTCCACCGCTCACACTCATCTCTCTCAGTTCTCCTCCACCACTCACACTCATCTCTCTCATCTCTGTCATCTCTCCTCCACCGCTCACACTCATCTCTCTCCACTTTCTCCTCTCCCACTCACACTCATCTCTCTCATCTCTACTCTAGCACTCACCATGATCACTCTTATATCTCTCATCTCTCTTCTACCACACACACGCATCTCTCTCATCTCTCTCCGCTCTCTTTCATCTCTCCTCCACCACTCTGACTAATTTCTCTCATATCTCCATCACCACTTCCACTCATCTCTCTGATCTCTCCTCCACCACTCACACTCATCTCTCTCATCGCTCTCATCTCTCCTTCACCACTCATTTCTCTCATCTCTCTCATCTCTCTCATCTCTCCTCCACCACTAACACTCATCTCTCTCATCTCTCCTCCACCACTAACACTCATCTCTCTCATCTCTCTCATCTCTCCTCCACCACTAACACTAACCTCTCTCATCTCTCCTCCACCACTAACACTCATCTCTCTCATCTCTCCTCTACCACTCACACTCATCTCCGTCATCTCTCATCCACCACTCACACTCATCTCTTTCATCTCTCTCATCTCTCCTCCACCACTAACACTCATCTCTCTCATCTCTCCTTCACCACTCACACTTATCTCTCTCATCTCTCCTCCACCACTCACACTCATCTCTCTCATAGCTCTCATCTCTTCTCTATCACTCACACTCATCTCTCTCATCGCTCTCATCTCTCCTTCTCCACTTCCTCTCATCTCTCTCATCTCTCCTCCACCACTCACACTCATCTCTCTCATATCTCCTTCACCACTCACACTCATCTCTCTCATTTCTTCTCCACCAATCACACTCATCTATCTCATTTCTCCTCCACCACTCACACTCATCTCTCTCATTTCTTCTCCACCACTCACACTCATCTCTCTCATTTCTCCTCCACCAATCACACTCATCTATCTCATTTCTCCTCCACCACTCACACTGATCACTCTCATTTCTTCTCCACCACTCACACTCATCTCTCTCATTTCTCCTCCACCAATCACACTCATCTCTCTCATTTCTTCTCCACCAATCACACTCATCTATCTCATCTCTCATCCACCACTCACACTCATCTCTCTCATCTCTCCTCCACCACTCACATTCATCTCTATCATCTCTCCTCCACCATTCCCACTCATCTCTCTCATCTCTCATTAACCACTCACACTCATCTCTCTCATCTCTGTCATCTCTCCTTAACCACTCAGACTTATCTCTCTCATCGCTCTCATCTCTCCTCCACCACTCACACTCATCTCCGTCATCTCTCATCCCCCACTCACATTCATCTCTCTTATCTCTCCTCCACCACTAACACTCATCTCTCTCATCTCTCCTCCACCACTCACACTCATCTCTCTCATCTCTCTCATCTCTCCTAAACCACTAACACTCATCTCTCTCATCTCTCCTCTACCACTCACACTCATCTCTCTCATCCCTCTAATCTCTCCTCCAAGACTAACACTCATCTCTCTCATCTCTCCTCTACCACTCACACTCATCTCCGTCATCTCTCCTCCACCACTCCAGCTCATCTCTCTCATCTCTCTCATCTCTCATCCACCACTCACACTCATCTCTCTCATCTCTGTCATCTCTACTCATCCACTAACACTCATCTTTCTCATTTCTCCTCCATCAATCACACTCATCTCTCTCATCTCTCCTCCACCACTCACACTCATCTCTCTCATCTCTCTCATCTCTCCTCCACCACTAACACTCATCTTTCTCATTTCTCCTCCACCAATCACACTTATCTCTCTCATCCCTCCTCCACCACTCACATTCATCTCTCTCATCTCTCCTCCACCAATCCCACTCATCTCTCTCATCTCTCATCCACCACTCACACTCATCTCTCTCATCTCTGTCATCTCTCCTTCACCACTAACACTTATCTCTCTCATCTCTCCTCCACCACTCACACTCATCTCTCTCATATCTCTCATATCTCCTTCACCACTTCCACTCATCACTCTCATTTCTTCTCCACCACTCACACTCATCTCTCTCATTTCTCCTCCACCAATCACACTCATCTCTCTCATTTCTCCTCCACCAATCACACTCATCTATCTCATCTCTCATCCACCACTCACACTCATCTCTCTCATCTCTCCTCCACCACTCACATTCATCTCTATCATCTCTCCTCCACCACTCCCACTCATCTCTCTCTTCTCTCATTAACCACTCACACTCATCTCTCTCATCTCTCTCATCTCTCCTCCACCACTAACACTCACCTCTCTCATCTCTCCTCCACCACTAACACTCATCTCTCTCATCTCTCCTCTACCACTCACACTCATCTCCGTCATCTCTCATCCACCACTCACACTCATCTCTTTCATCTCTCTCATTTCTCCTCCACCAATCACACTCATCTCTCTCATTTCTTATCCACCAATCACACTCATCTATCTCATCTCTCATCCACCACTCACACTCATCTCTCTCATCTCTCCTCCACCACTCACATTCATCTCTATCATCTCTCCTCCACCATTCCCACTCATCTCTCTCATCTCTCATTAACCACTCACACTCATCTCTCTCATCTCTGTCATCTCTCCTTAACCACTCAGACATATCGCTCTCATCTCTCCTCCACCACTCACACTCATCTCCGTCATCTCTCATCCCCCACTCACATTCATCTCTCTCATCTCTCCTCCACCACTAACACTCATCTCTCTCATCTCTCCTCCACCACTCACACTCATCTCTCTCATCTCTCTCATCTCTCCTAAACCACTAACACTCATCTCTCTCATCTCTCCTCTACCACTCACACTCATCTCTCTCATCCCTCTAATCTCTCCTCCAAGACTAACACTCATCTCTCTCATCTCTCCTCCACCACTCACACTCATCTCTCTCATCTCTCCTCCACCACTAACACTCATCTCTCTCATCTCTCCTCCACCACTAACACTCATCTCTCTCATCTCTCCTCTACCACTCACACTCATCTCCGTCTCTCTCCTCCACCACTCCCACTCATCTCTCTCATCTCTCTCATCTCTCATCCACCACTCACACTCATCTCTCTCATCTCTGTCATCTCTCCTCATCCACTAACACTCATCTTTCTCATTTCTCCTCCATCAATCACACTCATCTCTCTCATCTCTCCTCCACCACTCACACTCATCTCTCTCATCTCTCTCATCTCTCCTCCACCACTAACACTCATCTTTCTCATTTCTCCTCCACCAATCACACTTATCTCTCTCATCCCTCCTCCACCACTCACATTCATCTCTCTCATCTCTCCTCCACCAATCCCACTCATCTCTCTCATCTCTCATCCACCACTCACACTCATCTCTCTCATCTCTGTCATCTCTCCTTCACCACTAACACTTATCTCTCTCATCTCTCCTCCACCACTCACACTCATCTCTCTCATATCTCTCATATCTCCTTTACCACTTCCACTCATCACTCTCATTTCTTCTCCACCACTCACACTCATCTCTCTCATTTCTCCTCCACCAATCACACTCATCTCTCTCATTTCTCCTCCACCAATCACACTCATCTATCTCATCTCTCATCCACCACTCACACTCATCTCTCTCATCTCTCCTCCACCACTCACATTCATCTCTATCATCTCTCCTCCACCACTCCCACTCATCTCTCTCTTCTCTCATTAACCACTCACACTCATCTCTCTCATCTCTGTCATCTCTCCTTAACCACTCAGACTTATCTCTCTCATTGCTCTGATTTCTTCTCCACCACTCACACTCCTCTGTTATCTCTCCTCCACTACTCACACTCATCTCTCTCATCTCTCCTCCACCAATCACACTCATCTCTCTCATCTCTCATCCACCACTCACACTCATCTCTCTCATCTCTCCTCCACCACTCACACTCCTCTGTCATCTCTCCTCCACCACTCACACTCCTCTGTCATCTCTCCTCCACCACTCACACTCCTCTGTCATCTGTCCTCCACCAATCACACTCATCTGTCTCATCTTTCCTTTACCACTCACAATCATCTCTCTCTTCTCTCTCATCTCGCCTACACCACTTTCACCCATCTCTCTCATCTCTCCTCCACCACTTCCACCCATCTCTCTCATCTCTCCTCCACCAATCACTCTCATCTCTCTCATCTCTCATCCACCACTCACACTCATCTCTCTCATCTCTCCTCCACCACTCACACTCATCTCTCTCATCTCTCTCATATCTCCTTCAGCACTTCCACTCATCTCTCTCATCTCTCCTCCACCACTCACACTCATCGCTCTTATCTCTCCTCCACCACTCACACTCATCTCTCTCATCTCTCCTCCACCACTCACACTCCTCTGTCATCTCTCCTCCACCAATCACACTCATCTGTCTCATCTTTCCTTTACCACTCACAATCATCTCTCTCATCTCTCTCATCTCTCCTACACCACTTCCACCACTCATCTCTCTAATCTCTCATCCACCACTCACACTCATCTATCTCATCTCTCCTCCACCACTCACACTCATCTCTGTCATCACTCTCATCTCTCCTCCACCACTCACACTCATCTCTCTCATCGCTCTCATCTCTCCTCCACTACTCACACTCATCTCTCTCATCGCTCTCATCTCTCCTCCACCACTCATACTCATCTCTCTCATCTCTCTCATCTCTCCTCCACCACTCACACTTATCTCTCTCATCTCTCTCATCTCTTCTCCACCAATCACACTCATCTCTCACATCTCTGTCATCTCTCCTCCACCACTCACACTTATCTCTCTCATCTCTGTCATCTCTCCTCCACCACTCATACTTATCTCTCTCATCTCTGTCATCTCTCCTCCACCACTCACACTCATCTCTCTCATCTCTGTCATCTCTCCTCCACCACTTACACTCATCTCTCTCATCGCTCTCATCTCTCCTCCCCACTCACACTCATCTCTCTCAGTTCTCCTCCACCACTTACACTCATCTCTCTCATCTCTGTCATCACTCCTCCCCCACTCACACTCATCTCTCTCAGTTCTCCTCCACCACTTACACTCCTCTCTCATCTCTGTCATCTCTCCTCCCCCACTCACACTCATCTCTCTCATCTCTGGCATTTCTCCTCCACCGCTCACACTCATCTCTCTCCACTTTCTCCTCCCCCACTCACACTCATCTCTCTCAGTTCACCTCCACTACTTCCACTCATCTCTCTCCACTTTCTCCTCCCCCACTCACACTCATCTCTCTCAGTTCACCTCAATTACTTCTACTCATCTCTCTCATCTCTACTCTAGCACTCACCCTGATCACTCTTATATCTCTCATCTCTCTTCTACCACACACACGAATCTCTCTCATCTCTCTCCGCTCTCTTTCATCTCTCCTCCACCACTCATCTCTCTCATCTCTCATCCAAGACTCACACTCATTTCTCTCATCGATCTCATCTCTTCTTCAAAACGCACACTCATCTCTCTCATCTCTCCTCCACCAGTAACACTCATCTTTCTCATCTCTCTCATATCTCCTTCACTACTTCCACTCATCTCTCCTCCACCACTCACACTCATCTCTCTCATCTCTCTCATTTCTCCTCCACCACCCACACTCATCTCTCTCATCGCTCTCATCTCTCATTTACCACTCACACTTATCTCTCTCATCTCTCTTATCTCTCCTCCACCACTCACACTCATCTCTCTCATCTCTCTTATCTCTCCTCCACCACTCACACTCATCTCTCTCATCTCTCTTATCTCTCCTCCACCACTCACATTCATCTCTCTCATCTCTCTTATTTCTCCTCCACCACTCACACTCATCTCTCTCATCTCTCTCATTTCTCCTCCACCACTCACACTCATCTCTATCATCTCTCTCATCTCTCCTCCACCAGTAACACTCATCTCTCTAATCTCTCTCATATCTCCTTCACCACTTCCACTCATCTCTCTTATCTCTCCTCCACCACTCACACTCATCTCTCTCATCTCTATCATTTCTCCTCCACCACTCACACTCATCTCTCTCATCTCTATCATATCTCCTTTACCTCTTCCACTCATCTCTCTCATCTCTCCTCCACCACTCACACTCATCTCTCTCATCTCTCCTCCACCACTCACACTCATCTCTCTCATCTCTCTCATATCTCCTTCTCCACTTCCACTAATCTGTCTCATTTGTCCTCCACCACTCACACTTATCTCTCCCATCGCTCTCATCGCTTCTCAACCACTCACACTCATCTCTCTCATCTTTCTCATTTCTCCTTCACCACTTCCACTCATCTCTCTCATCTCTCCTCCACCACTCACATTCATCTCTCTCATCTCTCATCCACCACTCACACTCATCTCTCTCATCTCTGTCATCTCTCATCCACCACTCACACTCATCTCTCTCATCTCTGTCATCTCTTCTCCACCACTCACACTTATCTCTCTCATCTCTGGCATCTATCCTCCACCACATACACTCATCTCTCTCATCGCTCTCATCTCTGCTCCCCCACTCACACTAATCTCTCTCAGTTCTCCTCCACCACTTACACTCATCTCTCTCATCTCTGTCATCACTCCTCCCCCACTCACACTCATCTCTCTCATCTCTGGCATTTCTCCTCCACCGCTCACACTCATCTCTCTCCACTTTCTCCTCCCCCACTCACACTCATCTCTCTCAGTTCACCACCACTACTTCCACTCATCTCTCTCCACTTTCTCCTCCCCCACTCACACTCATCTCTCTCAGTTCACCTCAATTACTTCCACTCATCTCTCTCATCTCTACTCTACCACTCACCCTGATCACTCTTATATCTCTCATCTCTCTTCTACCACACACACGAATCTCTCTCATCTCTCTCCGCTCTCTTTTATCTCTCCTCCACCACGCATCTCTCTCATCTCTCCTCCAAGACTCACACTCATTTCTCTCATCGATCTCATCTCTTCTTCAAAACGCACACTCATCTCTCTCATCTCTCTCATCTCTCCTCCACCAGTAACACTCATCTTTCTCATCTCTCTCATATCTCCTTCACTACTTCCACTCATCTCTCTTATCTCTCCTCCACCACTCACACTCATCTCTCTCATCTCTCTCATTTCTCCTCCACCACTCACACTCATCTCTCTCATCGCTCTCATCTCTCATTTACCACTCACACTCATCTCTCTCATCTCTTTTATCTCCCCTCCACCACTCACACTCATCTCTCTCATCTCTCTTATCTCTCCTCCACCACTCACACTCATCTCTCTCATCTCTCTTATCTCTCCTCCACCACTCACATTCATCGCTCTCATCTCTCTTATTTCTCCTCCACCACTCACACTCATCTCTCTCATCTCTCTCATTTCTCCTCCACCACTCACACTCATCTCTATCATCTCTCTCATCTCTCCTCCACCAGTAACACTCATCTCTCTAATCTCTCTCATATCTCCTTCACCACTTCCACTCATCTCTCTTATCTCTCCTCCACCACTCACACTCATCTCTCTCATCTCTATCATTTCTCCTCCACCACTCACACTCATCTCTCTCATCTCTATCATATCTCCTTTACCTCTTCCACTCATCTCTCTCATCTCTCCTCCACCACTCACACTCATTTCTCTCATCTCTCCTCCACCACTCACACTCATCTCTCTCATCTCTCTCATATCTCCTTCTCCACTTCCACTAATCTGTCTCCTTTTCCTCCACCACTCACACTTATCTCTTCCATCGCTCTCATCGCTTCTCAACCACTCACACTCATCTCTCTCATCTTTCTCATTTCTCCTTCACCACTTCCACTCATCTCTCTCATCTCTCCTCCACCACTCACATTCATCTCTCTCATCTCTCATCCACCACTCACATTCATCTCTCTCATCTCTCCTCCACCACTCCCACTCATCTCTCTCATCTCTCCTCCACAAGTAACACTCATCTCTCTCATCTCTGTCATCTCTCCTTCACCACTCACACTTATCTCTCTCATCTCTCCTCCACCACTCACACATCTCTCTCATCGCTCTCATCTCTTTTCCACCATTCACACTCATCTCTCTCATCTCTGTCATCTCTCATCCACCACTCACACTCATCTCTCTCATCTCTCTCATATCTCCTTTACTACTTCCACTCATCTCTCTCATCTCTCTTCCACCACTCACACTCATCTCTATCATCTCTCCTCCACCACTCACAATCATCTCTATCATATCTCCTCCACCACTCCCACTCATCTCTCTCATCTCTCATTAACCACTCACACTAATCTCTTTCATCTCTGTCATCTCTCCTTCACCACTCACACTTATCTCTCTAATCGCTCTCATCTCTCCTCCACAACTCCCACGCATCTCTCTCATCTCTCTTATATCTCCTTCACCACTTCCACTCATCTCTCTCATCTCTCCTCCACCACTCACACTCATCTCTCGCATCTCTCTCATTTCTCCTTCACCACTCACACTAATCTCCCTCATCTCTCCTCCACCACTCACACTCCTCCCTCATCTCTCCTCCACCACTCACACTCCTCTCTCATCTCTCCTCCACCACTCACACTCATCTCTCTCATCTCTCCTCCACCAATCACACTCATCTCTCTCATCTCTCATCCACAACTCACACTCATCTCTCTCATCTCTCTCATATCTCCTCCACCACTCACACTCATCTCTCTCATCTCTCCTCCACCGCTCACACTCATTTCTCTCTTCTCTCATTAACCACTCACACTCATCTCTCTCATCTCTCTCATCTCTCCTCCACCACTAACACTCACCTCTCTCATCTCTCCTCCACCACTAACACTCATCTCTCTCATTTCTCCTCCACCAATCACACTAATCTATCTCATCTCTCATCCACCACTCACACTCATCTCTCTCATCTCTCCTCCACCACTCACATTCATCTCTATCATCTCTCCTCCACCACTCCCACTCATCTCTCTCTTCTCTCATTAACCACTCACACTCATCTCTCTCATCTCTCTCATCTCTCCTCCACCACTAACACTCACCTCTCTCATCTCTCCTCCACCACTAACACTCATCTCTCTCATCTCTCCTCTACCACTCACACTCATCTCCGTCATCTCTCATCCACCACTCACACTCATCTCTTTCATCTCTCTCATTTCTCCTCCACCAATCACACTCATCTCTCTCATTTCTTATCCACCAATCACACTCATCTATCTCATCTCTCATCCACCACTCACACTCATCTCTCTCATCTCTCCTCCACCACTCACATTCATCTCTATCATCTCTCCTCCACCATTCCCACTCATCTCTCTCATCTCTCATTAACCACTCACACTCATCTCTCTCATCTCTGTCATCTCTCCTTAACCACTCAGACATATCGCTCTCATCTCTCCTCCACCACTCACACTCATCTCCGTCATCTCTCATCCCCCACTCACATTCATCTCTCTCATCTCTCCTCCACCACTAACACTCATCTCTCTCATCTCTCCTCCACCACTCACACTCATCTCTCTCATCTCTCTCATCTCTCCTAAACCACTAACACTCATCTCTCTCATCTCTCCTCTACCACTCACACTCATCTCTCTCATCCCTCTAATCTCTCCTCCAAGACTAACACTCATCTCTCTCATCTCTCCTCCACCACTCACACTCATCTCTCTCATCTCTCCTCCACCACTAACACTCATCTCTCTCATCTCTCCTCCACCACTAACACTCATCTCTCTCATCTCTCCTCTACCACTCACACTCATCTCCGTCTCTCTCCTCCACCACTCCCACTCATCTCTCTCATCTCTCTCATCTCTCATCCACCACTCACACTCATCTCTCTCATCTCTGTCATCTCTCCTCATCCACTAACACTCATCTTTCTCATTTCTCCTCCATCAATCACACTCATCTCTCTCATCTCTCCTCCACCACTCACACTCATCTCTCTCATCTCTCTCATCTCTCCTCCACCACTAACACTCATCTTTCTCATTTCTCCTCCACCAATCACACTTATCTCTCTCATCCCTCCTCCACCACTCACATTCATCTCTCTCATCTCTCCTCCACCAATCCCACTCATCTCTCTCATCTCTCATCCACCACTCACACTCATCTCTCTCATCTCTGTCATCTCTCCTTCACCACTAACACTTATCTCTCTCATCTCTCCTCCACCACTCACACTCATCTCTCTCATATCTCTCATATCTCCTTTACCACTTCCACTCATCACTCTCATTTCTTCTCCACCACTCACACTCATCTCTCTCATTTCTCCTCCACCAATCACACTCATCTCTCTCATTTCTCCTCCACCAATCACACTCATCTATCTCATCTCTCATCCACCACTCACACTCATCTCTCTCATCTCTCCTCCACCACTCACATTCATCTCTATCATCTCTCCTCCACCACTCCCACTCATCTCTCTCTTCTCTCATTAACCACTCACACTCATCTCTCTCATCTCTGTCATCTCTCCTTAACCACTCAGACTTATCTCTCTCATTGCTCTCATTTCTTCTCCACCACTCACACTCCTCTGTTATCTCTCCTCCACTACTCACACTCATCTCTCTCATCTCTCCTCCACCAATCACACTCATCTCTCTCATCTCTCATCCACCACTCACACTCATCTCTCTCATCTCTCCTCCACCACTCACACTCCTCTGTCATCTCTCCTCCACCACTCACACTCCTCTGTCATCTCTCCTCCACCACTCACACTCCTCTGTCATCTGTCCTCCACCAATCACACTCATCTGTCTCATCTTTCCTTTACCACTCACAATCATCTCTCTCTTCTCTCTCATCTCGCCTACACCACTTTCACCCATCTCTCTCATCTCTCCTCCACCACTTCCACCCATCTCTCTCATCTCTCCTCCACCAATCACTCTCATCTCTCTCATCTCTCATCCACCACTCACACTCATCTCTCTCATCTCTCCTCCACCACTCACACTCATCTCTCTCATCTCTCTCATATCTCCTTCAGCACTTCCACTCATCTCTCTCATCTCTCCTCCACCACTCACACTCATCGCTCTTATCTCTCCTCCACCACTCACACTCATTTCTCTCATCTCTCCTCCACCACTCACACTCCTCTGTCATCTCTCCTCCACCAATCACACTCATCTGTCTCATCTTTCCTTTACCACTCACAATCATCTCTCTCATCTCTCTCATCTCTCCTACACCACTTCCACCACTCATCTCTCTAATCTCTCATCCACCACTCACACTCATCTATCTCATCTCTCCTCCACCACTCACACTCATCTCTGTCATCACTCTCATCTCTCCTCCACCACTCACACTCATCTCTCTCATCGCTCTCATCTCTCCTCCACTACTCACACTCATCTCTCTCATCGCTCTCATCTCTCCTCCACCACTCATACTCATCTCTCTCATCTCTCTCATCTCTCCTCCACCACTCACACTTATCTCTCTCATCTCTCTCATCTCTTCTCCACCACTCACACTCATCTCTCACATCTCTGTCATCTCTCCTCCACCACTCACACTTATCTCTCTCATCTCTGTCATCTCTCCTCCACCACTCATACTTATCTCTCTCATCTCTGTCATCTCTCCTCCACCACTCACACTCATCTCTCTCATCTCTGTCATCTCTCCTCCACCACTTACACTCATCTCTCTCATCGCTCTCATCTCTCCTCCCCACTCACACTCATCTCTCTCAGTTCTCCTCCACCACTTACACTCATCTCTCTCATCTCTGTCATCACTCCTCCCCCACTCACACTCATCTCTCTCAGTTCTCCTCCACCACTTACACTCCTCTCTCATCTCTGTCATCTCTCCTCCCCCACTCACACTCATCTCTCTCATCTCTGGCATTTCTCCTCCACCGCTCACACTCATCTCTCTCCACTTTCTCCTCCCCCACTCACACTCATCTCTCTCAGTTCACCTCCACTACTTCCACTCATCTCTCTCCACTTTCTCCTCCCCCACTCACACTCATCTCTCTCAGTTCACCTCAATTACTTCCACTCATCTCTCTCATCTCTACTCTAGCACTCACCCTGATCACTCTTATATCTCTCATCTCTCTTCTACCAAACACACGAATCTCTCTCATCTCTCTCCGCTCTCTTTCATCTCTCCTCCACCACTCATCTCTCTCATCTCTCATCCAAGACTCACACTCATTTCTCTCATCGATCTCATCTCTTCTTCAAAACGCACACTCATCTCTCTCATCTCTCCTCCACCAGTAACACTCATCTTTCTCATCTCTCTCATATCTCCTTCACTACTTCCACTCATCTCTCTTATCTCTCCTCCATCACTCACACTCATCTCTCTCATCTCTCTCATTTCTCCTCCACCACTCACACTCATCTCTCTCATCGCTCTCATCTCTCATTTACCACTCACACTCATCTCTCTCATCTCTCTTATCTCTCCTCCACCACTCACACTCATCTCTCTCATCTCTCTTATCTCTCCTCCACCACTCACACTCATCTCTCTCATCTCTCTTATCTCTCCTCCACCACTCACATTCATCTCTCTCATCTCTCTTATTTCTCCTCCACCACTCACACTCATCTCTCTCATCTCTCTCATTTCTCCTCCACCACTCACACTCATCTCTATCATCTCTCTCATCTCTCCTCCACCAGTAACACTCATCTCTCTAATCTCTCTCATATCTCCTTCACCACTTCCACTCATCTCTCTTATCTCTCCTCCACCACTCACACTCATCTCTCTCATCTCTATCATTTCTCCTCCACCACTCACACTCATCTCTCTCATCTCTATCATATCTCCTTTACCTCTTCCACTCATCTCTCTCATCTGTCCTCCACCACTCACACTCATCTCTCTCATCTCTCCTCCACCACTCACACTCATCTCTCTCATCTCTCTCATATCTCCTTCTCCACTTCCACTAATCTGTCTCATTTGTCCTCCACCACTCACACTTATCTCTCCCATCGCTCTCATCGCTTCTCAACCACTCACACTCATCTCTCTCATCTTTCTCATTTCTCCTTCACCACTTCCACTCATCTCTCTCATCTCTCCTCCACCACTCACATTCATCTCTCTCATCTCTCATCCACCACTCACACTCATCTCTCTCATCTCTGTCATCTCTCATCCACCACTCACACTCATCTCTCTCATCTCTGTCATCTCTTCTCCACCACTCACACTTATCTCTCTCATCTCTGGCATCTATCCTCCACCACATACACTCATCTCTCTCATCGCTCTCATCTCTGCTCCCCCACTCACACTAATCTCTCTCAGTTCTCCTCCACCACTTACACTCATCTCTCTCATCTCTGTCATCACTCCTCCCCCACTCACACTCATCTCTCTCATCTCTGGCATTTCTCCTCCACCGCTCACACTCATCTCTCTCCACTTTCTCCTCCCCCACTCACACTCATCTCTCTCAGTTCACCTCCACTACTTCCACTCATCTCTCTCCACTTTCTCCTCCCCCACTCACACTCATCTCTCTCAGTTCACCTCAATTACTTCCACTCATCTCTCTCATCTCTACTCTACCACTCACCCTGATCACTCTTATATCTCTCATCTCTCTTCTACCACACACACGAATCTCTCTCATCTCTCTCCGCTCTCTTTTATCTCTCCTCCACCACGCATCTCTCTCATCTCTCCTCCAAGACTCACACTCATTTCTCTCATCGATCTCATCTCTTCTTCAAAACGCACACTCATCTCTCTCATCTCTCTCATCTCTCCTCCACCAGTAACACTCATCTTTCTCATCTCTCTCATATCTCCTTCACTACTTCCACTCATCTCTCTTATCTCTCCTCCACCACTCACACTCATCTCTCTCATCTCTCTCATTTCTCCTCCACCACTCACACTCATCTCTCTCATCGCTCTCATCTCTCATTTACCACTCACACTCATCTCTCTCATCTCTTTTATCTCCCCTCCACCACTCACACTCATCTCTCTCATCTCTCTTATCTCTCCTCCACCACTCACACTCATCTCTCTCATCTCTCTTATCTCTCCTCCACCACTCACATTCATCTCTCTCATCTCTCTTATTTCTCCTCCACCACTCACACTCATCTCTCTCATCTCTCTCATTTCTCCTCCACCACTCACACTCATCTCTATCATCTCTCTCATCTCTCCTCCACCAGTAACACTCATCTCTCTAATCTCTCTCATATCTCCTTCACCACTTCCACTCATCTCTCTTATCTCTCCTCCACCACTCACACTCATCTCTCTCATCTCTATCATTTCTCCTCCACCACTCACACTCATCTCTCTCATCTCTATCATATCTCCTTTACCTCTTCCACTCATCTCTCTCATCTCTCCTCCACCACTCACACTCATTTCTCTCATCTCTCCTCCACCACTCACACTCATCTCTCTCATCTCTCTCATATCTCCTTCTCCACTTCCACTAATCTGTCTCCTTTTCCTCCACCACTCACACTTATCTCTTCCATCGCTCTCATCGCTTCTCAACCACTCACACTCATCTCTCTCATCTTTCTCATTTCTCCTTCACCACTTCCACTCATCTCTCTCATCTCTCCTCCACCACTCACATTCATCTCTCTCATCTCTCATCCACCACTCACATTCATCTCTCTCATCTCTCCTCCACCACTCCCACTCATCTCTCTCATCTCTCCTCCACAAGTAACACTCATCTCTCTCATCTCTGTCATCTCTCCTTCACCACTCACACTTATCTCTCTCATCTCTCCTCCACCACTCACACATCTCTCTCATCGCTCTCATCTCTTTTCCACCATTCACACTCATCTCTCTCATCTCTGTCATCTCTCATCCACCACTCACACTCATCTCTCTCATCTCTCTCATATCTCCTTTACTACTTCCACTCATCTCTCTCATCTCTCTTCCACCACTCACACTCATCTCTATCATCTCTCCTCCACCACTCACAATCATCTCTATCATATCTCCTCCACCACTCCCACTCATCTCTCTCATCTCTCATTAACCACTCACACTAATCTCTTTCATCTCTGTCATCTCTCCTTCACCACTCACACTTATCTCTCTAATCGCTCTCATCTCTCCTCCACAACTCCCACGCATCTCTCTCATCTCTCTTATATCTCCTTCACCACTTCCACTCATCTCTCTCATCTCTCCTCCACCACTCACACTCATCTCTCGCATCTCTCTCATTTCTCCTTCACCACTCACACTAATCTCCCTCATCTCTCCTCCACCACTCACACTCCTCCCTCATCTCTCCTCCACCACTCACACTCCTCTCTCATCTCTCCTCCACCACTCACACTCATCTCTCTCATCTCTCCTCCACCAATCACACTCATCTCTCTCATCTCTCATCCACAACTCACACTCATCTCTCTCATCTCTCTCATATCTCCTCCACCACTCACACTCATCTCTCTCATCTCTCCTCCACCGCTCACACTCATTTCTCTCATCTCTGTCATCTCTCCTCTACCAATCACACTCATCTCTCCTCCACCACTCAAACTCATCTCTCTCATCTCTGTCATATCTCTTTCACCACTTCCACCCATCTCTCTCATTTCTCATCTCACTCATCTCTCTCATTTCTCATCCACCACTCACATTCATCTCTCCTCCACCACTCACACTCATCGCTCTCATCACTCTCATCTCTCCTCCACCACTGACACTCATCTCTCATCGCTCTCATCTCTCCTCCACCACTCACACTTATCTCTCTCATCGCTCTCATCTCTCCTCCACCACTCACACTCATCTCTCTCATCTCTGTCATCTCTCCTCCACCACTCACACTCATCTCTCTCATCGCTCTCATCTCTCCTCCACCACTCACACTTATCTCTCTCATCGCTCTCATCTCTCCTCCACCCCTCACACTCATCTCTCTCATCTCTGTCATCTCTCCTCAACCACTCACACTCATCTTTCTTATATCTCCTCCACCACTCACATTCATCTCTCTCATCGCTCTCATCTCTCCTCCACCACTCACACTCATCTCTCTCATCTCTCCTTCACCACTCACACTCATCTCTCTCATCGCTCTCATCTCTCCTCCACCTCTAACACTCATCTCTCTCATCGCTCTCATCTCTCCTCCACCACTCACACTCATCTCTCTCATTTCTCCTTTACCACTCACACTCATCTCTCTCATCTCTCCTTCACCACTCACACTCATCTCTCTCATCACTCTCATCTCTCCTCCACCACTCACATTTATCTCTCTCATTTCTCCTCCACCACTAACACCCATCTCTCTCATCTCTCCTCCACCACTCACACTCATCTCTCTCATCTCTCTCATCTCTCCTCCACCACTCACACTCATCTCTCTCATCTCTCTCATCTCTCCTCCACCACTCACACTCAACTCTCTCATATCTCCTTCACCACTCACACTCATCTCTCTCATATCTCCTTCATCACTCACACTCATCTCTCTCATCTCTCATTCACCACTCACACTCAACTATCTCATCTCTCTCATCTCTCCTCCCCCACTCATACTCAACTCTCTCATCTCTCCTCCACCACTCACACTCAACTCTCTCATCTCTCCTCCACCACTCACACTCAACTCTCTCATCTCTCCTCCACCACTCACACTCAACTCTCTCATCTCTCCTTCACCACTTTCACGCATCTCTCTCATTTCTCATCTCACCCATCTCTCTCATTTCTCATCCACCACTCACATTCATCTCTCTCATCTCTCCTCCACCACTCACACTCATCTCTCTCATCTCTGTCATCTCTCCTCCACCACTCACACTCATCTTTCTTATATCTCCTCCTCCACTCACATTCATCTCTCTCATCGCTCTCATCTCTCCTCCACCAATCACACTCATCTCTCCTCCACCACTCAAACTCATCTCTCTCATCTCTGTCATATCTCCTTCACCACTTCCACCCATCTCTCTCATTTCTCATCTCACCCATCTCTCTCATTTCTCATCCACCACTCACATTCATCTCTCTAATCGCTGTCATCTCTCCTCACCACTGACACTCATCTCTTATCGCTCTCATCTCTCCTCCACCACTCACACTCATCTCTCTCATCGCTCTCATCTCTCCTCCACCACTCACACTCATCTCTCTCATCTCTGTCATCTCTCCTCCACCACTCACACTCATCTCTCTCATCTCTGTCATCTCTCCTCCACCACTCACACTAATCTCTCTCATCTCTGGCATCTCTCCTCCGCCACTCAAACTCATCTCTCTCATCGCTCCCATCTCTCCTCCACCACTCACACTCATCTCTCTCATCGCTCTCATCTCTCCTTTACCACTCACACTTATCTCTCTCATCGCTCTCATCTCTCCTCCACCACTCACACTTATCTCTCTCATCTCTATCATTTCTCCTCCACCACTCACACTCATCTCTCTCATCTCTATCATATCTCCTTTACCTCTTCCACTCATCTCTCTCATCTCTCCTCCACCACTCACACTCATCTCTCTCATCTCTCCTCCACCACTCACACTCATCTCTCTCATCTCTCTCATATCTCCTTCTCCACTTCCACTAATCTGTCTCATTTGTCCTCCACCACTCACACTTATCTCTCCCATCGCTCTCATCGCTTCTCAACTACTCACACTCATCTCTCTCATCTTTCTTATTTCTCCTTCACCACTTCCACTCATCTCTCTCATCTCTCCTCCACCACTCACATTCATCTCTCTCATCTCTCATCCACCACTCACATTCATCTCTCTCATCTCTCCCCCACCACTCCCACTCATCTCTCTCATCTCTCCTCCACAAGTAACACTCATCTCTCTGATCTCTGTCATCTCTCCTTCACCACTCACACTTATCTCTCTCATCTCTCCTCCACCACTCACACATCTCTCTCATCGCTCTCATCTCTTTTCCACCATTCACACTCATCTCTCTCATCTCTGTCATCTCTCATCCACCACTCACACTCATCTCTCTCATCTCTCTCATATCTCCTTTACTACTTCCACTCATCTCTCTCATCTCTGCTCCACCACTCACACTCATCTCTCTCATCTCTCCTCCACCACTCACAATCATCTCTATCATATCTCCTCCACCACTCCCACTCATCTCTCTCATCTCTCATTAAACACTCACACTAATCTCTTTCATCTCTGTCATCTCTCCTTCACCACTCACACTTATCTCTCTAATCGCTCTCATCTCTCCTCCACAACTCCCACGCATCTCTCTCATCTCTCTTATATCTCCTTCACCACTTCCACTCATCTCTCTCATCTCTCCTCCCCCACTCACACTCATCTCTCTCATCTCTGGCATTTCTCCTCCACCGCTCACACTCGTCTCTCTCCACTTTCTCCTCCCCCACTCACACTCATCTCTTTCAGTTCACCTCCACTACTTCCACTCATCTCTCTCCACTTTCTCCTCCCCCACTCACACTCATCTCTCTCAGTTCACCTCAATTACTTCCACTCATCTCTCTCATCTCTACTCTAGCACTCACCCTGATCACTCTTATATCTCTCATCTTTCTTCTACCACACACACGAATCTCTCTCATCTCTCTCCGCTCTCTTTCATCTCTCCTCCACCACTCATCTCTCTCATCTCTCCTCCAAGACTCACACTCATCTCTCTCATCTTTCTCATCTCTCCTCCACCAGTAACACTCATCTTTCTCATCTCTCTCATATCTCCTTCACTACTTCCACTCATCTCTCTTATCTCTCCTCCACCACTCACACTCATCTCTCTCATCTCTCTCATTTCTCCTCCACCACTCACACTCATCTCTCTCATCGCTCTCATCTCTCATTTACCACTCACACTCATCTCTCTCATCTCTCTTATCTCTCCTCCACCACTCACACTCATCTCTCTCATCTCTCTTATCTCTCCTCCACCACTCACACTCATCTCTCTCATCTCTCTTATCTCTCCTCCACCACTCACATTCATCTCTCTCATCTCTCTTATTTCTCCTCCACCATTCACACTCATCTCTCTCATCTCTCTCATTTCTCCTCCACCACTCACACTCATCTCTATCATCTCTCTCATCTCTCCTCCACCAGTAACACTCATCTCTCTAATCTCTCTCATATCTCCTTCACCACTTCCACTCATCTCTCTTATCTCTCCTCCACCACTCACACTCATCTCTCTCATCTCTATCATTTCTCCTCCACCACTGACACTCATCTCTCTCATCTCTATCATATCTCCTTTACCTCTTCCACTCATCTCTCTCATCTCTCCTCCACCACTCACACTCATCTCTCTCATCTCTCCTCCACCACTCACACTCATCTCTCTCATCTCTCTCATATCTCCTTCTCCACTTCCACTAATCTGTCTCATTTGTCCTCCACCACTCACACTTATCTCTCCCATCGCTCTCATCGCTTCTCAACCACTCACACTCATCTCTCTCATCTTTCTCATTTCTCCTTCACCACTTCCACTCATCTCTCTCATCTCTCCTCCACCACTCACATTCATCTCTCTCATCTCTCATCCACCACTCACATTCATCTCTCTCATCTCTCCTCCACCACTCCCACTCATCTCTCTCATCTCTCCTCCACAAGTAACACTCATCTCTCTCATCTCTGTCATCTCTCCTTCACCACTCACACTTATCTCTCTCATCTCTCCTCCACCACTCACACATCTCTCTCATCGCTCTCATCTCTTTTCCACCATTCACACTCATCTCTCTCATCTCTGTCATCTCTCATCCACCACTCACTCTCATCTCTCTCATATCTCCTTTACTACTTCCACCCATCTCTCTCATCTCTCTTCCACCACTCACACCCATCTCTCTCATCTCTCCTCCACCACTCACAATCATCTCTATCATATCTCCTCCACCACTCCCACTCATCTCTCTCATCTCTCATTACCCACTCACACTAATCTCTTTCATCTCTGTCATCTCTCCTTCACCACTCACACTTATCTCTCTAATCGCTCTCATCTCTCCTCCACAACTCCCACGCATCTCTCTCATCTCTCTTATATCTCCTTCACCACTTCCACTCATCTCTCTCATCTCTCCTCTACCACTCACACTCATCTCTCGCATCTCTCTCATTTCTCCTTCACCACTCACACTAATCTCCCTCATCTCTCCTCCACCACTCACACTCCTCCCTTATCTCTCCTCCACCACTCACACTCCTCTCTCATCTCTCCTCCACCACTCACACTCATCTCTCTCATCTCTCCTCCACCAATCACACTCATCTCTCTCATCTCTCATCCACAACTCACACTCATCTCTCTCATCTCTCTCATATCTCCTCCACCACTCACACTCATCTCTCTCATCTCTCCTCCACCGCTCACACTCATTTCTCTCATCTCTGTCATCTCTCCTCTACCAATCACACTCATCTCTCCTCCACCACTCAAACTCATCTCTCTCATCTCTGTCATATCTCTTTCACCACTTCCACCCATCTCTCTCATTTCTCATCTCACTCATCTCTCTCATTTCTCATCCACCACTCACATTCATCTCTCCTCCACCACTCACACTCATCTCTCTCATCACTCTCATCTCTCCTCCACCACTTACACTCATCTCTCATCGCTCTCATCTCTCCTCCACCACTCACACTCATCTCTCTCATCGCTCTCATCTCTCCTCCACCACTCACACTCATCTCTCTCATCTCTGTCATCTCTCCTCCACCACTCACACTAATCTCTCTCATCTCTGGCATCTCTCCTCCGCCACTCAAACTCATCTCTCTCATCGCTCCCATCTCTCCTCCACCACTCACACTCATCTCTCTCATCGCTCTCATCTCTCCTCCACCACTCACACTTATCTCTCTCATCGCTCTCATCTCTCCTCCACCACTCACACTCATCTCTCTCATCTCTGTCATCTCTCCTCCACCACTCACACTCATCTCTCTCATCGCTCTCATCTCTCCTCCACCACTCACACTTATCCCTCTCATCGGTCTCATCTCTCCTTCGCCACTCAAACTCATCTCTCTCATCGCTCCCATCTCTCCTCCACCACTCACACTCATCTCTCTCATCGCTCTCATCTCTCCTCCACCACTCACACTCATCTCTCTCATCGCTCTCATCTCTCCTCCACCACTCACACTCATCTCTCTCATCTCTGTCATCTCTCCTCCACCACTCACACTCATCTCTCTCATCTCTCTCATATCTCCTTCTCCACTTCCACTAATCTGTCTCATTTGTCCTCCACCACTCACACTTATCTCTCCCATCGCTCTCATCGCTTCTCAACCACTCACACTCATCTCTCTCATCTTTCTCATTTCTCCTTCACCACTTCCACTCATCTCTCTCATCTCTCCTCCACCACTCCCACTCATCTCTCTCATCTCTCCTCCACAAGTAACACTCATCTCTCTCATCTCTGTCATCTCTCCTTCACCATTCACACTTATCTATCTCATCTCTCCTCCACCACTCACACATCTCTCTCATCGCTCTCATCTCTTTTCCACCATTCACACTCATCTCTCTCATCTCTCTCATCTCTCCTCCACCACTCACACTCATCTCTCTCATCTCTCCTCCACCACTCACAATCATCTCTATCATATCTCCTCCACCACTCCCACTCATCTCTCTCATCTCTCATTAATCACTCTCACTAATCTCTTTCATCTCTGTCATCTCTCCTTCACCACTCACACTTATCTCTCTAATCGCTCTCATCTCTCCTCCACAACTCCCACGCATCTCTCTCATCTCTCTTATATCTCCTTCACCACTTCCACTCATCTCTCTCATCTCTCCTCCACCACTCACACTCATCTCTCGCATCTCTCTCATTTCTCCTTCACCACTCACACTAATCTCCCTCATCTCTCCTCCACCACTCACACTCCTCCCTCATCTCTCCTCCACCACTCACACTCCTCTCTCATCTCTCCTCCACCACTCACACTCATCTCTCTCATCTCTCCTCCACCAATCACACTCATCTCTCTCATCTCTCATCCACAACTCACACTCATCTCTCTCATCTCTCTCATATCTCCTCCACCACTCACACTCATCTCTCTCATCTCTCCTCCACCGCTCACACTCATTTCTCTCATCTCTGTCATCTCTCCTCTACCAATCACACTCATCTCTCCTTCACCACTCAAACTCATCTCTCTCATCTCTGTCATATCTCTTTCACCACTTCCACCCATCTCTCTCATTTCTCATCTCACTCATCTCTCTCATTTCTCATCCACCACTCACATTCATCTCTCCTCCACCACTCACACTCATCTCTCTCATCATTCTCATCTCTCCTCCACCACTGACACTCATCTCTCATCGCTCTCATCTCTCCTCCACCACTCACACTCATCTCTCTCATCGCTCTCATCTCTCCTCCACCACTCACACTCATCTCTCTCATCTCTGTCATCTCTCCTCCACCACTCACACTCATCTCTCTCATCTCTGTCATCTCTCCTCCACCACTCACACTAATCTCTCTCATCTCTGGCATCTCTCCTCCGCCACTCAAACTCATCTCTCTCATCGCTCCCATCTCTCCTCCACCACTCACACTCATCTCTCTCATCGCTCTCATCTCTCCTCCACCACTCACACTTATCTCTCTCATCGCTCTCATCTCTCCTCCACCACTCACACTCATCTCTCTCATCTCTGTCATCTCTCCTCCACCACTCACACTCATCTCTCCCATCGCTCTCATCTCTCCTCCACCACTCACACTTATCTCTCTCATCGGTCTCATCTCTCCTACACCACTCACACTCATCTCTCTCATCTCTGTCATCTCTCCTCCACCACTCACACTCATCTTTCTTATATCTCCTCCACCACTCACATTCATCTCTCTCATCGCTCTCATCTCTCCTCCACCACTCACACTCATCTCTCTCATCTCTCCTTTACCACTCACACTCATCTCTCTCATCGCTCTCATCTCTCCTCCACCACTCACACTCATCTCTCTCATTTCTCCTTCACCACTCACACTCATCTCTCTCATCTCTCCTTCACCACTCACACTCATCTCTCTCATCACTCTAATCTCTCCTCCACCACTCACATTCAACTCTCTCATTTCTCCTCCACCACTAACACTCATCTCTCTCATCTCTCCTCCACCACTCACACTCATCTCTCTCATCTCTCCTCCACCACTCACACTCATCTCTCTCATCTCTCTCATCTCTCCTCCACCACTCACACTCAACTCTCTCATATCTCCTTCACCACTCACACTCATCTCTCTCATATCTCCTTCATCACTCACACTCATCTCTCTCATCTCTCATTCACCACTCACACTCAACTATCTCATCTCTCTCATCTCTCCTCCCCCACTCACACTGAACTCTCTCATCTCTCCTCCACCACTCACACTCAACTCTCTCATCTCTCCTCCACCACTCACACTCAACTCTCTCATCTCTCCTCCACCACTCACACTCATCTCTCTCATCTCTCTCATCTCTCCTCCACCACTCACACTCAACTCTCTCATATCTCCTTCACCACTAACACTCATCTCTCTCATATCTCCTTTATCACTCACACTCATCTCTCGCATCTCTCATTCACCACTCACACTCAACTATCTCATCTCTCTCATCTCTCCTCCCCCACTCACAATCAACTCTCTCATCTCTCCTCCACCACTCACACTCAACTCTCTCATCTGTCCTCCACCACTCACACTCAACTCTCTCATCTCTCCTCCACCTCTCACACTCAACTCTCTCATCTCTCCTACACCACTCACACTCAACTCTCTCATCTCTGTCATATCTCCTTCACCACTTCCACCCATCTCTCTCATTTCTCATCTCACCCATCTCTCTCATTTCTCATCCACCACTCACATTCATCTCTCTCATCTCTCCTCCACCACTCACACTCATCTCTCTCATCTCTGTCATCTCTCCTCCACCACTCACACTCATCTCTCTCATTTCTCATCCACCACTCACATTCATCTCTCTCATCTATCCTCCACCACTCACACTCATCTCTCTCATCGCTCTCATCTCTCCTCCACCACTGACAATCATCTCTCATCGCTCTCATCTCTCCTCCACCACTCACACTCATCTCTCTCATCGCTCTCATCTCTCCTCCACCACTAACACTCATCTCTCTCATCTCTGTCATCTCTCCTCCACCCCTCACACTCATCTCTCTCATCTCTGTCATCTCTCCTCCACCACTCACACTAATCTCTCTCATCTCTGGCATCTCTCCTCCGCCACTCAAACTCATCTCTCTCATCGCTCCCATCTCTCCTCCACCACTCACACTCATCTCTCTCATCGCTCTCATCTCTCCTCCACCACTCACACTTATCTCTCTCATCGCTCTCATCTCTCCTCCACCACTCACACTCATCTCTCTCATCTCTGTCATCTCTCCTCCACCACTCACACTCATCTCTCTCATCGCTCTCATCTCTCCTCCACCACTCACATATATCTCTCTCATCGCTCTCATCTCTCCTCCACCACTCACACTCATCTCTCTCATCTTTGTCATCTCTCCTCCACCACTCACACTCATCTTTCTTATATCTCCTCCACCACTCACATTCATCTCTCTCATCGCTCTCATCTCTCCTCCACCACTCACACTCATCTCTCTCATCTCTCCTTTACCACTCACACTCATCTCTCTCATCGCTCTCTTCTCTCCTCCACCTCTAACACTCATCTCTCTCATCGCTCTCATCTCTCCTCCACCACTCACACTCATCTCTCTCATCTCTGTCATCTCTCCTCCACCACTAACACTCATCTCTCTCATCTCTCCTCCACCACTCACACTCATCTCTCTCATCTCTCTCATCTCTCCTCCACCACTCACACTCATCTCTCTCATCTCTCGCATCTCTCCTCCACCACTCACACTCAACTCTCTCATATCTCCTTCACCACTCACACTCATCTCTCTCATATCTCCTTCATCACTCACACTCATCTCTCTCATCTCTCATTCACCACTCACACTCAACTCTCTCATCTCTCTCATCTCTCCTCCACCACTCATACTCAACTCTCTCATCTCTCCTCCACCACTCACACTCAACTCTCTCATCTCTCCTCCACCACTCACACTCAACTCTCTCATCTCTCCTCCACCACTCACACTCAACTCTCTCCTATCTCCTTCACCACTCACACTCATCTCTCTCATCGCTCTCATCTCTCCCCCACCAGTCCCTCATCTCACTCATCTCTCTCACTCTCCTCCACCACTCATTTCTCTCATCTCTCCACTGCTCCCACTTATCTGTCTCATATCTCCTCCACCACTCACACTGATCTCTCTCATCTCTCGCCTCTCTCCGTCACCACTCCCACTCATTTCCCTTATTTCTCCTTCACTTTTCCCAACTCATTTCCATGATTACTCGTCTACCACTCCCATTCATCTCTCTCATCTCTCTCATCTCTCTCATCTCTCCCATCTCTCTCATCATCTCTCATCTTCCACTTTAATTCGCATGTCTCATTTCCGGTTCATCGCATTCGCTCATCACTATCTTCTCTCGCCTCTCTGCATCGTGCACCTCTCCTCGTCTCTTTTATAATTCTTTCTTCGCTAATCTCTTTCATGACTCATCTATATCATCACTTATCTCTTTCATTGCTCCTGTTTACTCATTTCTTTTTTCACTGTCACTTCTTTCATCTTTCTTTTACAGTCATCTATATATCATTTCTAATCTCTTTCATCTTTGTTTCATCTTTCCCACTTAACGATCTCATTTCTCTATTTCACTCATCTCTTCTTAATCGCTTCCATCTCTACTGTCTCTCCCACTCATCTCTATCTCTTTAACTCAACTATTTGATCTTTCTACCACTTTTTCACTCATCTCTTATATTTCTTGTCTCTCTCCAACTCATCTCTCTCTTTTCTCATCTCTGACATCCCTTATTGTCTCTCCTTCGATCATCATTTTCGTCCCTCTCCTCTCTTTCATCTCTTCCATCTCGCATCTCTTTCTGTCATTCATCCCTCTCATTTCTCTTACTTCTATTTTTTCTCTTCGACATCTCTGCCATCTGTCTGCTCACTCTTTCATCTCTTCGACCCATCTCTTTTATCTCACGTTTATCTCTTTTATACTCATTCCTGTCTTTCTTTCTGTCTCTCTTTTTAATATCTCTATCTCTCTTTTTGCTCTATTTGAGTTTCCTTTATTGTTTAATTAAACATCTATTGTTCTCGGCCCTTCTCTCACACTCTCTGTCTCTCTCTTTCTCCCCCTTCCCCCTCACGCTTTCTCTTTCTTGTCATGTATTCCCATCTCTTTTTCTACTTGTGCACATCACGCTCGACTAGGTTCGAGAAACTAATCTAATTTATGCAACCACACTCCAACTCCCGCTTTGACATCCTTCATATAACCACGCAGCTTTGTTTCCCGTCCAACTTCTCTACAACTGCGAGGACGGAACCAGCCGTGCCATCCAGCCGTCCAAGCCATGTTACTGCCAGAGTCCTTCCCGCTCTGCAATGTCGGCTGTTCCCAAAATCTATCAGCAAATGAAATCATTGCCAGATGAACGGAATATCAGCGAGGCTGCGGCTGCGGCTAATGCGGAATTATTCATTTTGTGGACGCACTGATCCTGGATACCATACACATCCCCCTCTCAATCCTTCATTCAGTTTCTAGGGGAGAGAATGAAACCGCAAGGACAAAGCCATGCGGTCGCCTGCGGAAGCCCAAAATGCAAGTAATCTCCCCTGGCAAGATCTTCAGGGAGCAATGTTCTAGTATTTTCTCAATTTGAACCGGTCTGGCGAGAGAAAGAATAAGTGTCGCGCTTAATTTGGCGGAGAAATATCGTGTCCCCCCTACTCGTGCCAGAAGTGGTGAGAAAGGGTCTTTACGTTAGCCTGTGTCACGTGATCACATTCGTTACGGCCCTGATAGCAAGCGGCGGCCGGAACACTGTTCCATCGGATTTCGAGAACGAATCGAACACTTTCGGCTGCTGATTTGGAAACAGTCAAATGGAAACATATATTAACTTGTAGAATGAATACATTTTTTTTCTTCAAAAAGGATAATTTTGTAAAGCCGTCTTTACCAATCTTGTTATCATTGAAATAGTTTTAATGTCTCGACAAACCTCTCCAATGTATACAAAATATGCTATCTACAGCTCAAATTGGGCTAGTCAAATTATTTGTTTGGCGTGTGTGTGCTAAAAAAGCTCGTTAATTCCATTCATTGCAGATCTTTTGTGAAACGCATGGAGACTTGTCCAGGGAATTCCGTTCCAATGAGGCCCGATTTTGAACCGTTTATAGGCTACCGGATGCTTATTTGGAGCACAGATTAGAACAGTCGATTACATCATTTGTTTTTCACCTCCCAGCATGACGCAAATAACATAGTTTAATCAGCTAATGAATGCAGCCTAAAGAACATCCGCTGCGCGCCTATACTACAAAAGAACCTGTAACAGAGCACGAGGAAGCTCTCGTGACAGATAGAAAGCTGAAAGCCTGGCATGGGAGTTGCGACCTCTGTTTATGATCCCATTGTACTAGGTTCAAATCTCTTCGTTCTTGATCATCTGTGACCGGGCACGTCGATGTTTGATTTTCATAGTTTGATCGCTTCCCCCAGTCGACCCAGCTGTAAATGGGTACATGACAGAGCAAAGTGAACACTTAGGAGCCATTGCGGGATATAATGATTTCTTGCTGTGTCATTGGCGCTGTTTGCAATGGAGGAGACTGAATATACACGGGGCTGCCCTAGTGTATAAAGTCGGATCTTTGGGCAGTTATCAAACGGGAACCTAACAAGCATACACGGGGCTGCCCTAGTGCATAAAGTCGACTCTATGGGCAGTTATCCAACGAGAACCTAACAAGCATACACGGGGCTGCCCTAGTGCATAAAGTCGGCTCTATGGGCAGTTATCCAACGGGAACCTAACATGCATACACGGGGCTGCCCTAGTGCATAAAGTCGGCTCTATGGGCAGTTATCCAACGGGAACCTAACATGCATACACGGGGCTGCCCTAGTGCATAAAGTCGGATCTATGAGCAGTTATCCAACGGGAACCTAACAAGCATACACGGGGCTGCCCTAGTGCATAAAGTCGGCTCTATGGGCAGTTATCCAACGGGAACCTAACAAGCATACACGGGGCTGCCCTAGTGCATAAAGTCAGATCTATGGGCAGTTATCCAACGGGAACCTAACAAGCATACACGGGCCTGCCCTAGTGCATAAAGTCGGATCTATGGGCAGTTATCCAACGGGAACCTAACAAGCATACACGGGGCTGCACTAGTGCATAAAGTCGGATCTATGGGCAGTTATCCAACGGGAACCTAACAAGCATACACAGGGCTGTCCTAGTGCATAAAGTCGGATCTATGGGCAGTTATCCAACGGGAACCTAACAAGCATACACGGAGCTGCCCTAGTGCATAAAGTCGGATCTATGGGCAGTTATCCAACGGGAACCTAACAAGCATACACGGGACTGCCCTAGTGCATAAAGTCGGATCTATGGGCAGTTATCCAACGGGAACCTAACAAGCATACACGGGGCTGCCCAAGTGCATAAAGTCGGCTCTATGGGCAGTTATCCAACGGGAACCTAACAAGCATACACGGGGCTGCCCTAGTGCATAAAGTCGGCTCTATGGGCAGTTATCCAACGGGAACCTAACAAGCATACACGGGGCTGCCCTAGTGCATAAAGTCGGCTCTATGGGCAGTTATCCAATGATAATCTAACAAGAAGAGGAGCTTGAAACAACAAACGCAGCTCACTTTCTTTAAGAAAAGGCAACCTCAGCTCTCCACGGCGCTAAGAGGCCAAAGTGTCCTGAGAAATAAATTATTTTAGAGTACTGAGCAATGGGCCATCGGGAGTGCTCTATGTGTGGCAGAGAGATAAATTGGTGCACTGTCGAAGTGATAGCTGTCGTAAGGGGCAGCTGACAATGAGCTCAAATGTTTCTTGGATAGTTTTCTCTCCAATGTCTGACAGTACACACCAGAGCATTCATACACACCAGAGCATTCATACACACTAGAGCATTCATACACACCAGAGCATTCATACAGACCATAAAGGCACCTGCTTGTGGAGGAGCTTTATGTGTTTCAAAGGAATAAGTAATATATAGTTTTCATGGGGTCAGAACAAGAGGATTACTTATAATACATACTATACCCGCCGGACAACATTGTCTAACACGTGGATCACCTTCATAATTGTTTTGAATTCGGAACTTAGCAACCTAAATACAGCGATGTAGATTCTAGTTTTGTATTCGGATCTTAGCTACCTAACTACAGCTATGTAGATTCTAGCTTTGTATTCGGATTTAAGCTACCTAAATACAGCTATGTAGATTCTAGCTTTGTATTCGGATCTTAGCTACCTAAATACAGCTATGTAGATTCTAGCTTTGTATTCGGATCTTAGCTACCTAAATATAGCTATGTAGATTCTAGTTTTGTGTTTAGATTTAAGCTACCTAATTACGGTTTGGTGGATTCTAATTTTGTATTAGGATAATTACCACCTAAAACAGTTACGTTGTTCCTAGTTTTGAATTCTAATCTTATCTACCTGACACAGTTATGATGTTCCTAGTATTGTATTCGAATCTTAGCTATGTAACACAGTGATGTGGATTATCGTTTTGAATTCGAATCTTAGCTACATAAATACAGCTGTGTGGATCCTATTATTTTTTTATCACTGAACTATGATCCACACAGCTGTATTTATGTAGCTAAGATTCTGTATAATTGCCATTCTTCTCAAGTTTCTTCGTTTTATGTTTAAATATCATTTCCATCATCATAATGTGTCAGAGATGGTTTTCTTCTATAACTGTCTATCGTCTGAAACTAGAAGTAGTTAAGGTAGTCATTTGAAATGTTATCTAATTTGTCTTCTGCCATCATATAGCAATATCATTGGCTCCAACAAAGGCTGTTGCTGTCTTTGTGAGGTTGGTAGATATTCACTGCTTTCTGTGTTAAGTGCATCCATCTTCAATATATATTTGTTTAGCGATGACACTCTAGCCTTTGCTGTCCCTGGCCTACCTGTAACGCAGGAGTTGACAATTGTCAGTGTTGTCTGCCTTAGAAAAGCTGTCATACTGTGCTTTCGTGCTTTTTATACATTAGGTTGTTGTTTTTTTGTAGCCAAACTTTTTAGTTTGTTTGAAGAATTTCAAGAGAACTCAATCCGTCACAGTACCTCACTCAACCCGTCACAGTACCTCACTTAATTCACACACTACCTCACTCAACCCTCACAGTATGGGACTGCGTGAGCCAGTGGTTAAGTGTCGCGGCGCACAGTCCAAAGGTGCTGGGTTCGATCCTCATCACATCATCGGCCGTTACCCCGGGGAAGCAAACGCTTAGAAAATGCAGGAGGAAGCAGACCCTTACATAAAATGCATGCCGAAGTCGGATGCACTGGGCCGACAGACGCAAAATAAAAACCACAGTGCAACGCACGCCGCCATGGGGGATTAGAAAAATAAGGCCAACGCAAACAAACAAAACAAAAACACACACACACACACAAAAACTCTGACAGTGTGTCAGAAAGTAGCCGACGAGCATTGCCTGTTTTCTTTTGTTTTTGTCAGAGTTATTTGGAATATTTCCCCCCACAAATATTTAGCCTCCATTAAAAGCTCAACAGAACGTCCTCCTTAATGAAAAGAACTGAGCCACTGTCACTTTCCTTGTTTGTCGCAAAGACTAGAGAGGGTTACACCTGGGGTTGACAACGTCATCATCTACATACCATTGCTTAGAAACTGCTAATGCAATTTATTGAATGCAGGCTTACTTAATAGAGTATACAGTAAAGGACAAAATGTATTATCCAACTTATTTTCAATAACTGGGATCAACAAACATCAATGTATTTTTGTGAAAATTCTCTGAACTATGTAAGAATGTTGGTAGTTTAGTGCCAAAAGAAGTCATTTTAGTCTGTCACTTTCCTAAGCTTGCATTTCCGAGAGAAGGATCTACAAGTATGAAACAGACTGGATCCTGAATGTGTTGTGTCCGTCTGGTATAAACTAAAATAATATAAACTCAATATGATTTATCCTGCATACTTTCACCAATTGTGTTTGTATAAATATTTGAGTTCAAGCGTCCTTACCTTGCTGACACCAAACTTAGTCGAAGTCTAGCAGAACTTTACTTAACTTAACATCTTTATACTGGTTTAGAAGACTCTACTGAGTCAGCATACAACCAGTTTCTTGGATGATGGTTTAACCGAGGTGCGAGTACATCGTAATAGACTCAAACACTAGAGCTAAGTAGACCCGTAGCCAGTTAAGCGCTATCTATAGCCGGTCTTAACAAACCACCTGGGGGAAGGTACAAATAACTTGGGTAGATTTTTAGCTAGAACTTTTGAATTTTATTAATTGAGTAGATGTAGATGTAGCTTCTTGATCTCATGAAGTGCCAATCACCCTGTCCATGACTCCAACCAGCACCAGTCATGTCCCTGTTGTATATGTTACGATGGTCATTAGCACCAATTAAAGATTGATTGAATGGGCCTGGCTGCTCTAATTAGTAACATACCTGCCTATCACTGTAGCTGTTTTCCTTGCAGGAAGCATGTATTTGAACATTTGCAGTTGCTTATAGATATACATGATAAAGTTCTAGTCTCATGCACAGCCTTCACGAAATGATTTTATGACATGCGCGGAAGGTTACAGCGAACCTATTATTTTCAACCCGGGTACCACTCTTCACTGATGTGAAGGACGGATATAAACATTGGTACGAAAACATAAACAATATATACTTTATCTGTTATTCCTTCTTAACAGGTATGCTATTTGCTGATTGTTCTATTCTTGCTGGCGTGTATGATGACTAGTATGTTGTTTATTTTTTTTATGTTGCTGTTCTGTTTGTGATACATACACATACATACACATACATACACATGTATACACATACATACACACATACACATATATACACATTACATACACATACATTCACATTTAAAATCTTAACAGAAAATAATTGAGTGTAAACAAACATAACCGTCGCCTACAACTGTCAGTACCGATTTGAGCGTTTTTCATTGTCGTAATATGCGAGACTGTTATATTAAACTGTATTGATATCTTGTGGCAAGTTGTAATTTATTATTTTAGATGTATTTTATTGTTACCCGCTGTGCTAATATCTTTACATGATAAAATAACATCATATGACATGAGTCGTAGATATATTCTAAGTTAACTATCTGGGTCGTGCTTTTGATGAATTTGCACATATCTGATTTGAGAGTTCACTTAATATACATTTTATCGTAATCAGGAATCTCAAATTCACCCCAAGTATACATTCAAACTTTTTTCCCATTTACAATTAGTCACTTAAAACCTGATTTGTGCGTCTTTAAACTATTTGCAATAAATAATTAAACGCTGCTTTATACTTCTTCAAACTATATTTACTTCAAGTCAGAAGTAATGAATAATGCTACTTTCAGAATGTAGTTTCATAAGTTAATAGGAACAAGTATTGTAATGATAGACCGACCAGAGCAGGATTGAACAAATAATGTGGATTGATCAACGCAAGAATAGAACATGTCGGGAATTTGTTATCAAACGTTTTCAACAAAGCATATCTTACAAGATGCTTATTCACTTTGATCCTATCGTGAAATAACGTTCAGCGGTGAAGGTTGGAGGAGGAGGGAGCGATTGGGTGGCTGCGAGGAGAGGGGAGGACATGAGATAAGAGAATTTGAACGGATCTTTTATAAAACCCAGAATGACAGTTCTGAATAGGACATACATTTGAGTGTAACTTGATCTTCGAGGCGTCGTACTTTTGTACGTAACACTTCATAGCTCGTTACAATTACACGGCATACTTCATGATTCCTTTTAGCTTCACTTAACCCTTCATGGCTCAGTACAATTATGCATAACCCTTCATGGCTCCGTACAATTATACATAACCTGACTCGGTTCTCCGTACAATTATACATAGCCCGACTCGTTTCTCCGTACAATTATACATAACCCGACTCGTTTCTCCGTACAATTATACATAACCCTCTATGGCTCCGTACAGCTACACATAACGCTTCATGACACCGCGCAATTATACATAACACTTTATTGTTCCAAACAATTATACATAACCCTTCATGGCACCGTACAGTTTTTTTTAAACAATTGTAGCTCTGCACAGTTACATATAACACTTCGTGGCTTCGTATAATTTTACATAACCCGTCATTGCTCCGTACAATTACACATAACACTTCATGGCTCCGTACAATTACACATACCACTTCATGGCTACGTACAATTACACATACCACTTCATGGCTACGTACAATTACACATAACACTTCATGTCTACGTACAATTACACATACCACTTCATGGCTACGTACAATTACACATAACCCTTCATTGCTCCGTACAATTACACATACCACTTCATGGCTACGTACAATTACACATACCACTTCATGGCTCCGTACAATTACACATACCAATTTATGGCTCCGTACAATTACACATAACACTTCATGGCTCCGTACAATTACACATAATACTTCATGGCTCCGTACACTTACACATAACACTTCATGGCTCCGTACAATTACACATAACACTTCATGGCTCCGTACAATTACACATAACACTTCATGGCTCCGTACAATTACACATAACACTTCATGGCTCCGTACAATTACACATAACACTTCATGGCTCCGTACAATTACACACACCACTTCATGGCTCTGTACAATTACACATACCATTTCATGGCTCCGTACATTTTTCTTAGCACTTGTAGCTCCGCACATTTACATATAACACTTCGTGGCTCCGTATAATTTTACATAACAATCAATACTCGGTTTCTGGCTTTGATTGACAGACATGTGTTTATTTTATAGCATATCTGTTGATTAGTCTGTTCTACATTTATATTATACATTGTACGTCTACCGTTATGTGCAAATTTCACATCTTTTAATATCTGTGTTTTGTGATATAAACTATATTTCATCAATCAAGTGACGGGCCGCAGACCACAGAAAACTTATATGTGGCTCATATGTGACCCGCGAATCGCTAGTTCAAGAACTTGGAACCAGAAACTGTATTTGCCATTCGCGCTGTCGTCAAAACGAATTCCCAACATAAGATGCTAGCAATTTTTACGTCGTTATGACAATTAGGACAGGAAAGTTCAAATGAGACTCCGTTTGAAATGATTCCTTGCCACGTTTTAACATTCAGAGTCTATAGTTTACAGTCGTTACACAAATGTCGAGTGGATTTAGCCAATTATCACAATCACCTACATCGTTATCTTTTGCACCAACAAACAATAGCTACGCAATCTACAATTTCTCTGTCCAACAACAGAAGCAGCCACAAAGTAAATGTCACAGATGCAGCTTTCAGAGGCCGTTCTGGTCTTGAGGCGATCGTTTTTCTAAACACAGCCAAACGGACAGTGTTGGAAGCTGCAGGACTTCCTAAAGGTCAGTCAGCCTCCAGGAATAAAAATGTCCCGTCCTAGTGTCGCGTGTTGTTAGACAAGCCAGGAATTCACAAACAAGCTGGGAAGGGGAGAGACGGGTATGTTAGGTTGTGTCCCCAGCGATTAGCTCTCCAACAACATCCGTTAGGGCACGCCCCGAATCTCGCCCCGTCCATCACATCTGTGCGGTTTTGGACTGCGGTTACATAGAAGCTAGGCGGGTTGTGCAACTAATCTAGCCTCGAAATAGTCGAGAAACATAAGTATGAGTCACAGTCTGCTCGCCATGACCAGCCGGTACTGCATTTTCAAACCACCCCTGGTGTGCCACATTGGCTTACTCTGGTTATTTCATTTCACAAATGACTTCAAATTGTCTACACTAGGCGATTGTATCAGCGTGGCATTCATCATTATCATCATATTAGGCCATTTTCTCTCTCTCATAATAGTATGACCCCGACTGGAGTTCGCTGTCTTAAATAACTCTGCCTTAACGCATAAATGTATATGTACTTTTCCAATAGTGGTTTTTGTAGTAATTTGCTCTACGCGACGAGATTGTTAGCAACATACACAGCTCTCATTATTTTCCACGTCTGCCTGTCTGCTAATTTGGGATTATCTTATCTAGCGGTTCTTAAACTTGCGTCATATAGGGACCCTTCATTTCGCTGTATTTATAGTTATTCCAGTGTCCTCGACAAATGCTTCGCGGACTAAAATTATGGAGCCCCATGGTTGATTGATTTGTCAATGCCTACAACAATATAGGGGAGAGTGGCTAAGGGGTTGTGAGCTTGCTATACAAACCAAACGTACCAGGTTCAAAACCAATGGAGCGACAGACATGTCGTGATTCATGTCATGGTATCCCCGCTTCATATATATGACGAAGTCGAGTGAGAAATTGTAAACCGACTCGATAACGATAGAGTTCGTGCTCTATAGTTGACACTACCAGCTCTTGTTTTTCCCATTAAAAGTTTGCCTTTCTGTATTCTACTGACGGAGTCACACCCTTTCCACCCCGGACCGCAGCCTCTTAGTCGATATCAGGACTTATTAACCAGTGCTTGGATGTATGTGTGCGTCTGTATGTACACATGCTAGTGTTTCAGTGATCCAAGATGTTTCTGTGTGTTTCAAACCAGACATAATGTTCTTGCTCACTGTAGTATGGTTCCTAAATGTTGTGTGTTTATAGGGTTATAAAATGTTGTAGTCCAGAAGACAAAAACAACAAGTGTACTAAAATGAGCCATTCAGAAAATATAAAATTTCAGAACAATATAATGCTGCGTTCATACACCAATAAAAGGCTGTTTGATAATTGTGACTATACATATGAACAATCAATGAAGAATATAAATGTGATGAGGATTATTAAAAAATGCGTTTAAGAATTCCTGTTCCCAGCAGAGTTCTGCTTTATTTGTCTACATAAAGAGATTACCGCCCTTGTCACAGCTCATTATAATAGGTGCGCGATGTGGGTTTTAAACCCACAGGCGGAATAAGTTGTTTGGAATAGTTTATGATCGTGGCAGAATCATTCATAATTTGTCAATTACCAAAGAGGACACACCTTTGCCATTTCTTCTTGACGCGCTGTAGGTCTAGAGTAGCCTCTGAACTGCTTTCTCTAGGAAAAAACCTTGCGACAGTTGTCATGGCTGGGGGAACATGTGAATTACAATTATTAGCCCTTCATCTCAAGGCACAGTGCTCATACAACAATTATTGTTCTTGAATTTTTGATTGCATTTATTTCATCAAATATGTCAAGTTAGCTGACTTTGCTGAATAGGTAATGTGTTGAAATTGAAGTGTCAAAACAGAATTCAAAGCTGAGCATATTAACGTCAAACAGGGATTCCCAATCTCTGCATTCAAACACTAGCAAAGTTTAAAAGATAATTAAGTGACACAACAGGTAAATTACATGTTTGTCTGAGCACTTGATTGCAACTGTATTCCAAAAGACCTCTACGCCAGGTAGGTAGAAGATGAGTGAAGTGCAGATTTGTCTTTAAAACTCACTTCTAATTTACACAAACATGATGCAATTATGATCATGTGACGTCATCATCTAGTTGGTCTAGGTCTAAAACGATCAATGCCCATTCAAGGTTAATGTAAAGGTCAAGTGACCATGACCAATAGAATACCTTTATCTTAGCCAGGGTAATACGCCTACAACCTGTCAGTGCAGCTTATGTATTGACCATTGGCGATAAAATAGAAACCTCTAATACACTACGTGGCGACTGCTGTGGCGAGAAATCCTTATTCATTAGTTCTATATACGATTAAATTCCTCCCTGACCACGTCAATAGACAGAAATGCCTTAAGGGCGGTTTCATCTTGTATCTTACGATTACTTTGCAGACTTCCTGTTTATTGCATCTTGGTCAAGGGAAATAATCAGAATCCTGGAAGAAACAATTGGGTAGAGAAATGTGATATCGCCGTTATAATTACATTATTGAGAAACTTGGATATTATTAGAATCTAACGTGGTTGAGATGGTGTATTGTTTGATGGACGCAAAGGTATAGCCCTTTCTGCCTTGTACATAGACCCATGGAATACAGACCGGGCCAAAGGAATGTGCAACGTGACGAAATCTGTCCAAAGTCAGCAACAATACAGATCGAAATCTGCATCGTTTAATGTTTCGTCTGCACAGTCTGACAACGACGGTGGTGTTGTCTTTGTATGCACAGTGAGAGCGTTGTCTGATGGTGTCCAGTGGGAGCGTTGTCTGATGGTGTCCAGTGGGAGCGTTGTCTGATCGTGTCCAGTGGGAGCGTTGTCTGATCGTGTCCAGTGGGAGCGTTGTCCGATGGTGTCCAGTGGGAGCGTTGTCTGATGGTGTCCAGTGGGAGCGTTGTCTGATGGTGTCCAGTGGGAGCGTTGTCTGATGGTGTCCAGTGGGAGCGTTGTCTGATGGTGTCCAGTGGGAGCGTTGTCTGATGGTGTCCAGTGGGAGCGTTGTCTGATGGTGTCCAGTGGGAGCGTTGTCTGATGGTGTCCAGTGGGAGCGTTGTCTGATGGTGTCCAGTGGGAGCGTTGTCTGATGGTGTCCAGTGGGAGCGTTGTCTGATGGTGTCCAGTGGGAGCATTGTCTGATGGTGTCCAGTGGGAGCGTTGTCTGATGGTGTCCAGTGGGAGCGTTGTCTGGCGGTGTCCAGTGGAGGCGGTGTCTGACTGTGTTCAGTCAGGACGTTGTCTGATGGTGTCCAGTGGAGGCATTGTCCGGCGGTGTTCAGTCAGGACGTTGTCTGATGGTGTCCAGTCAGGACGATGTCTGATGGTGTCCAGTGAGGGCGTTGTCTGATGGTGTCCGGTGGGGGCGTTGTCTAATGGTGTCCAATGGGGGCGTTGTCTGATGGTGTCCAGTGGGGACGTTGTCTGATGGTGTCCAGTGAGGGCGTTGTCTGATGGTGTCCAGTGGGGGCGTTGTTTGATGGTGTCCAGTGAGAGCGTTTTCTGATGGTGTCCAGTGAGGGCGTTGTCTGATGGTGTCCAGTGAGAGCGTTGTCTGATGGTGTCCAGTTAGGGCATTGTCTGATGGTGTCCAGTGAGAGCGTTGTCTGATGGTGTCCAGTGAGGGCGTTGTCTGATGGTGTCCAGTGAGAGCGTTGTCTGATGGTGTCCAATTAGGGCATTGTCTGATGGTGTCCAGTGGGGGCGTTGTCTGATGGTGTCCAGTGAGAGCGTTGACTGATATGCAAGGAAGGTGCTGTCTGATGGTGTGCAGGAATGTCGTTGTCTTTTTATGTCCAAGTGTAACCATGGTCTGTAGAGCTCGTGTGCAGTAACGATATTTACTAATAGTATGTAAGGACGGTGTGTGTAAAGATGGTGTGTCGTAATGATGTGTAGTGATGGTGTATAATAATGATGTGTAGTGATGGTGTATAATAATGGTGTGTAGTGATGGTGTATAATAATGGTGTGCAGTGATGGTGTATAATAATGGTATGCAGTGATGGTGTGTAATGATTGTGTGTAGTGATAGTATGTAGTGATGGTGTGTAGTGATGGTGTGTAGTGATGGTGTGTAATGTTTGTGTGTAGTGATGGTGTATAATAATGGTGTGTAGTGATGGTGTGTAATGATGGTGTATAATAATGGTGTGTAGTGATGGTGTATAATAATGGTGTGTAGTGATGGTGTGTAATTATTGTGTGTAGTGATGGTGTGTAGTGATAGTGTGTAGTAATGGTGTGTAGTGATGGTGTGTAATGATGATCTGTAGTGTTGATGTGTAGTGATGGTCTGTAGTGACGGTGTGTAGCAATGGCACGTAGAAGTCCACTGTACTGATGTGTTCAGATTTTGTTACACGGTTGCGTTATGCGTTGTAGTACAGCCCTGGTGTGTAGAGATGACCGAACTAACTAATTAATAAGTTTAATTCAGATTTTGTTTTTACCTACACACCCCACTGTATAGGTCAGGTTACGTCACATGTGTTAAATAAACCAGAGATAGCTCGTTGAGAACTCCACCCATGCAACACGTGATATCTTTTGGACCGGATCATGTCTGTCTGGCCCACGTGCGATATCGTCTTGTACTCTCGTGACCTGGCCTAGTGCAGTACTCTGAAAGGACACAACGAACTTCTGTCTGTTCGTCCTGACTTTGCAAATGTGTTTACGATACAAAGATAAGAAAATGCAAGGCACGAAGAAGGAGTAGGAAAGAAAAAAAGAAGCAGATAGCGCACATGTTGTAACATGGTATCTCTTCTGTATCGCCATGCGAGATTACAGCACTCTTGCGTACACGTACGCTAATTCTGGGTTCTTAGACAGGACAAATACATAAACGGAGCGATGCTAAACTTCAGCTTTTTATAAACAATGTCCACATTCAAGTTTCGACTTGAACTCGCTTGGGTCAAAACCGAGTTCGCCCGTTCAGTTTTGTAGATTTTAACATAAAGGCATGAAAGGATGCGTTGATAATCGTACGGACTGAGTAACCTGTAAGCTAATTAGACCGTTATCACAAATGTTATTGGTCTTCCAGAAATTATTACAAGAATTGCATAAAACTTGGAATTGGTATTGTAAGCGCTGCCAGACTCCATTCCGGATGTAATACATTTATAACATCCCCATCATCATCATCATGATTATTATTACTGGAATCTTCACTGGCTCTCATCTCGCCACGTTTGGTTCGTTCACAGGTGAGAGTTGTTACCACTGTCGGTGAGAGATTAAACTGTAGCACGTGTTTGAGTGATACTGGGAGACCAGGAACGGCTGCTAAATTCCCTCATAATAAGCCACTCAACCCCGGCCTGGTCTCACGGGGAGGTAGGACTAGTACCTAACGATCATCTCTGACATACAGGGCGACCAGGGACAAAGATGGCGGCAGAATAGCAGGATTGTACTTACGGGTTCAAGAATACAACAAAGAACACCTAAACACAGTGCTGGTCTACATGCTCATATACATTCGTCAAACCAAAGATATTTAACACTGGACTACAATATTATTATTCTTGTTATTATTTCACTCCAGCCGGAGTATAGAGAAACCTCTACAGTTGGCCTCTCTGCGTGCTTTTGGAGTTGTGGTTTATGTACCAAATAATTTTACACAAAGAGATTGCTAGCTTCATGCACAACTCTGTCTAGAACTTCGACTGTGGTTTCTGCAGCAAACAGTTTTACATATAGAGATTGCTAGTCCCATGTACAACTCTCTTTAGGCGCCTATTACGATATACACGGATGAGCAGCCGGCTTATTCTTTGATCCATAGTTCGGGGTGACGGGGTTCACTTTGAGAAAACAATTATCATTTCCGCATTTATTCCCGTTTATGAGGAGTAGGGAGTAAATGCCGTTTCTTCCAACAGTAGCCACACATCATATTGGCTAGGTATTAATGTTCCTCTCATAGAACTGAAAATACCGAGGTTTCAAACGTATGTCCTCGTCGTGAGATGACCCACATCCAGATCATTCTGCCAGTACCTCATCATTCGGTGCACGAAATAGTTTTAAAAGACAGAGATGTAAGAACAACTGTATTAAGTTTCTTACGGTACGGTATAATACAGTTTCCTGTTGAATCTCATTAGAATGTTGTAAATGTGGCCCTCTACATACATTCATTGAATAACTCTTGCACTAAACTCTTTGTACTTCATGCAGGCACAATACCTTGAATGTCTTATTTTTACCCACGCAATAATCGTATGATATAATTAAGATACATTACAATCGTGTGCAAAGTATTTGCTGAACATCTACAATGAATGCTGGGTAGGAAGACTAACGCCTGATCAGGCTTAACATGCTGATCAGACATGTTAGTCAGGTCCAGGCAAAACATACTGGACAAGATTCTCAGCTTGGCTTCCTCGTAGCCCTTCCTAGAAACGGGCTGTTTTCATGACAGCCTAGGTAAAGCGTTAAGGGATCGAAGTAAAACCAGTAGTAGTGAGCGATACGCAGACGAATCTAAGAATAGTACAACCGCCTAGAGGACCCGGGTCTACCTTCATCAACACGCTCGGGGTGTATAAAAAACTACAACAACCCACCCCTAGACGTCCTTTTTAAGGTGCACAAAAAGAGTAAACATACCCATTGTGGGCATTCAGAAACGACAACAATCGATGCACATGTTACCCAATACATTCTTGCAGTACCAACATGTATGCAGTCAGAGATATGGTGGTCAACACGAAAACATCTCCTGAAAGACTGTTCAAATAATAGAATGCCCGTGCGGTACTGGTAAAATGACCACTGAACATCTGCTGCAGAACTGCCCGACATACGAGGATCAGAGAGAGCAGATGTGGCCATTACCAGTGGAACTGCAAGACAAGCTCTATGGCAGTGGCGAGAGCCTCAGGATGACCGCCGCTTTTCTCGAAAAAATAATGGTTACTGTCTGACTGTGTACGCAGAAGAAGAAGAAGAAGAAGAAGAAGATTTGCCAGTAGGCTGATTAGCTTGTTTCATAGGCACCTCAAGATTGTCGGAGCCGAATTCTGGGGCCCCTTACACCGTTTTTCCTATAAAAAAAGAACCTCAACATTACTTACAGACAACGGGCAGATGAAATGTAAGTTTGTCCCTGGCAACTTTCATAGTACTCTGTAGTAATAGTAGTGCTAAAATATGATCCTAATTGTTTTTTAAATATCTTGGGTCGATTGTCAGTGATGAAGGATCAAAATGTGAGGTGTTGGCCAGAATAGCACAGACAATAGCGGTGCTTGCACGGCTTAACAAAATCTGGCAAGATAAACGGTTAGCACTATGCACGAAAATCAGATTAATGCGTACACTGGTCCTGTCAATATTCCTCTATGCGTGTGAGACATGGACAGTTACAGCTGACCTTGAACTAAGGATACAGGCCTTAGAGATGAGATGTTTCCGGAAACTAATAAACGTCACGTACAAAGATCGAGTTACAAATGAGGAAATACGAGATATAATTACAACAGCAATAGGGCCTTTCAGAGACCTCTTGGCAACTGTCAAAAAAAGGAAACTCACTTGGTACGGTCACATATCGAGATCAAATGGTCTTGCAAATACAATCCTCCACGGAAAGGTGCATGGCAGACGACGAAGAGGCCGGCCCAAAAAGAGATGGGAGGACAACATAAAAGAATGGACCAGTCTCCGACCAGAAGAGTCACAGGCAGCGGCATCTGACAGAGAGGGGTGGCGTGGAGTTGTGAGGATGTTTTCATGTATGCCCCAACGACCTCACCGGTTACCGGATGACCTGACCTGACTTGTTTGTAGGTTTCCTGAACGAGGCTCATTCCACCACATTAGGTGACCATGCTCTCATATACACGGAGGTGTCACCCAGCACAAGATGTCTATTTATTTGGAAGAAATACATTCAAGTTAGAACTAGAGAATGATGTTGCCGTACGGAAGAAAACATCACAGAAAGTAGACCAAGCAAACATCAGCCGCATAAACAACACAGAAAGTAGACCATGAAAACGAACATCAGCAGCATGAGCAACACATAAAGTAGACCATGCAAACGTCAGCCGCATGAACAACACAGAAAGTAGACCATGCAAACATCAGCCGCATGAACAACACAGAAAGTAGACCATGCAAACATCAGCCGCATGAACAACACAGAAAGTAGACCATGCAAACATCAGCTGCATGAACAACACAGACCAGTACCAAAGAAAGGAAAAGACAAAACAGATCCAAATGGATACAGGCCTATCAGCCTACTGAGCTGTGTCGGCAAACTGATGGAACGTATGATAAACACCAGACTGATGTGGCATCTGGAAGAAAAACGGATACTAATTCCACAGCAAGCAGGCTTTAGACAGTACAGATCCACTGAAGATCAGGTCATCCTCATAGCCCAGGAAATAGAAGATGCCTACCAGGAGCAGAAACACACAGTAGCGGTTTGGGTGGACCTGGAAAAGGCATTTGACAAAGTCTGGAAAGAGGGACTTATAGAGTCAAGCTACGAAGAAGTGAAGTTTGTGGGAAAATGTACAAATGGATAAGTCACTACCTCAAAAACAGAACGGCCAGAGTTCAAGTACAAGGGCAGATGAGCAAAAGGTGACACTCGAGCAGGGAGTACCCCAAGGGGGAGTACTGTCACCCACACTCTTCCTGGTGTATATGAATAATAATACAGAGAATATACCAAGAAGAGTCCATAGCTCAATGTTTGCAGACGATCTGGCTATTTGGACCTCTGAAAAGAATCTCACCATAGCAAGAAATAGGAAGCAGCAGGCCCTGACATCGCTGGAAGGGTGGGCGAACTCATGGCTGGTCAAAATAAACGAGGAAAAAACCACATGTACAATATTCTCGCTATCAAACAAACCCCAAAACACCAAATTAAGTCTTAACGGCAAATACCTGCAGCAAAACGACAACCCAAACTACCTGGGAGTCACATTTGATCGGCGCAAGACATGGAAAAGTCAGATCGAGAAAAACCGAATGAGAGCCAGAGAAAGAATGGCAATCATAAGGAAACTTGCGGACACAAGCTGGGTAGCAGACGAAAGTATACTAAAGAAACTGTACTCTGGAAGAGTGAGACCAGTTCTCGAGTATGGCATTGCGGCATGGACAACAGCAGCAAAGGTGAACTTCGACAAAATTAGCAAACTCCAAAACCAAGCCATGAGAGTTATAACAGGAGGCATGAAGTCAACGCCAATTGTAGAACTTGAAAAGATTACAAAACTGCAATTCATGACCGATAGAAGAGACTGCAGAGCCCAGATGCAATCAGAGAAACTCCGAAGACTGACTGACCATCCAATGCACCAGAGACTAAAAAATTTGGGAAATGGGAAACTAAAGCGGAGAAACTTTGCAGAAATAGCCAAAGCAAAGATGCACGAAGATCCCATAAACGCACTAACAACACCAAAGGCCATCCCTACTGTACGAAAACCTATCTGGAGGCAGCATATATTTTCAGAGGTGGTAGAAAATATACCAGATATTGGAAACAAAAACGGCCAGACTGAAAAAATAAAGGAAAGATACTACCCTAAGCTTTATATCGAAAAAACTACCCAAGCATGGACTGGACCCATGCATACACCGACGGTTCGGTAACAAACACTACACAGAACGGAGGGGCAGGAGCATTTCTGAACTTACCAAATGGCAGAAAAATAACACTGTCATTCGCTACTGGAAAATACACAAGCTATTTCAGAGCGGAGGCAGAGACACTGAGAGCGACAGTGGAAGAAATGGTGACAGGTAAAAGAAATAAAAGCCATATAGTCCTGCTTACCGATGCTTTGGCCGTAGTCACAGCACTGAAAAGCCAGAAAAATACTGAGCTTAATGATTTAAGAGCAGTACTCTGTCAACTATGCCAGCAGTCCGCACCGAAAAGGGTAGTGGTACAGTGGGTTCCATCCCACTGCAACATCCAAGGCAACGAGGAGGCAGACAGACTGGCAAAAGAAGGTGCAAGACTACCACAACCAGATACTAGTATGACGTACGAAGAGTCAAAACGGCTTATTAGAGCTAGATACATGAACAAATGGGAAACCGAACATACTGGCTACACAAAAAAACGATGCCTTTTACCAGTTGAACAGAAGAGAGCAGGTCGTGGTCTTCAGACTTCGCACTGGCCACAATAGACTGAAGTACTACCTTTGAAGAAAGAAATTGAAGATAGGTGGCACTGACGAATGCCCGTGTGGTACCGGTAAAATGACCGCTGAGCATTTGCTGCAAAACTGCCCGACATACGAGGATCAGCGAGAGCAGCTGTGGCCATCACCAGTGGCAACACTAGACAAGCTCTATGGCAGTGTCGACAGCCTCAGGATGACCGCAGCTTTTTTCGAAAAAATAAATGTTGATGTCTGACTGCGTACGATGAAGAAGAAGAAGAAGAAGAACAACACAGAAAGTAGACCATGCAAGCATCAGCCGCATGAACAACACAGAAAGTAGACCATGCAAGCATCAGCCGCATGAACAACACAGAAAGTAGACCATGCAAACGTCAGCCGCATGAACAACACAGAAAGTAGACCATGCAAACGTCAGCCGCATGAACAACACAGAAAGTAGACCATGCAAACGTCAGCCGTATGAACAACACAGAAAGTAGACAATGCAAGCATTAGCCGCATGAACAACACAGAAAGTAGATTATGCAAAAATCAGCCGCATAAACGACACCGCGCATTTCATAGGCATTGTCAGTAAAGGACAAAAACTGCATGCTTGACAACGATAACAAGACAAGTATATATCTGCACTCGAGTAATATACAAAACGAAAATCAAGTAATTGCAGCCTGGAATTCAAACGCTGGACCTCCACATTACGGAAGCGTCTTGTCACAAAACAGATTAGTTAAGCACAAGACCAGCGAGCGAGACACACTAAAAGATGTATCCCAACTGGGCTAGTCTTTCGTTATTGAACGCCTGAAATATGGAATATAGTCTTAGCTCCATCAGTCACAGTTATAGACCCAATTACTTCCTAACTCTCCTATTTAATTGAGTCTGTTAAATTTGTTGGTTTGATTGCGCAAATAATATGTCCCTTACTCATCCAAGATTTTCCAGTGTTTAAGATTATGACCATCTTATGTTCCCTTTGGCTGTCCTATGTAGTCTGTTGTATCAACCAGTCAATGACAGGAAGAAAATTGTTGATAAGATATATCCACGTCATACTCTCATTTTCATCTCAAAAGTTTGGTCGCTATGTCCAACACTACATAACCAATGTGTACATCGATCTTAAATGTTGAAATGGTGAGGCTGGGACTATCGCAAACACTTAACGTCATCAAAATACTATTCTGATGAATGCTGTCAATGGTGTTCCAAAATGATGCTTTTACCTTTTTTTTCAAAAGAAGGAAACTCGCTTGGTACGGTCACATATCGAGATCAAATGGTCTTGCAAATACGATCCTCTACGGAAAGGTGCAAGGCAGACGACGAAGAGGCCGGCCCAAAAAGAGGCGGGGGGACAACATAAAAGAATGAACCAATCTCTGACCAGAAGAGGCACAAACAGCCGCCGCTGACAGAGAAGGGTGGCGTGGTATTGTGAGGATGTCTTCATGTGTGCCCCAACGACCTCACCGGTTACGGGATGACCTGACCTAACCTGACCTTTCTGGGCATTGCCATTTTATGTTTCAGGGAAAGAAACGTTGTTTGAGCATCATCTTGTCCTTCTGGACACATTCTTGTTACTTTATCAGAAATATTTTGGTGTCTAGAGCAGATGGTATTCTTTGAATATATTATTGAGACACGTATTTCTGCTGCGTGCTGAGAGAAGAACAATTCCTCTCCAGTTATTTCAGTCTGTAAGGTCACCATTTTTGTTGGTAATTTCACGATCGCTCCTTTACTCTGTTCCGAGATGTTGTCACTGTCTGCCCGATTTCTGTGAAAAATGGATTGACTATCTCTGCTGTGTTGAAACTGTCACGGCCTGGGCCTTTCCCAGTCTTCGGCTCTTTACTAAGGGTGATAATTTCTTCGAGTAATGGATGTGTTTAAACCAGCATCTGTTCAGGCATCATGAATGTTTACGTATGACTCGAGAATATTCTTATTGTGCTTTTCTTGTCATTAATTGAGACAATTTAGCCCATAATTGGCGTATCGTCACCTAAGACACGAAACATTGTCGCATCAGAGATAGAAAGAGAGAAACAGGTAAACACCTCAAACCTCCTGGTGCAGTGCACAAGACTAAAATTAGGACAAAATGTCGTACAATAAACTCAACCCAACAGACTAGAACTAGAAAACGCTGCATTTAAAGATGGAAAGAACTGACACGTGTCCCCGGTATCAAGTTACGGGAACAGTCTGAGCCTGGACGTCATCTGCCTTACGATACATGGAAGTCACTAAATAGACTTCAAACTGTCGTATCACAATCCCAGTAAATGAAAAAAACCTAAAAAGATGAAGATATAGAGATGATGAAATATGCGAATGTGGAGAAACACAAGGTGAAGGTCACCTGATGATCTGCACAAACCTCACTGATACTTGCACTGGGGAGGACTTGCTGAGTGGCAACGACTGCGCAATCCATGTGACTGAATACTTGAAGAATGATGTGTGACGTACTGGGACATGGAAAGTAAGTAAGTATTTGAAATAATGATAAATGTTACAAAGTAGCATTGCTTGTATGTCAACTAATGATACTTGTTACCAAGTAGCACAGTTTTTATTTCAAATAGTTATAATTATTACATAGTGACAGTTTTTATTTTAAGTAATTTTAACTTTTAACCATAAAAACAATTGTTTTTAAAATTCAAAGATATAAATATATTATAGTTACCAGTAACATATAATTTGTTTTAAGTTATTTTATTTGTTAACCAGTAACATAGTTTTTTTAAATTTCAAATAGTTATCATTGTTACCAGTAACACATATGTTTTATTTCAAATATATATAATTGTTACCTGTATCAGTTTCTAATTTCAAATATATATATATTTGTTACACAGTAACATAGTCTTAATTATGTTAAATTACAATCAATGTTAACGAACAACATTGTACTTATTTTAAAAATATTAATTGTTACCGAACAACGTAAATTTAATTAAAAATAATAATATGTATTGCCCAGGAATAGTTACGAAAGATGGCGGTTGTGTTTTGTTTTCACCGCAAAAAGTGAAAGAAATACATCAGTTACCCAAGTTTCTTTGAGAATAACAACAACCAAGAAATGAAAGTTGTTAGATACGTATAAGTATCTAACTGAGGTAAGATCAATTCAATAACCGGCCTTAAACCTAAAAAAATAAGACCGGTTGGACCCGAGGTTGAGCAACGGTCTAACAAGCCGCTATCGTAAAAATCGACTGTTACAGAAACAGAATAAATGTAACAAATCTACAGCGCAATTTAATTACTATGGCACAAACTGACATGCTAGATGCCAAAAAGCTATTTCCAAGACCATTTCTACATGATTCTTTCCAGTGCCGTATACACGATCCCCAAACACGACATAGTAGTAGTAATGGGCGACTTCAATGCCAAGCTAGGTAACAACAATGACGAAGTAAAAAGGCATTTATGCATATATGGTTTAGAAAAAAATGAATGAGAATGGTCAACGACTATTAGAATTCTGTGAAGTATCAAATCTTGTAGCGATACCATCTTTCCACATAAAGACATCCACAAAATAACTTGGAATTCTCCAGATGATAAAACAATAAATCAGATAGATCATTTCTGTATCCACACAAAATTCCGTTCATCAATTCGGGATATCAGATCTTATCGTGGTGCAGACATTGGCAGTGATCACAATTTTTGCATAGCCAAATTAAAGATTAAACGGAAAAAGCTTTACAAACTGAAAAATAAGAAGAATATTGATGTACATAAACTGCTAATAACAGAAATCCGAACAGAATACAATGCCAAGATACATCAGCATATTGAGTCACTACCAATATTAACTGATAACACAACAATTGGACCGATTGATAACAAATGGAAAAAGTTTAATACTTCATTGAAAAACGCAGCTGTAATGACAGCTAGATACTCCAAACACACACAAAAAGTGGCCGAGTGATGGTACCTGGAGTAAAATCCAATAAAGAAAGACAACAAAATTAAACCTCCTTCAAGCAACAGCACCTTTTGCATATGAGAATTGGAATTGCAAGATGGCGTATGACTCACTTAATAAACTGGTTAAATATAACGCTCGCAAAGACAAGAGGCAGTTCTTCAATGAACTGGCCGCAACAGCTGAAAGTGGAGTTGCAGCTGAAAGTGGAGCAGTAGCTGAAAGTGGAGCAGCAGCTGAAAGTGGAGTAACAGCTGAAAGTGGAGTAACAGCTGAAAGTGGAGTAACAGCTGAAAGTGGAGTAACAGCTGAAAGTGGAGTAACAGCTGAAAGTGGAGAAACAGCTGAAAGTGGAGTAACAGCTGAAAGTGGAGCAGAGGTTGGCAACAGCTGATACCTTCACCAGATCACAAGACATTTATGCAATAAACCATATACTATAAATACACCAATCAGAGACAAACATGTCAACCTTCTTAGTACAGAAAAAGAACATGAAACGTTGGACAGAACATTTTACAGAGATGTTGAATAGACCACATCCCACAACAACCCATAATTTTCACAACGAAACAGACATGCCCCTCTCACCAGTGTCCTGTGTATAATTTACACACGCAGAAATCAAAAGAGCCATCCACAAATTAAAGAATTTTCTAGACAGCAGAGGATGATGGGATAACTGGTGAAATGTTAAAAGCCGCAGATGATTTCACCCTCACTTCTCTTAACCATCATAAATGATGTGTGGAGAAAAGAAAAACCACCTAAACAGTTGAAATTGTTGGAAAAAATACCAAAGAATGGAGACTTATCCGATTGTAACAATTGGCGGGGCATAACACCACTGTCAGTGCCTGGGAAAGTACTCTGCGGCATGATATTAGAAAGACTAAGGAAACAGGTAGATGTCATCATAAGAGAAGAACAGGCTGGCTTTAGACCAAAGCGTTCTTGCATTGATCAAATGTTAACACTCAGAACTATCTTAGAAGAATCAGTAGAAATTCAATCCCCGCTATTCATCAACTTCATTGACTTCCAGAAGGCCTTTGACAGTCTACACCGTCCAACATTATGGAACATTCTAAAGATCTATGGCTTACCCTCAAAATACATAAATATTATCAAGGCCTTATTTGATAATTCAAGATACTGTGTTAGATCAACTGAAGGTAACACTGAATGGTTTAACATAAAAACAGAAGTAAAACAGGGATGTATTATTTCACCTCTACTATTTGGTATAGCTATAGATTGAATTATGAAATACTATGCCGATGATAATCATTTGGGCATAGAATGGACAGATAACAAGACTTTAGAAGATCTTGATTTTGCAGACGACCTAGAGCTACTAAGTATCACTAATGAAAAAAAAAACAAGAAAATATAGGTAGACTTTGCCAATTGTCAGAACAAATAGGACTTCCAGTAAACGCCTCAAAGACCAAAATCACGGCTTCAACAACCACAACGGTGGATATCAAGTTACAGGGAAAATCTCTACAAAATGTCCAACACTACACATACCTGGGAAGAAAAATGACACAAGATGAAGATGCCAGGAAATAAATTCCAACTAGAATTGCTTCAGCCTCGTGTGCCTTTACTCAGCTCACCAACATCCGGAAATCAACGACACTGGGTAAACATACCAGGCTCAGACTATTCAACTCAATCGTAATATCAGTCCTGACATATGGATGTGAAAGTTGGAAGACAACAAAATCGCTGGAAAACAAACTCAATTTCTTTGAAAATAAATGTTTAAGAAACGTATTGCATATACGCTGGGACCAGTTCACTAACTAATGACTCGATAAGAACAGAGACAAACCAAATATACATGTTGACTATCATCCGGAAAAAACGTTGGACATACATCGGACATGTCCTTAGAATGAACAACAGCCGTCTTCCATTGCAAGCACTCGAATGGACACCTAGAGGTGTTTGGAAAAGACGGAGACCCAAGGAAACACTCAGAACAACAATCATCCGAGAGGGCTCAACTATGGGCCTCAGCACCATACAATATCTAAGAAACAGTGGCGTTACACCGTTCCAACTGGAGATCATTTGTTTCGGCCTTATGTTCCGTATTAGGCGCGCAAAGCACATAGACAGACAGATAAGAAAATACTTTATATTTTAAAAAATAATAGTTTAGTAGACCTTTGCGTATGACAAGAACAAGAAAACCACTGCCCCACAGAGAGCATGTCGTCAAAGTCGACTATCTGTGTGCCATGGCATAACACCGGCCATGGTTAGGTGGTTTGTTTAGAGCAGCACAGATGACGTCTAAAAGGCTGCGGGTCTACTTTGCTCTAGTGTTTGAGTCTATTAAGATGGACTCGCACATCGGTTAACCAATCTCCGATGCAATTATCCCAACGCTGATGAGTAATAAGCTACATCCAGATCACACCAGAGCTGAGACTTGTACAGAATATTCGCCCTTTTAGAAGTACAGGTCGACTAAAACTAAGACTATGATATATGTTACAAAATAACGTAATTGTTACTATTAATAGATAAAATAGTTACTAAAAAAAATAGTGAAAAAAAAAATGTAGACAGTTATAAATGTTGCTTATTATTGTTGCTCTATTTCATGCACAGCGACTTGAAAGGCAGTTTTCAGGAGTGCCAAGTCATGAAATCGAGGAGAAGGTAGTCAGTTCAAGCAACGAAGGGCCAGTGTACTTAAGCACTCCATCCCTACAGGTTCAGCTAAATATGTACTTGGTTGCCCCAAGTTATACAGAACACAATTGTGGGCGGGGGGTAAACGTGGTGGTATATAAACGAAGGAGATATCATCTTGTTCAGTGCACGCGATCTGTTCAGTGCGTACGTGTTTGATGAGACAAAAGTCATCGAAACGAACCCGAACGGAAGCCTGCACACATATTGTAACCTGGTGCAGTGAAGCCACTCAGTGCTTGCGAGTTTTCATAATATTGCCTCGAAATATCAAGAGAGATCCCATAATATTTGCATTTTTGTATTTGGTATTGGGGTTTGCAATCTGCGTGAATATATTTTTAATAATTTCAATCACACAAATTGCACAGTTTTAGAATGTGAGAACATGTCTACGAAGTTAACGATATGTTCAACACATGTTTCACTTAGTCACTCTGTGATCAGTGTTGTGTCTACAATGTAAACGCACATATGGGTCTTAAACTCAAACCTATTTGGACATTTCTTTTCATGTCACCCTCTAAAAATCAACACCACACATAAGAATAGAAGGCACACAAGTGCTGTGCATTCTTAGTTTGATCTTTGCGTTGCTCCGCGGGGACTTGCAAATGTTCTTTAAGCTTAAGTAGGTTGCTCTAGTTTTGCTAGTTCTTATGTTAATGCTTGTTCTATCGGTACCCGTGACTGTACTTCCCTCAAAGGATTTCGCTTTTGGTAGTTATGTATTGCTTATGTTAATGTCTGTGGAAACTGTGACATTTGGCAGTACGATAATGCTAAGACTGACATCTAGAGGCAGCACAAAGTTATGCGATGTCACCACCTGCTCATGTGTGTCATTATTTACCTGAACTATCAATGTAATGGTATGGAGAGGTGCCATTATTTGGCTGTCCTACCAGAGTTAATGGTATGGAGACGTGTCATTATAGTCTGTCCTACCAGAGTTAATGGTATGGAGACGTGTCATTATAGCCTGTCCTATCAGATTTTTGGAATAACAATTTCTCATTATTTGTCTGTCCTATCAGAGTAATAGTGTGGAGACGTATATCATTTTGTATCTGTCGTATCACAAAGAATGGTATAACGACTGGTCGTGATGCTGTCAAAGCCGAGGATAAAGTTGTAATACGAGCTCTCATTTGTAAGCAAATGCTTCCAATGTACGCGCAAAGCACAGCCTCTGGCAGCAAGTATCATCTCGTGTCTTTCTTACAATGGACTATTCCTACAAAACAAAAGAGAGGATGGAATATGAGACTGGCATCCTGAAACCAGAATGGTGTGTGTACATGAAACCCGTAAGTCATAGGTGGTAATTCATCTAGGAGAAGCAGAACGCGACTTCAAACCCTCTACTGCCTTACAGAAAGTCTGATGACAACCAAAATCGAAACAGAGTTTAACATAAAATGGGCTTGCAAAAGATGATGCGTCAGAAAAGCACATACATTCAATTCAAATTGTAAACTGTAACACAAATTATCTTATGCTCAAATGAATAAACGAAGAAATAGAAGAAGAAGAAGAAGAAGAAGAAGAAGAAGAAGAAGAAGAAGAAGAAGAAGAGGCAGATGAAGTAGAACAAGAAACAAGAACACGCAGAAGAAGAATAACAAGAAGAAGTAGATTATGAACAAGAACAAGAAGAACAAGAAAAGTAAGAAGAAGAAAAGTAAGAAGAAGAAAAATTAGAACAGGAGCAAAGAGAAAAAACAAGAAGAAGAAGAACAAGTAGAACACGAACCAACAAACAAGAACAAATATAACACGACTAATAAAAATGAATAGAACAAGAACGAGAACTAAAAGAAGAATAAAACAAAGAAGAACAAGTAAAACAAGAAGAAGAAGAATAAGTAGAACATGATCAAGAACAAATGGAAGAAGAAGGACAAGAAGAAATAGAAAATATAGACGAACGAATAGAACAAGGAGAAGATGAACAAGTTGTGCAAGAACTAGGACAAGAAAAAATAAAGTAGAACAAAGAGAACAAGAACAGGTAGAACAAGAAGAAGAATTTAAAAACCCAGAAGAACAAGAGCAAAAGGAACCTGAAGAACAAGACCAAGAAGAAAACAACAATAACAAGTAGAAAAAGAAGAAGAAGAACACGAAGAACTAGAGGTACAAGAACAAGAACAAGAGCAAGAAGAAAAACAAGAAGAAGAAGAACAAGTAGAACAAGAAGAAGGAGATCAAGAAGAAGAATAATGACTGACCAGTCTCGTTTGTTTGTATGTGCCCACAATAATCATTTCGAATTCTGAGATACCATCAGACATGATATCATGAACACGGCCAACTTCTGAGATGCCATCAGACATGATATCATGAACACGGCCAACTTCTGAGATGCCATCAGACATGATATCATGAACACGGCCAACTTGTGAGATGCCATCAGACATGATATCATGAACACGGCCAACTTCTGAGATGCCATCAGACATGATATCATGAACATGGCCAACTTCTGAGATGCCATCAGACATGATATCACGAACACGGCCAACTTCTGAGATGCCATCAGACATGATATCACGAACACGGCCAACTTCTGAGATGCCATAAGACATGATATCACGAACACGGCCAACTTCTGAGATGCCATCAGACATGATATCATGAACACAGCCAACTTCTGAGATGCCATCAGACATGATATCACGAACACGGCCAACTTCTGAGATGCCATCAGACATGATATCACGAACACGGCCAACTTCTGAGATGCCATCAGACATGATATCACGAACACGGCCAACTTCTGAGATGCCATCAGACATGATATCACGAACACGGCCAACTTCTGAGATGCCATCAGACAAGATATCACGAACACAGCCAACTTCTGAGATGCCATCAGACATGATATCACGAACACGGCCAACTTCTGAGATGCCATCAGACATAATGTCATGAATAAGGTCAACTTCTGAGGTGCCATCAGACATAATGTCATGAATAAGGTCAACTTCTGAGGTGCCATCAGACATAATGTCATGAATAAGGTCAACTTCTGAGGTGCCATCAGACATAATGTCATGAACAAAGCCAACTTCTGAGATACCCTCTGACATGATGCCACGAACAAGGTGAACTTCTGATGTACCATCAGACATGATTTCATGAACAAGGTGAACATCTGAGGATACCATCAATACCGCCTTTACAATCAATACTACCCTTACCATCAATACTACCAACACCATCAATACCACTCCTTATCATCAATACCACACCTTCATATCAATACTTCTCTTACCATCAATAGTACCCGTACCATCAATACCCTCCTTACCATAAATACTACCACTACCATCAAACCAATCCTTACCATCAATACCACCCCTTACCATCAATACTACCAACACCATCAATACCACCCCTTACCATCAATACTACCAACACCATCAATACCACACCTTACCATCAATACTACCAACACCATCAATACCACACCTTACCATTAATACTACCACTACCATCAATAATAACCCTACGATCAATACTACTCTTACCATCAATATTACCACTACCATCAATAGCACCACTACCCTCAATATCTCCCCTACCATCAATACCACCCCTACCATAAATACCACCCCTACCATCAATACCCCCCTTACCATCAATACCACCACTACCATCAATACTACCACTACCATCAATACTACCACTACCGTCAATACTACCACTACCATCAATACCACCCTTACCATCAATACCACCATTACTATCAATAATATCCCTACCACCAATACTACCGCTACCATCATACTACCACAACCATCATACTACCATTACCATCAATAATATCCCTACCATCAATGCTGGTCAGAAAACAAGTAAAAGACATACCTTTATGCTCGCACATAAGATATTACCTGTTGAATATGTATCGTATTACTGGTAGATCAAACAATGGACACAATAATCATACTATAATCACAAAAATATGAGTCTTTGAACGAAAATATCTAGACAACCCAGCGTGGCGTTTCTAAAACTGAAGACTGACCATTTCTATAAAAAGTATTCTTAGACCGCACGCCATTCTGCTTCTGATGTTGAAGCCGATTTCGGTCGGACATTGCATTTGCTCATCTTACCCTGACCTCTTCTATGGAAACTGCATTCCGTTAATTGCAGTGGGGATCAGTAGCAATGGTTTTCACACGGTGAATTTGCCAGTCCCATACACATCCTTCTTTAGTCATCTTTACGAAATTTAGGGCGGTGACATTCGCACATTCTTGTCCAGCCTCTTCTTCAGAAGGTTTACTAAATGTTCTAATACGTTATTTAAACAATTGAACTAAACAATCTGCGCCACTGACCATTGGTAACCTGTCTTGTAATGCCTAACTCCATTACCTACTAAGTTCATTCCTCTCATAACTTGACGAACTAGAATTTTAGAACAGAGCTGCATTTCACGTTGGAAAACTTCTATAGGTTACATACAAATAGATGGGAGCGGGTAGTTGACAAAGAGTACCGGCACAAAGAAACACTTTCTCAGCTAAGAGAAGCTGAACGTTTTAACAAACAACGCGACAAGCACGCGCAAAGTAATCCCTGACGTGCGCGCAGTTAGGACATTGTATCGTGTTGTCTGTTTAGAGCGGTGCTCTTCAACCTGACCGCCACCGCCCACTAGTGTTCGATTTGATCTTTAAAGTGGCCGGCAGCAGAATAATTATACATTTTATTACACAACCTGAGGAAACTATCGCAGAATACCAGCAAACCAACAAAAGTGACAATTTGATAACGTGTATTGTTCCCGCGACAGCATAAGGCTGGGAAACATGGACAGTTATCTAAAATCTCAAGGAAGAGAATCGAGTCCTTCGAGTCGAAATGTTATAGAAAGGTCCTCCGAATATCGTCGACTAAAACGGAAGAATACAGACTTTCGATAAGAGTTGCATAAAGATGAGAACTGGTTCATAAATTCACAAGATAACGGTCTTGAAAGAATGGTGGTGGCAGGTATGATGCGGGACAAGTAAAGACAAAGGCAGATCAAGAAGCGATGGCACAAAGATGTCACATGAGATGCTTGAACATGACCTTAGAGCGGTCAAGAGATTTTGCAAGAGATCAAGTTTTTTTCAGACGGTCCATGATAGGAGCGACGTTCTGCAAAGGACATGCTAGAGGATTATTAAAAGTATGCTAAATGTGCATTTAGACTCAGTGGACGATCGTGGAATTTTCTTAAACTTAGATTTTAGTGAGCGGTAAGGGAAATTTACCCGTCACGTAAGTTATAAAAGTGGTGGTCGGGTATACAAAGGTTGAAGACCACTGCTTTAGAGTGTGAACAACGAAAAAAAGCTCGCGCAATTCCGGTCAATGTTTTTCCTCCGTCCACTTGTATGCGGTGCCTAGTAAGACTATTCCTCTGACAATAACATACGAGTATATTACCTGTATCATAAATCAAAGATCCACCTAGCTTGGCAGATCATTTAACGATTTGCAAGTGTTCATCTTAACAGGTCGTAACGTTCTGTATTGAAAACTGATAAGGACACTTAAGCGAAACTTTACACATTTTAATCAAATCTATCAAGAATTAAACTGTATTTCGGTTCTACCTTCTAGAAATGAGTAATTGTAGGAGAATGTTGAGAACACATTGACCGAAGCAGCCTTGATCGCAGAGATTAATGTTTTTAAACTCGGAAAACATCAACACCGAAAAACAGAAAAAGAAGTAATGACATAGGCACTATGTATATATAAAACTAGATCATTGAGGTGGCAGAAGCGCCTCGCTACAAAAAGGATGAGAGTTAAGGGGTTCCAACAACTGACAATAGAAGTGCAAGCCTGGTCTAGGGAATAGAAGTGCAAGCCTGGTCTAGGGAATAGAAGTGCAAGCCTGGACAACATATCAGGATCGATATCAGGATTTTTCGAGTTATGACCACTTCTTCACGCACAGAAAGGATTGGCAAAACTATTGTACTGTAAAACTGCTGTAGTGGAATACATTACAAATAGATAACACTCACGCATTCATACAGAGGCCAATACGTCCACTTTACAAACATATACACACACCCCCTTATATTGGCCAATACGTCCACATTACAAACATACATACACGCATCAACACATTTCTCAATTCGTCATAATATGGACCAAAGGACTATAGCTCGGGATGGAAAGAAGTGTACCTTCGTCAGTAGAATCCAGCAAAGCAAACCTTCTAATCATACAAACAAAATTAGGAAATGTTCTATTCCTTGCCGAGTATGCACATAATTAAGTATTCGAATTCGGTCGAACAGATCCCTACATTGAATACACAAATGCTTTAATCAGTAGCTGTCCATGTATAATGAAGTGCAGGTACATATTTTTTTTTAAAATTCCTGCAATTATTCATTTAACGAACGTTATATGGTTATTTGTTTTGCGAACGTTCTCTAGTTTCTGATGTAAAGAATGCTCTATAGCGTGGAATGTATTTATTTATTTTATTTTATATAATTAATTTCTTAAAGCGATTGTCACATAGTTTTTTTTCTTTCTTTTCCTAGTCTCGTTAAATTTTGTATCTAATATAAGATAATGGGTAAAATCACTGATTTATTTGATATCGTGTCTTTATTTTTTTATAAATGTCATATAACTATTTATTAAGATAAGATTGTATACTCATATTCTTTAGATACACCACATATCTGCTATTGTATTTCATTTCACTAACGTGTGATCGAGGCAGGGCAGTTGTTAGTACATTGATTTCACAGCAAAGTCAATTTTCCTGTTGATGCAGGAATTTTTTCCTATAGCAAACCACATCTCACATTATAGTTCAACAAAAAAACGAGAACAGTTAATCATGCTTGTGATTCAGTGAAAGAAAGATACAAGATTGGATAACGCCATCTGGTCAAAATAAACGAGGAGAAAACCACATGCACAATATTCTCGATTTCAATAAAACCCCAAAATACCAAATTAAGTTTAAATGGCAAATTCCTGCAGCCAAACGACAACCCAACCTATCTGGGAGTCACATTTGATCGGCGCATGACATGGAAAAGTCAGATCGAGAGAAACCGAATGAGAGCCAGAGAAAGAATGGCAATCATGAGGAAACTTGCTAGCACAAGCTGGGGAGCAGACGAAGGCATACTAAAGAAACTGTACACTGGAAGAGTGAGACCAGTTCTCGAGTATGGCATTGCGGCATGGACAACAGCAGCAAAGGCGAACTTCGATAAAGTTCAAAACCAAGCCATGAGAGTTATAATGGAAGGCATGAAGTTAACGCCAATTGTAGAACTTGAAAAGATTACAAAACTGCAATCCATGACCGATAGAAGAGACTGCAGAGCCCAACTGCAGTCAGAGAAACTCCGAAAACTGACTGACCATCCACTGCACCAGAGACTAAACAATTTGCGAAATGGGAAACTAAAGCGGAGAAACTTTGCAGAAATAGCCAAAGCAAAGATGCACGAAGATCCCATAAACGCACTAACAACACCAAAACCCATCACTACTGTACGAAAACCTACCTGGAGGCAGGATATATTTCCAGAGGTGGTAGACAATATACCAGGTATTGTAAACAAAAACTGCCAGACTGAAAAAGAAAGGAGAGATACTACCCTAAGCTTTATTTCGAAAAGCTACCCAAGCATGGACTGGACCCATGCATACACCAACGGTTCTGTAACAAACACTACACAGAACGGAGAGGCAGGAGCATTCCTGAACCTACCAAATGGCAGACAAATAACACTGTCATTCGCTACTGGTAAGTACACAAGCAATTTCAGAGCGGAGGCAGAGGCACTGAGGGCGGCAGTGGAAGAAATGGTGACACACAATGAAAATGAAAGCCATATAGTCCTGCTTACAGATGCTCTCGCCGTAGTCACAGCACTAAAAAGCCAGAAAAACACTGAGCTTAATGACTTAAGAGCAGCACTCTGCCAACTGTGACAGCAGTCCGCACCAAAAAGGGTAGTGGTACAGTGGGTCCCATCACACTGCAACATCCAAGGCAACGAGGAGGCAGACAGACTGGCAAAAGAAGGTGCAAGACTACCACAAACAGATACTAGTATGACGTACGAAGAGTCAAAACGGCTTATCAAAGCCAGATGCATGACCAAATGGGAAACCGAACATACTGGTTACACCAAAAACGATGCCTATTACCAGTTGGACCGAAGAGAGCAGGTCGTTGTCTTCAGACTTCGCACTGGCCACAATAGACTGAGGTACCACCTATTCAACAAATTGAAGATAGGTGGTACCGACGAATGCCCGTGTGGTACCGGTAAAATGACCGCTGAACATCTGCTGCAGAACTGCCCGACATACGAGGATCAGAGAGAGCAGATGTGGCCATCACCAGTGGAACTGCAAGACAAGCTCTATGGCAGTGGCGACAGCCTCAGGATGACCGCCGCTTTTTTCGAAAAAATAATGGTTGCTGTCTGACTGCGTACGAAGAAGAAGAAGAAGAAGAAGAAGGATAACGCCATACACATTTGTGTTAAAAACCGTTGAGTTGATTAGAAATTTCAAAAGAAAGTAAGTCCACTAAAGGACAGATTCAGCAAATATGATTGTAAGATGAACAAGGAAGTAAGATGTTAAACTCAAGCAAACATTGATAAATTCTAATTTGACTTTGCAAGGTCGGTAGAAGAAGCAGCTCTTGGGAATGAATAAAGCAGAAAATACATAATTTTAAAAACTAAATGGAGAAAGCAATGTGCAAAACAACACCGATCAAAATAAATAAGAGAATTTCATCACCAGAGCAGTGGCATTAAGCAAGTTAACAGGGCATTTAAGAGAAACATTGGAGTAGAAACCACATGAGATGAATCTAAACATTCATGAGGCCATAAAAGCCTTAGATGAAAACACACACACACATCTACATTTCTCGACAGGGAAGAAAAAATCACAGCTACCAAAGAGCTGATGCATGAATAAACCCCAGGAAAGGAACGATTGTCAAATTATCAAGAACAAGAATTAATAAGGTTACACAAAAACACTTTATTATAAAAGGTGTAAACATGAATATGTACATACCTATATACATCTACGTCCAATCAAATATGCATAATAAACGACACAATGAGTATTTGTATTAACATATACAGTATACGTGCATTAATATCGACACACACACACACACACATACACGCACGTACACACACATACACACCCACCAACACACACATAAACACACGCACAGAGAAGAATATTTTATATATATATATAAATATATATGTGCGCGCGTGCGTGCATGCGTATGTGTGCGTGTGTGCGCGTGTGCGTGTGTGTGCGTGTGTGCGCGCGCGCGCGTGCGTGCGTGCGTGTGTGTGTGTGCGTGCGTGCGTGCGTGTGTGTGTGTGTGTGTCAGTGTGTATGTGTGTGTGTGTGTGTGTGTGTCTCAGGCGTGGTCGGTCCATATGAGCAATGGAAGCAGCGCTTGCGTTTGCTTAGCAATCGAATCAATACCTTGTATTACTTCCTTAAGCTTATACAGGTTGTTGAAATAGTAAAATAATAGACTTTGACAAACATTCTTGTGTTTAATGGTATTCCTAATCTACTGCCCTTGCATACACGTCACTATTCTCTGACAATATGACTCGTTCACGTTTTTAAATTTTGGAAGGCAAGCGAAGACCGCTCTGCTGTCCGGCTTTGTAGCAGGCAATGAGCAAGTGCAGTGTGGAAGAGAGGGGTATTGTTGTTTAATGTAGGCATATTGCTTCTCGCCAATAAACGACGAGTATTTCAGTCACATGAACTTGGATAAACTATTAATAAATTATTACGCATGCGTATTGTCACTGATTAAAAGTCTGGTCTCGAAAAAAAGCAGACGTTCTGTGGATTAGTTCTTGCTTTCAAAGCACAACACCAAGCACCAAATGCAATTTTTCATCTTAGGAAAGAATAATAGACTATACACTCAGCACTATGAAGAATGACAAACCAACTGGCCTGCCCTTATTTGCAAAAGAAAAACAACGTCTTAATTTACTCTACGATCCAGGGACAATTTCTATGACTTGGTCATTGATGCATTTGTGAAGAAGGAGCGGAGTCTAGATTTATACCTACTAGTAAAAGAATGAGGTTTTTTTTTTCTAATCTATTTATTTAATTTGAAAATTGTGTTGTTGTTTTGGTAGGAATGTCTTTATTAATATTTATCAATTGCATTAGAGAAACAATTTTTTTTAATGAACTGTCAGGAGCATAAATGTATGTTCATAGCTTATTTTGTCCTATAATACAGCCTAAATAAATTGTCTACTAACATTATAACACACGGAGCCTGTAAGAATTCAAAAGCATTTGAAAAGTTTTTAAGGCCGAAAAATCAAAGTCAAAACAGGCCATAGATAGTTTTTATCTACACACCGTCAACACCCAACGAAATCTTCATAGACCTAACACCCGAGTACACCAACCGCCATTTACATATATATATATATATATATATATATATATATATATATATATAGATAGATAGAGAGAGAGAGAGAGAGAGAGAAAGAGAGAGAGAGAGAGAGATAAATAGAGAATATATAGAGAATACAACCCAAAGATGTAGAATGTGTTCCAACTATATGGTTTAAGGCTTCCTATAAGGAACATAAACCGATTTCTCTAATTCAAACTGGTGTCATACATTAGAGGACAAGAAGAGAACGATACCAGTGACCATTCAAACAGACTCCCGGAGCTTACTGCAAGCAATTTCAAGCCCCGAACAAAATAGACTCTCACACGACATAAAAAAAAACATCGAGTTGCTGTCCTATAAAACATATAGTCTTGCAGTGGATTCTGGCCTTCCGTGGATTCTGGCCTTTTGTGGATTCTGGCCTTTTGTGGATTCTGGCCTTCTGTGTATACTGGCCTTCTGTTGGTTCTGGCATTTCATGAATTCTGGCCTTCTGTGGATTCTGGCCTTCCGTGGATTCTGGCCTTCAGTGAATTCTGGCCTTCTGTGGATTCTGACCTGCTGTGAATTCTGGCCTTCAGTGATTTCTGGCCTTCCGTGGGATCCTTGGAAACGAGAAGATAGATGAGCTCACAAAAGCCGAAAGTGGCGGCACGCAGACACACCACCCACAGAGCTATAAAGAAGTAAATACACTCATCAAACGATCAATGAACATATAATTGAGAGACGAACATAAACAATATAAGTAAAAAAAATGACAGAATAGACAAACTTGGCAGATAAGGGCAGACAAAGATCTTCAGACTCAAAACAGAACTTTACAGATTTAAGGTCCACCTCCACAAATTAGGTTAGACACACCGCTATGTGCGATTGCGGAGCACCCAAGCAAACATCTGAACAAATTCTGCAGGACTTCTGTACTTAAGCAGGCCAAAATAAAAACATTCTGGCTCAGGGGAAGTACCATGCTCGAAACGCTGTGACAAATCGGCGAAGACCTGAAACACAGTCTCCTTCGTAAAACTCACAGGGCTAATAGCATCAGTCTCCTTTGTGAAACTCATGGGGCTAGTAACATCAGTCTCCTTTGTGAAACTCATGGGGCTAGTAACATCCGTCTCCTTCGTGAACGTCACTTGGCTAGAAGCATCAGTCTCCTTCGTGAACGTCACTGGGCTAGAAGCATCAGTCTCCTTCGTGAACGTCACTGGGCTAGAAGCATCAGTCTCCTTCTTGAACGTCACTGGGCTAGAAGCATCAGTCCCCTTCGTGAACGTCACCGGGCTAGAAGCATCAGTCTCCTTCATGAAACTCACTGGGCTAGAAGTATCAGTCTCCTTCATGAACGTCACTGGACTTGAAGCATCAGTTAATCGAATCTAGATGAAGATACACGTAACCCTAATATAAAGCATACCCTGGTTTCTCAGACTATTTACGCATTTGGCGTATTTTCTACATGTTCAGAAATAACAAACTAATGAAATGGCGGAAGTGATCACGGATTTCAAAGCCAATTCCCCTTTTAAATTTCATGTCGCGGCAGTGAAATATAACAATGATGATCGGGTTGCGCAAGTTGTAAGTGAACCTCTCTTTAATACCAAACACTGCTTGAAAAAAGGACACTTGACATGTCCGGGTGACATAACGTCGCGGAACGCAACCGCGTTTATGTCTACTTGAAAAGTGTCGTCTTAGCCTAGGAAGTGAATGTTAAGCCGGCTTTTGATCAACATGTCACGCACGTTTCTCTCATGTCTGGTGGCTTCCAAAGCAAGATTCGTAAATATCACAAGTGTAAAAGGATCAGATTTCAAGATGGGAAGATGCCAAATTAAGAATTCACTGACATTTGAGCCGTGAATAACCACTTTTCAAACTTCCCAAACTTGGTACTTGGTATACACATCTACGATAGATAACGGTATAGGAAGAATGAACAATGCCAGATTAGCCTTAGCCACCTGAAACAATGTTTGGAAATCTTCCCAGCTCAAAACAAAAACATTGTTTGGAAATCTTCTCAAAGCAGAACAAGCACCAAACTAAGAATATACAGAACCCACGTACGTTATGTGCAGTTTGTAAGATGCTGAACGATGAAGTATAATAGAAAAATAATACATGTCTAAAAAAGATTTATCGAATTTCTTGGTCGAACCCATTTACAAAATAAGAACTATTCGCCGAGGGCAACGAAAAGGAAATTTTTGTCATTTTCGGTCGACGCTGGAATTGGTTCGCACACGTACTATGAAGGAATCTGATTCCATCATCACTGCCGTCAAGATATGGGTCTCAGAGGAAAGGCGAAGGAGAAATCATTTAAATTATGGGTCCCAGTGGGATGGTGAAGCAGGAATCATTTAAGTTATGCGTCCCAGAGGGAAGGTAAAGGAGAAATCATTTAAGTTATGCGTCCCAGAGGAAAGGTAAAGGAGAAATCATTTAAGTTATGGATCCCAGTGGGACGGCAAAGGAGGAATCATTTAAGTTATGGATCCCAGTGGATCTGGGGCTGGTCTCTCGGTGGCTCGATTGACTCGCATCCAGTGTTCGTACAGCGATCTCAGTCCCGCCAGGCGGAGTGAGAGCGCGGGCTTGCCTAACAAGCTCGCCCGCCTCTCCGCGGCACTGTAGCAGGACCAATTTGGTGGAGTCGTACCGCTGGTAAGGGTGCGTTACTGTAGTCCGAATCGAGAAGCTTTGTAAGACCGTGTGGTTCGTCGAAGGCTAGCGCGTATAGCCAATCTCGACAGCTCGTCTCGCTTGTGGTCCTTCTCTCGCAATGAGCTTTGCATCAGAAAATGGAAAGCAGAAATCGTCCCTAAAAGCCCTGTCCTCGCCCGACCAATCGGTCGGAGAAGGGCAGGCCGGCAGGCAAAAATCGTCTCCAGTCCGAGTGAAAATCATCGCCGGGGCCGTTGGGATCCGTTCTGCACAGAGCGTTGTCATCCCTCCCCGAGCGAGCCCGGTCGGTCGGTCGGTTGGTGTGTGTACGGGCCCCTGCCAGGCGGTCCTAGGTCGACAGAGTGAGGGACGGAACAACCGTCCGTCCGTCAGTCGGTCCCAGCGGCCGTCCTGGAGAGACTTTTTACACATCCAACCTTCGCCGACCGGTGTGTGTGGTTCGTCCGTCTCCGACAGACATCTGGTTGATCCTGCCAGTAGTTATATGCTTGTCTCAATGATTAAGCCATGCATGTCTAAGTTCACACTGTCTCACGGTGAAACCACGAATGGCTCATTAAATCAGTCGAGGTTCCTTAAATGACATGATCCTACTTGGATAACTGTGGCAATTCTAGAGCTAATACATGCTTACCAAGCTGCGACCCTCGCGGAAAGAGCGCTTTTATTAGTTCAAAACCAATCGTAGTTTCCCCTCGCGGGGTTGCGGCGTCCCCACTGGTGACTCTGGATAACTTTGTGCTGATCGCATGGCCTCATGTGCCGGCGATGCATCTTTCAAATGTCTGCCCTATCAAATGTCGATGGTACGTGACATGCCTACCATGTTTATAACGGGTAACGGGGAATCAGGGTTCGATTCCGGAGAGGGAGCATGGGAAACGGCTACCACATCCAAGGAAGGCAGCAGGCGCGCAACTTACCCACTCCCGGCACGGGGAGGTAGTGACGAAAAATAACAATACGGGACTCTTTCGAGGCCCCGTAATTGGAATGAGTACACTTTAAACCCTTTAACGAGGATCTAGCCGCGGAAATTCCAGCTCCAATAGCGTATATTAAAGTTGTTGCAGTTAAAAAGCTCGTAGTTGGATCTCAGGCGCAGGCGGGCGGTCCGGCTCGCGCCGGTTCACTGCCCGTTGTCTCCTGCCCTACCGTCTGCCGGCTCTCTCCCACGGGTGCTCTTCGCTGAGCGTCCTGGGTGGCCGGCGCGTTTACTTTGAAAAAATTAGAGTGTTCAAAGCAGGCCTCAGCTGCCTAAATAATGGTGGATGGAATAATGGAATAGGACCTCGGTTATATTTTGTTGGTTTTCGGAACTGGAGGTAATGATTAACAGGGACAAACGGGGGCATTCATATTGCGGCGTTAGAGGTGAAATTCTTGGATCGCCACAAGACGAGCTACTGCGAAAGCATTTGTCAAGAATGTTTTCATTAATCAAGAACGAAAATCAGAGGCGCGAAGACGATCAGATACCGTGGTAGTTCTGATAATAAACGATGCCGACTAGCGATCCGCAGGAGTTGCTTCGATGACTCTGCGGGAATCTTCCGGGAAACCAAAGTGTTTGGGTTCCGGAGGAAGTATGGTTGCAAAGCTGAAACTTAAGGAATTTGACGGAAGGGCACCACAAGGAGTGGAGCCTGCGGCTAAATTGACTAAACACGCTAACACTGTAATGATTTACAGGCTGAGAGCATTTTCGTTGGGTCTAATAGGGAACGTGTGCTGGAATTAGACCCTCGGAAGACAGGCCAGTTTTATCCTATAAATTACAGGTCGTTGCTACGGTAATCCTGCTCAATCCGAGAGGAATCGCAGATCTCTCTTGGTCCACGTGCCTGGCTGATAAGCTAATGGTGCGAGGCTACCATCTGAGGGATTACGGCCGAACGCCTTTAAGCCGGAATCCGGAACCCCCCACACGGCGTTGAGGTGTGAAACTACTAGTAGAAGACTTAGTTCTTGGTCGGGGTGTCGTAAGCAGTAGAGCAGCCACCTCATTGCGAACTGTTGAGACTCAACCTTTGATCATGAGATATGCCCGCACCCCAGGCGAACAACATCTCCGTGCCATGACCAGGCTTGTCCCCTGGTTAAATGCACTCCTGCTTTGCTCTTACCTCTGTCTGCTATAAGTCATCCCAATGAACGCAGAAGAGATGCAGGCTATTGTGACAACTTCCAAGGTGGCGGGGAATGCTAGGCGTACCATCACTGCAGAGAAGCCGAGAAAATAAAGGGAGCAAAGAGATACCCAACTCTCATGCATATGCTATATTTCTGTCAGGATGTGACTATCCTGGGACACAGACACACTTGACAGCCTCTCTTCCGGGATAGTACAAACATATCATATCATATCATCACCACACCCTATAGACACGAGTGGTGAAGACTCGACAGTCCTGCAAGACAACTTCCCTAAGAGAGACAACTCTGACCACAAACAACTGCTGCCTTGCAGATTTGCTGGGGACAGCCAAAGGCTAAGGAGGGCATCCCTACAGAAACGCCTGTTGAAATCGGATGCACTGGGCCACAGACTTAACGAAACAGTGCAACGCATATCGCTGTATGATGACGGTACAACCTAACAGAAAAAAGTGTAGCGCTCATCCTGTGGAGTCCAGCCAGGCAGCGAGAGTGCCGGGCCTCACGCCTCGAAGGGGCCCACCCAATGCTACTAGTGGTCACCAACCCATGTGCTCTGGAATCAAGGTACAAGGTGATGGGGCAAAAACTATTGATAAAAAACACAAGACCCTCAGAATACTACAGTGGAATGCGGAGGGAGTAATTAACAAAAGCTTTCCTTAACACATCACCTGCATGAAGGTAAGATTGACGTGGCATGTATCCCAGAAACGCACCTCAACAAAAACCACAAATTCTCAATAAGAGGATACCAGACCATCCGTCTTGATAGAGAAGGTCACAAAGGAGGGGTTCTGATACTGACCCGTAACTGCATACCGAGTAGCGCGGTAGCTGTCAATCACACCGGACAAGCAGAAATTGTAGGAGTCGACATAATGACCAAAGAAACGAAGATCCGCAACTTCAACCTGTATGGCCCACCAAACAAAGACCTGTCGCTCTCGAGTATGGAAATCAAGGACTCCAGCTGCCTAGTAGTTGGAGACTTCAACAGCTACTCGGAGAGATGGGGATATTCGGACACAGACAACAGAGGTGATGAAGTGTAAGACTGGGAGATAGACACAAATCTCTTTCTTACCAATAGGCCGGAGGACAGCCCTAGCTTCTATTCTAGAACATGGCATATCACCTCTACTCCAGACTTGGCCTTTTCCACGGTTGATATTCACAACAAAATAGACCGCCAGGTGGTAAACCAATTGGCAGGCAGCGAGCACAGGCCAATTAGGCTAGAAGTTGATATGGAAGTAGGCCCACAGGAAATAAAACCGCTCCCACGTTGGAATTATAAACGAGCAGACTGGGACAAATTTACAATCCTGACAGATAGGCTGTGTGAAACCATCAACACACGGAATAACAATGTGAAACCCATGGCGGAAAGCCTAAGTAAAGCAATAATGGAAGCAGCCACAGAAACCATCCCAAGAGGGGCAAGGAAAAACTACAAGCCATACTGGAATGATGAATTACAGAAAGCGGAAGACGAAGTCTCAAATGCTAGGAACATGTCAGAGAGAGAACAATCTATGGAGGCAAATATAGCCCTCAAAGCCATCACGGCAAATACAAAAGAACACTAAACCAAATAACAAGAGACAGCTGGAAAAACAAAACAGAAAGCCTCAATTTAGATAAAGAAGGGACAAAACTATGGAAGTTAGTCAGAGCCACGAATGACGAAACTCCATCAAACAAACAAATTACCATCAAGCAGGACGACAACATGCTCACTGGAAAAAAAAGCAGTAAACGCCTTTACAGAACATTATGCCAGAGCAAACCACATTGATGTCCCTACAGATAGGCATACATACATTAGTGAAGAACAAAAGAGCCACGACAACATCCATATGGCACCAGAGGAGCACATCATGGCAAAACTAACAATGAATGAAATGGAAGAGGCCATAAGAACTTTAAAGAAAAAGAAATCACCCGGAAAAGATGGGGCAACAAACGAAATGATGATAGGGCTGGGCCAAACAGAAAAGAGGAAGTTACTATCAATCCTGAAATAAAGCTGGAAAAGGGGAATTGTACCGCAGGCATGGAAAGATGCTATAATTATACCAGTACCAAGAAAAGAAAAAGATAGAGCAGATCCAAATGGATACAGGCCTATCAGTCTACTGAGCTGTATAGGCAAAGTGATGGAGCGTATGATAAACACCAGACTGTTGTGGCATCTGGAAGAAAAACACATACTAATTCCACAGCAAGCAGGCTTTAGACAGCACAGATTCACTGAGGACCAGATCACTCTCATAGCCCAGGAAGGAAAGGATGCTTACCAGGAGAAAAAGCATACAGTTGCGGTTTGGGTGCATTTGACAAGGTGTGGAAAGAGGCACTTAAAATCAAGCTACGAAGAAGTGAAGTTTGTGGGAAAATGTACAGATGGATCAGCCACTACCTCAATAACAGAACAGCCAGAGTTCAAGTACAAGGGCAGATGAGCAAAAAGGTGACACTTGAGCAGGGAGTACCCCAAGGGGGAATACTGTCACCCACACTTTTCCTGGTGCATATAAACAACATCATAGAGAATATACCAAGAAGAGTCCACAGTTCCATCTGGCTTTGTGGACCTCTTACAAAAATCTCACCATAGCAAGAAATCGGATGCAGCAGGCCCTAGCATCGCTGGAGGAGTGGGCGAACTGGTCAAAATAAAAGAGGAAAAAACAACATGTACGATATTCTCGCTTTCAAACAAACACCAGAACACCAAAATAAGTCTTAACGGAAAATATCGGAGGCCAAACCATAACCCAAACTATCTGGGAGTCACATTTGATGGGCGCATGACATGGAAAAGTCAGATCGAGAGAAACCGAATGAGAGCCAGACAAAGTATGGCAATCATGAGGAAATTTGCTGACACAAGCTGGGGAGCAGACGAAAGTATACTAAAGAAACTGTACACTGGAAGAGTGAGACCAGTTCTCGACTATGGAATTGCGGCATGGACAACAGCAGCAAAGGCGAACTTTGACAAAATTAGCAAACTTCAAAACCAAGCCATGAGAGTTATAACAGGAGGCATGAAGTCAACGCCAATTGCAAAACTTGAAAAAATTACAAATCTGCAATTCATGACCGACAGAAGAGACTGCAGAGTCCTGCAGCAAGCAGAGAAACTCAGAAGACTGACAGACCTTCCAATGCACCAGAGACTTAATAGATTTAAAAATGGAAAACTAAAGCGGAGAAACTTTGCAGAAATAGCCAAGGAAAAGATGAACGGAGACCCTATAAACACATTAACAACACCAAAGCCCATCCCTACTGTGCGCAAACCTACCTGGAGGCAGCATTTATTTCCGGTGGTGGCAGAAAATATACCAGGTATTGGAAACAAGAACAGCCAGACTGAAAAAGAAAGAAGAGACATAACACTGAGGTACATAACTAAAAACTATAATGAAAGCCAGTTAGTCATGTTTACAGATGCCCTGGCTGTAGTCACAGCACTAAAAAGCCAGAAAAATATTGAGCTTAATGATTTAAGAGTAGTACTCTGTCAACTATGCCAGCAGACCGCACCAAAAAGAGTAGTGGTACAGTGGGTTCCATCCCATTGTAACATCCAAGGCAACGAGGAGGTAGACAGACTGGCTAAAGGAGGTGCAAGACTACCACAACCAGATTCTAGTGTGACCTACGAAGAGTCCAAAAGGCTTATTAGAGCCAAATACATGGCCAAATGGGAAACAGAACATACTGGCTACACAAAAAATGATTCCTATTACCAATTGAACAGAAGAGAGCAGGTAGTGGTCTTCAGACTCCGCACAGGCCACAACAGACTGAGGTACCACTAATTCAATAAATTGAAGATATGTGGCACTGACGAATGCAGTTGTGGTACCGGAAAAATGACCGCTGAACATCTGCTGCAAACTGCCCGAAATACGAGGACCAGAGAAAGCACATGTGGCCATCACCAGTGGCAACACTAGACAAGCTCTATGGCAGTGTCGACAGCCTCAGGATGACAGCTGTTTTTTTTTCGAAAAAAATACAGGTTGACGTCTGACAGCGTACGAAGAAGAAGAAGAAGAAGAAGAAGAAGAAGAAGAAGAAGAAGAAGAAGAAAAAGAAGAAGAATAAGAAGAAGGATCCCAGTGGGGAGGCAAAGGAGGAATCATTTAAGTTATGGATCCCAGGGGGACGTTAAATGAGGAATCATTTAAGATATGGATCCCAGTGGGAAGGCAAAGGAGGAATCATTTAAGATGGATCTTACAGGGAAGGCGAAGGGAGAATCTTTTTAAGTTATGCATCTCAGACGGAAGGCGAAAAAGGAATCACCTAGGCATACGGTCCTAGATGAAAGAGGAAGGAAGAATCATATAACACAACTTGACGAATAGTAAAAGAAGCTGAAATTATGAACTAGAGCTAAGGCCCCGAACGAAGGATGGCTGTGGAGGCGGCTAGTCGCTTCCGTTCAATATGCCATCAAATATCATAGTCACTGATCTGCTGGCCATCATGTCCTGTTATTGTTGTACATCATGTCTTACACTCGCTGCACATATGTCCTACACATGTATTCAATATTCCACACGTGTTGTGCGCCATGTCCTATACGTGTTGCGCGGTATATTCTAAAATTGTTATATATCATGTCCTATTCTTTCTGCACGTCAAGTGCCGTACTTGTACGTCATGTCCTATATATGTTGTACATCATGTTCGGTATTTTTGAACTGCATGCCCTACATTTGCTGTAGATCAATTTCAATATTTATTGCACGTCATGTTCCATTCCTATTGCATACAGTGTCCTGTTGCTTGTTCCACATCAATTCCTACATTTGTTGTACGTCATAACCTATACCTGTACGTCATATCCTTTACATGTTATACATTATGTCCTTTACTTGTTGTATGGTATGTCCCGTACCTGTTGAATGTCACGTTCAATATGTGTTGCACATTATGTCGTATAATTGTACATCATGTCCTATAGTTGTTGTACGTTATGTCCTATACCTGTTATACGTCATCTCCTGTACTTGTTGTACATCATATCCTGTACACGTGCGTCGTGTTCTATACTTGTTGTACTGCACGTCATGTCCTGACGTTGTTATACTTCATCTTCTGTAGTTGGTGTACGTTATGTCCTTTGTTTGGTGCACCTTATATTATATACCTGTACTTCATGTCCTGTACGTGTTATACGTCATGTCCTGGACTTGTTATAAGTCATGTCCTGGACTTGTTATACGTCATGTCCTGGACTTGTCATAAGGCATGACCTGGACGTGTTATACGTTATGTCTTGAATGTGATACGACATATCCTGTACTTGTTATATGTCATATCCTGTACTTGTTGTACGTCATGTCCTATATTTATACATATACTAATTCTAAATTTCAACTCAGTCTTTTATTTATTCGATGTAGTTCTCTATTTGGTTGGTTTGATACACAAGTATGATGAAAAGTCAATGCATTGATTTGATGACGAGATAGCAGTGTCTCGTGAGCTAAGGTAGTGGCTATTCCAAGAAAGCTTCACTATGAATTCAAACTTTCTTGAATATGACTTTCTTCATCGTGCATACACACTATATTTATCTAGATCCCAATTCGGAAAAAATTGGAATGTGAAAAACTGGGATAAAGCCACTAGAAAATGACAGAGAGGAAAGAGTCAATCAATTGGAGTAATTGAATGGGAAAGTAAAGAGGAACTCTGATCAAATTATACCTTGGGCCGACCCAGCATGGGACCTGGAACTGCCCCCATCTCCATGGGAAGAAAGGCCATAGGTTGGTGTGGTAGAGAGCCGGGGGGAGATCTTGTCTTTATGTCCTAGCTAAATCAATTTATCAGTTCGGGCTGCGCAACCAGGAGACCTCCACGCCAGCCAATGACATGCGAGGGTTCTGAACTCCAGCCCCTGTAGAAATCACCGGCGAGTCCATTCCCCTAATTAGTTTTAGCTTGATTTGTAGAGGTATTGTGAACCTCGTCCGAATCTTGCTAGGAGTAAAGGAATCTATAACTGTACTCCCGTCCCAGAATGCTTTCTTTCCCCAACCCCCTTTATATCTCTCTCTCTCTATCTCTCTCTCTTCTGTCTCTCTTCTCTCTCTTTTCTCTCTCTTTCTCTTGTCCGCCCAGTCTTATAACAGGAGCTGTCTAATCACTCCAGGCTTGGTGTCCCTGTGGAGGGTCACAGCCCAAGGGCTAGAGGTGGGCATTCCATCAGCACGTCCCCTTTGCCCCACAGCGAGATCAGGACAGAAAGGGTAGGCAAGAGGTCCAAGAAAGGTCTGCGCGCATATTTGAGGTGGACATGGCCAGACATGACAGATTGCTCTAATTGTGGTTGAAAATATCTCTGACACATAAAGCAATTGACCAACTGGAATTTACTGTCAGACTTCCATAGTTTGCAACATGGGGCATACATTTCAACTCAATACCTTTGTACTATTTTTATTGCGCAGAGAATATAAAGGTAATAAATAATATGTGATGTCAATGATGTCAACCTTTGATACAGACGTCTTTCCTCTTTGTCAGCTTATTTCCCATCAGTTTCATCTTGTCGATCTCTTCACCGTATTTCCCTTGCTCAATTCGTTTCTTCTTCTTTCGCTTGTTTGCAAAATTGATTATGTGTCTACTGTAAGACATGTAATATAAGATCTGCTGATGCTGATATACAATATGAGACCTGCTGATGTGAAATGTAAGACTTACTAATATACAATGTAAGGCCTACCGATGCTGATGTACAATGTAAGACCTACTGATATACAAAGTAATACCTGCTGATGTTGATGTACAATGTAAGACCTGCTGATGTACAATGTAAGACCTACTGATGTACAATGTAAGACCTGCTGATGTACAATGTAAGACCTGCTGATGTACAATGTAAGACCTGCTGATGTACAATGTAAGACCTGCTGATGTACAATGTAAGACCTGCTGATGTACAATGTAAGACCTACTGATGTACAATGTAAGACCTGCTGATGTACAATGTAAGACCTGCTGATGTACAATGTAAGACCTGCTGATGTACAATGTAAGACCTGCTGGTGTACAATGTAAGACCTGCTGATGTACAATGTAAGACCTGCTGATGTACAATGTAAGACCTGCTGATGTACAATGTAAGACCTGCTGATGTACAATGTAAGACCTGCTGATGTACAATGTAAGACCTGCTGATATTACAACGGTCGTCTGTTGGTTCGAAAACCCGTCTTTCGGCAAAGAAGACATGGGATTATATTTATGAAGATTTCAGCAATTGATGGATGTCTCTTGACATATTTGAACAAAGAAGAGCACAATGAAGAGATTAGTCTACAACATTCTTATTCTAAAATGCTTCCCTAGTCCACTAATCAGGAAAATTAATTTTTCTCACCGAGGTAAGAATGGATATGTTATCCTATTCCAGTCAACTGCAATATAATCTGAAAATTGGTGGATGACATATTTCTTACTGCTGGGAATACTGGGTTTAATTATTTGCTGATGCAGCTAATTTGGATACGAGGCATGTCTTTCTTAGTGCTTAGTTCTTAGTCGACCTGTACTTATACAGTGGCAGATGCCCTATGTGCAGGTCGCAGCTCTGGTATGAGCTGGATGTAGCCGAGTGGAGGATTTTATGCTTAGCGGACTAGGCTCGAGCAGCTTATTACGTCGCTACGTTGGGACAAGTGATCCACAGCGGGTGGTTAACCCATGTGTCAGTCCATCTGAATAGACTCATCAACTAAAGCAAAGTAGACCCGCAGCCTGTTGGGTGCCATCTATGCTGCTCTTAACAAACCACTTAACCATGGCTGGTGTTATGCCATGTGACACAATTAGTCGCTTCTGACGATATGCACTCTGTGGGGCAGTGGTGCTATTCTTGTCCTTGTCATACACAAAGACGACGGCGGACCACTAGGACATGTGTTAATTAGTGTTATATCCAAGCAGTGTTATATCCAAGCATTATTAAATCCAAGCAGTGTTATATCCAAGCAGTGTTATATCCAAGCAGTGTTATATCCAAGCAATGTTATATTCTAATGTTTATAAACATGGGAGTCTCAGTCGTAAAGACGGCGAAAATTGATTTCGTATTTATTTATCGATTTCTCTTAATCTTGTCTCTACCAAGAGGATCGAAGAAGAGGATATCCTACTGAGGAGGACAGAAGAGACTCATTGCATGGCCATGCATGTTCGAAAAGGTGACTAAAGAGAGTTGTGCGTGGTACAAACGACCTTCTCTTGAAAACAAATTGCTACAGCACCCCCCACCGCAGCGCACGCAACGTGCTCTGGTGCAGAATACATCAAGGGGGCCAATTGCAATGTGGGTTATATAGTGTCCTCATTTTTACATTTGTCAGATGTGTTATTCAATTTATTTGTTATCATTCGGTCTTGTAATTTTATCTTTCTCAAATGCGTTATAAATTGTGTATGTTGTCATTCTCTGTTGAGATTTCACCTTTGTCAAGTGTGTTACACACTTTAACTTTTGTCATTCGGTGTTATAAATTTCCGTTTTTAGAAAACGTTCACTGAAATGGGATGATTTGTAGCTTTTTTCTTCTTCATACTTTTGTTTGCCAATTGACTTGTGTTAGAGACCTTCATTAGTGTTTCTTAACGAAAGTAGGTATTTGTGACATTTATCTTATTTTGTTCTTTGCTGCTTAAATGTTTAGGGAGCACCCCATTATTGGTGTTAATTTAAACACGAGTATTTTAGTATACATAAACGAGATCAAGATGCTGAGCATTGCATGAGCTGCATCGGTCAACGACCCAAAGCTGACTGTTAAAGTCAACGCCAACGTCCCAGAGCTGTCAAGACCCTTCTCCACCTCCCGTTGTGACCCTCACTAACATGCTGCAGCAGGGGCAGACTGGTAAAGGAGAAGGGATCGAAGAGGCAATGCTAACCGGTACCCAAAAAAGCCACGCTGATGTCGGATGTGTCCGAACGAAATGTGTAAATATCCCAGTCAGGTTGTAAACTACGACACAATGCACTCCGTTTTCCGGACTGCGTCCTGCTACTTACAAAGTCCTTTTCAGGGCTTAGTAACGTGAATTTGAGAACGAACGAAGAAGTATAAATAAACACTCTTAATTGATATCAACATCTCGTGCCTTTGTCGTCGATATTTGCTGCAGTCAACGATTCTAGTAACTTTGGTATTTACATAATTGGCTTTGTCTCGGCGTCAGGGATGCCTATAGTTCTGTCTCTGCTCTTGGGTTATATAGTGCACACACGCGCGCAGAAGCATACATATACACATACACACACACATATATATATAAATATATATATATATATATATATATATATATATATATATATGGTACCAATGGGTGAACTAAAATATATACTGTAATCTTTCAAGCTGCCTTAACAAACGACATCAAGAAGGTTGTGTATGGGGCAAGCAACAACAAACAAATAGAACAAAAGGTCACACAACAATTATTGTATAAGAACATGTAAGTGTTTCAAACCAGACTGTCTATAAGGGGCCAGCTATAATGGCTGGGTTAGCATTTACATCTTCCCTAGCTGGTAAAAAGGCCTTTTATTGAGATGAATAGGACTCACTATACCTCCATCAATGTTGTCAATGACTTCTAGAAGACTTGCACATGGGGCTATGAACTTCACTGTGTGAAACAAATTGCTACATAATCCACCACTGAAAAATACATAATGTGCTTTGGTGAAGAATTCCTAAAAGATGTTAACGGGAGCAGAGACTATATACTCCACTGGATTGAAAAAAAGATACAAGAAGCTTATATATGTATATCAACATCATCATCATTTGCCTTGCCACTCCATATAGCTGATTTTAGTATCGCAAAGAAATTGCAACGGTTAGCACGACAAGAAAGGAAAGAGATAACAAAAACGTGTGCATTATAAATAGAGAAAAAGAAGAGAGAGAGAGAGAGAGAGAGAGGGATAGAATGAGAGAGAGAGATAGAGAGAATATATCGCTGGATCCTTGTGAAAACATGGCTACAAATAATATTCTGTACTATAAATCAATGCCTGGACATGAGCAGTCAAACTTGCCTGCCAGACAATCACCAACTTCAATATTTTGCCTGAAAATTAGCAAGTTACGAACGATCACTCTTCTCAAATTGTGCCAGGAGCTGTGAGATCGAGTTTTTCTTTTTTACGGAGAATATTTTTCCGAGCGACCGCTAAACAAATATTCTCAAAGAGGCAATTTTCCTGATGGAACCACAATTAGCATTTTGCCATCTCTGTCTACGCTACTGGGGAAAAAATGATTAGCCATATGTTGAGGAATATGCCTATCATGTCAGAGAGGAGCCGAAGCCAGGGGTTTGTGGTTGATTTATTGGTTGCACTTCAGTGTGAGTAACCATTGAGATATAGACACGTGTGAGGGACAGAACACGGTCAGGGCAGGAGGTCAGCTAGAGTGTTCGTAATCAGTAATATAGCCGTACATTCGAGTGGTCAAAGGAAGCAGAGAATATGGCCATTGTAATCTCCCAAGCACGTCGTGAAAGTCGACGTATAGAGGAATGTCGATGCGGTTTGTAACCTCGTCGTGTAAAATAAATTGATACAGAAACGAAAACTCCACGATCACATAGCTACAGTAGTTGGCGCCTATACTTTAAATGGCGCATTTGAGAAACAAGATATGTTTGGGTTGTTGTGTGTGTGGGAGGAGGGGGAAGTGAGGGGAGTAGTGGATAGAAAAGAGAAGTATTCAACTTCATCTCAGACGGAACTGGATAACAAAGGGCAAGGTCACAGCTGACCATGTATTAATATACAAGGAGCATTTTGACGTTAATGTATACTGGGGCGCGTGGCCGAATGGTTTCGATGCCTGCCTGCCGACAAGGGAGGCAGGGGTTCGAATCCCCATTATGGCATATGTTGCTATTCTGTTAGGGGTGACATACACAAACATAGCCAGCACACGACGTGGCGACAGCAGTAGAGAGTAGTTCTCAGCGTAAAAACCCCTCGAATACCCCAACAATGGGAAAAAGTCGTCTGACAGTTGTTTTGATTTTTGTATACAGCACAACCTGTTTAACATTTGCAGAAAATAACGTTTCAACAGATGCAGGAAATGCCAGGACCCAGGACTAATTGTGGATAGGGTGTCAATATATAATCTCATATATGCGGCTGACACATTCATGAAAACGAATAAGAATTTTAAATATTTCTGAGTCAAATGAAAGTCAAGTTTATAAGATGGATAATAACACTAAGAAAATAACTATGACAATTGTATAAATAAATGTCGACTACAGAAACCAGCTCTACAGAAAAAAACAGGCGATCAAACACTAGACCAGGCGAAGAGCTTACCATATATTGAAGAAAAAAAAAACAATTACAGAAGATGGAAGTTGTGAAATAAAAGTCAGGACAAGGAATACGGATGACCAAATCGGTTATCACCAACATGAGTCACTTATTGATGTCCAAACAAGCAACTCACGTATTAAACATGAGACTGGTCAGGTGATGTACGTGCTCTTATTTACTGTATGATATAGAAATGTTGACAATGAATCGAATAAGAGAAACATTTATCGCTTTGGAAATATGGATATAAAGAATAATGAAGAGGATAATATAAGAAAACAAATAAGGAAGTCTTAGAGACATTAGGGGTACACAGAGAACTGCCAGGCAGTTCAGATATTTTAGTTATATCAAAAGATATAGCACCTTGCAGAAAACAATACTGAAACAAAAAATGAAGGACGAACGTGCCAGATGTACAAGTAAACAACGCCATAAGTAGGAAGATAACATCAAAACATGAACGGAAAAGCCTGACAGATTGTACCATCAAGGCAAGAGAAAGAGGAAGTCGTAGATACAATGTAGCCGGCGTTCGATGAAGAGATGAGATTTGCACTGAACTGAACTGTTGCTAAGTAATCTTTGGAGGAGACAAGTATCCTTGTGTGGACATTCCTCTTTCTCTTCTTGCGCTTCATCACGTTTTTCCTCTTGTTCTCATTCATCACGTCTTTCCCCTTGTTCTCCTCCATCACGTCTTTCCCCTTGTTCTCCTCCATCACGTCTTTCCTCTTGTTCTCCTCCATCACGTCTTTCCCCTTGTTCTCCTCCATCACGTCTTTCCTCTTGTTCTCCTCCATCACGTCTTTCCTCTTGTTCTCCTTCATCACGTCTTTCCTCTTGTTCTCCTCCATCACGTCTTTCCTCTTGTTCTCCTCCATCACGTCTTTCCCCTTGTTCTCCTCCATCACGTCTTTCCCCTTGTTCTCCTCCATCACGTCTTTCCTCTTGTTCTCCTTCATCACGTCTTTCCTCTTGTTCTCCTTCATCACGTCTTTCCTCTTGTTCTCCTCCATCACGTCTTTCCCCTTGTTCTCCTCCATCACGTCTTTCCTCTTGTTCTCCTTCATCTTGTTACCTTTATTTTTTTTAATGAAATCACGTGAAAAGGAGTTATTCGTATGTGTATTTGAGTATCATATTTGAAGTGTTATTTAAAGCGATATCCTATTCATCCAGTTGACTACCCTACAATCGACAGGCGTTATCACCTGTGTGAATAGCAGGATGTGAAATGCATGGATTGTAGAGTTTTCCACACTAGAGGCCTACACTACTTTGGGAAATATGACAGGTATTGAGAATGAAACCTTTAATTATTCTCAATACTGACTCTATCAAGTTAATAACAATTCGATATGAATTCAATTTAATTTTATCAGAGAAACTATTATTGATATCCCGATTATGTTGAGAATAAATTAAATAAAAAGAATGTAAAATGTGAACACTAATAAATTATCACATTGGAAACAATGTATTTTAACAGAGATTCCAAATATTTTTCAGACCACGGATTCCTTGAAGCCACTGATAATTCATTACGGCTCCTTTACTCCCCGATTCTCTCCCCCGCAACACAAAGAATTTGATTGTCACACACACCTAAATGTCACACACACCTAATCGTCACACACACCTAATTGTCACACACACCTAATTGTCACACACACCTAATCGTCACACACACCTAATCGTCACACACACCTAATCGTCACACACACCTAATTGCCACATACACTAATTAACAAAATATACATTTGTTTTATTGGTCCCCACATAACTATTCACAGACCCTGCAGAACTTTTCATGGATCCCTGTTTAGGAACCACTGTGCAATGTTTCAGAACGCCCAGTCTACCAAGTTGTAAATGAGAAACTGACTAAAAGGAAAAGTAAGGATACGAAAAAGAAAACCGTGCATGTTACACTACAATAGCCGAGACTTGGTACGGTACAGTCTATGGTAGTTCAGCAACGACGACAATGCATGCTATAGGGCAAACTTTGATCTGAACGGTTAGGTTCCTAGTTAGGGAACGTTTAGGTTTAAATCAAGACTAAAACCTCTTTTATTCCTAACAAGGTAAAATGAAAAAAACATCTTGCGCGCTGCACTATGACTGCCAAAATAAGTATCCTTTATTCCTCGACCCAGTAAATAAGGCAAACGCCTGCAAATTTAAAGGAACGCCCTAATCACGCAAGTGTACTTGAGAAGAACGGCATTCAAATGTTGGTTGGTTATTTTAGTAGTACTACAAGAACCCAACATAGTCCACTTTTAAAAGTTTAGTTCAGTTCAGTTCATCCCGTAACCCATCAGGTCGTTGGGGCACACACGAAGACACTCCCAAAACCCCACGACTTCCCTCTCTGTCTGTCGCCGCCTGTCGTATCTCACCGGGACAAAGGCCTGACCACTCAGTGATGTTGTCCACGCACTTCTTCCTTGGACGTCCTCGCCCTCTCTGTCCTGGTACGGAACCAAAGAGTATCGAGTTTGTAATTCCGTTGGATCTCACGACGTGCCCGCACCAGGTCATCTTTCGTCTTTTGATAGTTGTGAACAGATCTTTAAAAGGACCAATAGCGTCTTCAACTCGCTGACGTATTTCTACGTTCGTGACACGATCTTTATATGTAACATTATAAATTAACATTATAAAAGACATTAGCAGAATTGTACTCAAATTCACCAGAAATAGTCAGTGATATTTGACAATCCGTTTTAATATTTAGAAATATATGTATAATACAGAGATTGTGTACCTGCATTTACATATTCGTAATTTTTGTTGCAGTGTAATCAATTACCGTGTTAGGATTATATAGATCTGCTAAGGTTTCGGAAGACAGAATAGCAATGGAGTTTGCTTCATCTGTGACCTAGCTTCTGTATATCAATATAGGACACTCCTGGTCTACATCATAACGGTTCATGGTGTTGTTTGCAGCAGGATGTTTTCCAGGACCGTCTCATGGAGGCGGAATATCGCATCGTCTTTGCCTTCTATAGTTGGCTGGCATTGATGCAAGCAGCGTGTTATGAGTCGCTGACTGCATTAACCCATTCACTGATGTCTTCGGTTCCGGTAAGCATGTATATCACACTCCAGTCTATAATGTTGTAAATGAGTATACAACTTGGAAAGGTAGATGAGCTATGAAATATAAATTGTGTCCTCCAAGCTTCCGTGCCTACATGATGGGTTAAAGCGAAGGTGACCGAATTGAGACAAGTTAACACGTTCAAACACTTGGGCGGGGGACGGCGTGGCCTAGTGGTTAAGTGGCACGGCTCACAACCAGAAGGTGCTGAGTTCGATCCCCATCACAGCACCGGCCGTTACCCCGGGGAAGCAAACCCTTAGAAAATGCAGGAGGAAGCAGACCCTTACATAAAATGCATGCTGAAGTCGGATGCACTGGGCCGACAGGCGCAAAATAAAAACCACAGTGTAACGCACACACGCCTTTGGGAATAGATAAAATAAGGCGAACGCAAAAAAAAAAAAACAACACTTGGGCCCGAACATAACATCAGATGGAAGATGCAATTACGAAATAAAATGGAAAATAGCCCAAGCGAAATCGGTCCTCCAGAACACGAAGAGAATATTGTGCAACACATCGTTGTCGCTGGAGCTGAGAACGAGAGTCGTTGGATGTTACGTGGAACCAGTGCTGACATATGGCAGTGAGTCATGGACAATCATAAAGCAAGCGCTTAGATCTTTGGAAGCAACGGAGATGTAGTTTTACAAAAGAATGCTGCGACTCCCACGGACTTTAAAGAAGACTAATAATACAGCACAAACACAAGAGGCACTCGAAGAGGCACAAACACAAAGACAGCTCATTGCAAAGCTAAGAACAAGGCAGTCATTCTGTTTCGTATATGTTATGAGAAGAAATGACTTGAAGCACATTTGGACAACGGGAAAGATAGCAGGAAAAAGACACAGAGGACGGCAGAGAGAGAGAGAGAGAGAGAGAGAGAGAGAGAGAGAGAGAGAGAAGATGTTGGACAGCCTGAGAGAATGGCATGGGCGACAATCAACAACAAAGTTGGTAAATGACAAGTGATAGAAGAAGATGGAGGTCAATGGTCTGGGTATCTGGAGATGATGAATATCATGGTAGCGTCTAAGAGTTAGCTGGAGGTTACTTTTTGGACTAGATACTAGATGCCCAATAAACATAAGTAATTTTGTTATACCTTCTTTGAATATAGATATAGAGATAAATATACGAGCGGGACTTTGTGTTCTAGTTCTACTTGAAATGATTATAGAGTGCTGGAACTACTATCATTAGTTAGTGGCACGTGTGTCCTGTTACTGCTAGGTGGCCAACATGCCATGTACCAGTCACGTGACAGATAAATAAAAATGGCGGATAACACTGCTAGTGCTTGCATGGTACAGCGTGTTGTGATAAAGTTTCTTCTGAAAAGAAGCGTGCAACATGCGGAAATTTACAAAAGACTTTATTAACAATACGGTGATGAAACACTCAGCCGCAGTAGAACGTTTGAATGGTGTCAACGTTTCAGAGAAGGCCGCACATCCGTGAGCTATCACTTCCACCCACACAATTTTGGACATTTCCGTCTACAGGTAAACTAATAGCCAGTGTTTTCTTGGACAAACTCGGCATCATTCTTGATGATTTTCTAACCAATGTTGCCAATATCAACAGTGAAAAGTACACATGCATTTTGATTGATGTCCATAATTGTCACCGAAAAACACCGGCCTGGTTTCATTACAAAAAACGTCCTGCTCCTCCAAGACAACGTTCGAATTCATACAGCTCACCGCACTATGTGCCATCTACAGCAACTCGTCTGGAAGGTATTGCCCCATCCACCTTATAGCACAGACCTGGCTCCAATCGATTTCCACCTGTTTGGACCCCTAAAATAATTCCTTGGAGGTCAGCATTTCAGCACTGATGACGAAGTGAAGCAGGCTGTCCTAGATTACTTAAACGATGGGATAGGTGCATAAACGTTGCAGGAGATTGTATTTAAAAAAATGGCATTTTTACTACTTAAAAAAGAAATTCAAACAAAAACGTCCCAGTTTGACTTGAACGTGCCTCGTACAATCTTGTGTAACATGCACATTAGTGAAAGAACAATAGAAGAAGAAAGAGTACAGGGACCTGTTGTGTTTAGGTACAGAAGCTAAAGAGGAGATAACTTGATGGAAAATTGTCTATAGAACAACCTCTCCATCACTAACACACGCTTTAAGCAACTCTCGTGGATGTCGCTACACATGGACTTCACAGGACCGGAATTGTAGGAACCAAATAGACTACATTATGATGCAACAAGATGGCCGTCAGGAGTATCATTCTCGAAGTCACTACCAGGCTCCTACTGTGACTCAGATCACTACGTGATAGTCACGGACATCCAGCTTATGGCAATGTAGGACAATCTGATACCGGAAGATCTTGCCACACAGGCAATATATATTTGTATCTCATTAGCATGAAGCATAACCTAGGAAACGGTACAACAATCTGTCACTTTACTAAAAGATCTTGCGACTCATAGATACAAGAAAAAAAGCTAAAACAATTTGGTATGGAGCTCTATACTGCCATATACAGGAAATGCACAAGGGAAATTAGAAGAGAGGTTAGGACAGGACAATAAGAAACATAAATTGGACAAACGCAACGTGACAGTAGAATTGCAAGGACAAGGGACGGAAGGAGACGAATTCAAAGAAATCATAAAACGCACTGGCGAGTTCAAACCGACACTGCGTGTAGTACACGATGACTGTGGAAAATACACTAAAGAATGAGCAAAGATACACTGCAGAGATAGAAACAAGGTTTCAGAGAAAAACATTTTGGGTAAAACTAAAAAAAAAGTTTCCCGATCCTTGCATTATAAGTTTTCTGGCGCCAATAATAAAGAAACATGCAGCAAAATAGAGATATAACAATCAGAAATGAATCATTATCATACTGCATTCATCTTTGACTCGAGATGCAAGTAACACCGAGTCAATTGATACACCGCCCGTCTCGAGTGTCGTCAAGCTTATAGAAAGACACATGGACCGGGCAGAAATTCTAATTAACGTCCAGGACAAATCTCGAATCCACGGCGCGCAGAGACTGTAGGTTACTTATGCATCAGATTACAGGAAGGAGCAAATGAAAGTCAGCCACTACCTGGACCAAGGTGTGAGCTCATTAATCTTCAGGCTCCATGATTTTGTCGCAAGAAATACCCAACACGCGTGACAGAATGAGATCTACGGATATTAGTTGTCAAATATTTATGCTCAAATGCGTAGACCGCGCTTGATCATGCAAGGTCTTGGTTCCGATTGCAATTACTGTAGGACTGACAGACGAAGTAAGCAATAGAGAATATATGAGTGGACCATGTGTGAAGTGTGAAGAGAATGAGATGGGTAGAACGAGAGAGAATTACACAAAAAGAAGAGAGAGAGTGAGAACGAGAGAGTAAAGATATATGAGGCCACACCTCTTACAGCTCTTGCATTGTAATAAAATCCAACAAGTTCTCTATCATCACCTTGGTTACGATTTACTAATAAAAAATGTTATCAACTAGTTTTTATATTTGACTGTCTTCTTGAGCTCGACCCATTATACTTCAGTGGAGTCTTCCTTCATCGCCATCACCCGATGCTCTTTAGTCTCTACATTTGTCTCTATCCATGTGAGTTCCAATTCAACGTTTCTCAATCTCCACAGACATGTTTCACCATGTGCTGTGTTTATTGCTTCAAATACACTCACGTCGTTATCCCTCACGTCATCCTCCCAAACGCTTAGTCCACGAACAGTTGTCACCTCTCCGTAGAACAGGTAAGCGTAGTTCAACAAGGACACCTCAGTCAAAATGAAGTGTTTCTGTGTTACCTGTCTTCTTATTATCTATCTCATACTATTTTGTGAAAATGGATGCTAATCTCGACTACTGTTTATAAAGGTGTGATGATTGCCAATCTCGACTACTGTTTATAGAGGTGCGATGATTGCCAATCTCGACTACTGTTTATAAAGGTGTGATGATTGCCAATCTCGACTGCTGTTTATATAGGTGTGATGATTATCATTTTCGGCTACTGTTTATAGAGGTGTGATGATTATCATTTTCGACTACTGTTTATAGAGGTGTGATGATTGCCAATCTCGACTACTGTTTATAGAGGTGTGATGATTATCATTTTCGACTACTGTTTATATAGGTGTGATGATTGCCAATCTCGACTACTGTTTATAGAGGTGTGATGATTATCATTCTCGACTACTGTTTATAGAGGTGTGATGATTATCATTTTCGACTACTGTTTATAGAGGTGCGATGATTGTCGAACTGGCCGACCAGATGGAGGATACTACAAGGAATGAGATGACAGACACCAGCAACTGATATATAGCTGTTTGCATCGGGACATGTGACCCCTAACCGAACAAGACTATATTTCGTTTCTCAATGGCGGCCCTTAAAATAGGTTGCAGTCATGCAGCCTAAGAGGTAGGGATACAAAATGGAAGACAAAATCGGCATCAAAAATGGCTTGCTGAAGTCGAATGTGTTGGAACGAAATTAACAGATTTCGCAGGCTTGCTGTTAACCTACGGCACGATGTCACAGGCATCCTTTTCAAGACGAACTCTGATGAAGAAGAAGAAGAAGAAGTGAAAGAAGAAGAAGAAGAAGAAGAAGAAGAAGAAGAAGTATCCCTGCATTTGCAGTGGTGGTTTAAAGAGCAATAGTTATTCGTGATACGATTGCCAGTCACATGACCAAACGTATTTAATCTCTGTTTCCTACATGCTTAGCGGGTTACAATGGTCCTTTTTTATATAACCTGCATACATATCGGATGTTTTGTTAGTATCAATGAATGAATTAATCAGTCAATCAATCAGTAAATCAATCAATCAACACCTTTTCTGCTAACAATGTGGAGCATACGTTTTCAAGAGATAGACGTCACATCATTGAACGTTGACCTGCTTTTACATATTGAAGTTGTGTCGCTCAAAGGGGCTACATGATGAATTAGCAAGCTCCATGCACAACCTTCCATAGTCGAGTTCTACGATATACCTAGCTGGTTGCAGTGTTAATATTGTTTGCTCCACTTTCAGACCCCGGTAACACACCGATGGGATTAGACTATGGTGTTTCTTTAAACCACTCCTGTTTGTCTCTATGTTCAGAAAATAGGTATTACTGAATAAAAATATGTATATATATATATATTAGGTACCGTTGAATATACATATCTATTTCAGGTATCACTGAACATAAATTTATATATTTTAGGCATCACTGAATAAAAATATTTATTTCATGTACCACTGAGTATAAATATCTATGTTGGTATTACTGTATGGAAATATATATTTTAGTTACTACTGAATATAAATATTTATTCCAGGTACCACTGAAAATAAATGTTAATTTCATGTACCACTGAATATAAATATCTATTTTAGTTACTACTGAACACAAATATCAAATTTAGGTACCGCTGAATATAAATATATATTTGCAAGTACTACTAAATGTAAATATCTATTTCAGGTATCACTGAATATAAAGATATATTTTAAGTACTACTGAACATAAATATATATTTTATGTACTACTGTATATAAATATAGATTTTAGGCTATACTGAACATAAATATCTATTGTAGGTACTACTAGATATAAATATTTATTTTTGGTACTAATGAACATGAATATCTATTTTAGCTACTAATGTATATAAAGATCGATTTTTAGATACCGAATATAAATATATATTTCAGATACCACTGAATATAAATATATATTTCAGGTATCACTAAATGAAAATATGTATCTTAGGTACTACTGATCATAAATATCTATTGTACGTAAAAGCGAATATAAATATACATCTCAGGTATTGTTGATTAGCTGGCTGTTTGTGCAAGTTTATGTTAGAGTGTATCAATAATGATGGCAGTCTCAATTTCTCTGTCTTAACCTACATGCATGATCAAGTACTTGAATGCCTGTACTTGTTTAATCAATTTCAGGTACTGTTAAATTTAATTTTTTTTTACATGAGCGCAGTACCATAAGGTATCAAGCATAAGGTGCATACGGCCACTAAAGAGGTTTGTGCATGAAGCTAGCAACCTCATCAAGTAAGGCGAATAGTTGCAGAAACCACTACTGAAACAACGTGCAATACAATTGTATGGTGTGATGGGGGCGGCAGTGGTCGTCAATCCGTGTTTCGAAGAGAAAGGTAGACAAGGAAACAAAAATATGTATATGTGGGCGTTGCTGAAAGCGAGAGTCAGTATGCAGACAGCGCAAAACAAACTCCTGGTCAGGAAGGAAAGAGCAGCGAAACCACCCTCACCAGCAGCGGAAGACCTAGTGTGAATACTGTGCAATAAAGTATTCTATGCTCGCATTGGACAGATTCGCCACATTCCGTCCAACAAATACCGGGCCAAAACATGACAGACTCTACAGAAACAAAACAAAACAGAATACATACAACAGTGGTGATGTCGGTGCTCTTCGCCGACTACGATGGACAGTTATCGTAGAACTTCTCATGACTCTCACAACAGCTATCAGAAGTTACACAAGATGCCCGGCATGACAAACGGTAGAGTAGATTTGAATTTTCTTTTGTACAGATTGTAGAGTAGATTTGATTGTCTTTTCTATAGATTGTAAAAAAATATTTGATTGTCTTTTGTACGAATATAAAGTAGCTTTGGTTGTCTTTTGTACATAATGGAAAGTTGTTTTGGTTGTCTTTTGTGCAGATTGTAAAGCAGTTTTGATTGTCTTTTGTATGGATTGTAAAGTTACGTAGTTTTGATTGTCTTTTGTACAAATTGTAAAGTTAAGTAGTTTTGATTGTATTTTGTACAGATTACATTTTTTTTTTTTAATCGGCTTCTTCCATAAATGGATATTTCCTAATGAAAACTGAAGCCGAAATGTTGGACTTGGTGATGTAGTTATCAACAGTTTATCATTATCAAAGGTTTCACCTGAATGGGACGCATCGATTTGGACATAAAGTGATCAACAGTTATATTCAATTGGATTACTCTGGTATGTATTACAAACTTCAGTTTAGAAAAACACAATAGTCGTATGTTTTCAGAACATGTAGGTTTACTTGATTGTTCTTGATTTGAAACTTCTAAACGTTGCTAGAATTTCGTTTAATCTTTGACGAGGCGCATCTCGCTTTGCCTAAGCATGGTGACTCAGTTATCTTATGAAGAATTTACACAATGTTCGATAAACATACTTGTCTATTTTCAAGTTCTTTAATACACTTATTTACTTCCTACGGCTCCATCCATCTCCCCATTCTCTCCCACAGTGACTCCATCCATCTCCCCATTCTCTCCCATGGGGGCTCCATCCATCTCCCCATTCTCTCCCATGGGGGCTTCATCCATCTCCCCATTCTCTCCCATAGTGGATCCATCCATCTCCCCTTTCTCTCCCATGGTGACTCCATCCATCTCCCCATTCTCTCCCATAGTGGCTCCATCCATCTCCTCATTCTCTCACATGGTGGCTCCATTCATCTCCCCATTCTCTCCCATGGTGGCTCCATCCATATCCCCATTCTCTCCCATGGTCGCTCATCCATCTCCCCATTCTCTCCCATGGTGGCTCCATCCATATCCCCATTCTCTCCCATGGTCGCTCATCCATCTCCCCATTCTCTCCCACGGTGGCTCCATATTAGTTTTCTAACCTATGGTGGTCCTTCTTTCAGGAAGCATGAGTTTTTCATTTTGATGCTGCGACCCCCATCCACAACCAAACTTGGTGACCTTTTACGATGTGAATAATCGTCTGTATTGGTCGTATTCACTTTTCCCAAATAATGGGCTCAGTATCGCAACAGTAAACATGTCATTTAAACAAGAATATTTTTACCTTTCAGCTATCTCCATTTCAAATAGATAATTCCAAACAATATCCGTAGCAAAAAGTTTCTCAAAGAAGAGATTTTTAGACACAAAATCGCAGTTAATTATTTCGCTCATGAAGACGTTTACGAGAAAGTCTAAACATTGGATCAGCTTCTGCCAATCTTCAAACCCAACACGAAAGATCATCAATCAGTCTTGTCATTCTCTTCCCTTTGAATTTTTGTCTTTAGTTCCAAAGCGTAAATGTATTCTCGCCTTCAAATAGAGACATGTGTTTGTAATGTTGCAAAAATTATAGTCCGTTGAAGAAATTGAATTTCTATGGACAAGAAATAACTAAGAATAACTGGTTTAATTCCTTTCATATAGTTCCATGTGGATGGCAAATGCTGGTTATTATTCGGGGCCGTATGCTTGAGGTCCACCCAACAGACTTTATGATCCCATCCATCTTCACATTCTCTAATAGCCTGACTCACACAATCTCTACATTCTCTTCTAGACTGGATCCATCCATCGTTATGTTCTCTAATAGCCTGACTCACACAATCTCTACATTCTCTCCTAGACTGGATCCATCCATCTTCATATTCTCTAATAACCCGACTGGCAAATCATGGCCAAGTTTGGCTGTCCCTTCAGATTCCATGCGGTTGCCCGTCAATTTCATGATAGCATGATCGCTCGTCTACTGCATGACGGAGAATTTTATGTAGCCTTCCCAGTCAGCACTGGTATCAAACAGTGTTGTGTGCCGGCACCGTCAATCTTTAGTATGGTCTTTGCACAAATAATCACTGATACTGTAACAAGGTGCTGCTTCTGGCATCCATATCTGGTACAAGACACAGGGTCAACTGTTCATCCGCAGGCGTCTGAAATTCCACACAATGATGAGTGAGGCCCCGATCCTAGATCTCCAATTTGCGGACAATTGCGCCCTCAACACATTGCTCAGAAAAAGAAATGCAGTCCACCATGGCAGAGTTTTGGGCGGCGTGCAGTAACTTTGTTCTCACGATCAACAATAAGAAAGCGGAGAACTTTTCCAGCCTGCGCCTGGGGAGCCGTACATCGAATATAACATTTCTGTCCAGAACCAACGTATCCACGCAGTCGCTAGTTTTACCTACATAGGCAGTAGAGATCCGAATATCGACTGCCAGGTCAATAACAGGACTGCTAAGGTGATCTCTGCCTTTGGGAGACACCAAGCATATCTGTGTAACTGACAAAGAGCCAGTGCCATCACTAAGATAGAATTGTGTTGTGCTGCAGTGTCATCCACTCTGCTGCACGCCTGTGAGACATGGGCATTGCATACCAGACACAAACAGTTCAATCGCTTTCATTTAAGCTGTCTACGTAGACTGCTCAGGAGCAGGTGACAGGACAAAGAAAATAACTCTGAAATTCTTAGCGATACTAACATGTTGAGCGTCCATGCATTTCGTAAAATGGTTCAGTTACGATAGACGGGACATGTTATCATGCCAGATAAGCGCATCCCCAAGCAGCTGTTTTACGGACAGACGCTCACCAGGGGCCAGAAGGAACGCCACACAGACCCCTTGAAAGTGTCTTTGAAAACCTTCAAAACTGATGTCACTTTCTGAAAGATGCTTGCACAAGACCGTATCATCTGGCGAGGAAATATCACAGAAAGTGTTCAGTTCGCAGAAAGTAGTCATCGCGGAGGCTCATTAACAGCGAGCTGCCCGAAACAATATTCATAACTATTCTACAGCCGACTTCTCGCATGTGTGCTCTGAATGTGGCAGCTTAAGCTGTTCCACGATTGGTCCTTACAGCCATCAGAGAACAGATTTCGCAGCAATTGTCTGATGATATTGGCATCTTCGCTTGCGGTGGGCAACTATTATTATATTACTTTTACAGAAAAATATACAACACTGGGACACGCCTTGGTGAATGTTTGATGTCAGGTTGTGATACTCGCGTACCATGTTTCACCCGGAAATACAGAACAAAATAATATGATATATTCCATTACGAAGATGTGGCCCAAAATAAGTTTAAAACATTTTTGATCAAATTGTATTGTCTGGTTATGAGAGTATGTCTTTTCTGTCTCATGTAGTAGATACACCAGCCATGGCTCTAAGAGTTCATTTAAGAGTTGTTTAAAATATTCAAGTTAGTCGCCTCTGATAGCCATTACTTTGTCAAGAGTTGCACGTGTACATATCCAGACTGTGTTGTTGTTGTTGTTGTTGAATGACTACAATAAGTTGATTTACTCGTTTGGGCGCCCTGAAAAGGAGGTTGAGTGCCGCTTTGTTGTAGATTTCCTCACATCCGGAAGCATGCTGATGAAGGTCGACAGAGGTCTTCCGGGCGGTTGTGCTATGCTTGCCTTTATCTGTGTGTCGTGTTGAAATAATTTTTCTTATCACTTCTGACGCTGTCTTCTAAGCTTACGATTCTGATTCTTCCCAAATCTCCTGGTTATAGGACGCAGTGATCTGCCCTTAATTCATGCTCCTGGTTAAAGGACGCAGTCATCTGTCCTTAATCCATGCACCTGGTTATAGGACGCAGTGATCTATCCTTAATCCATGCTCCTGGTTATAGGACGCAGTGATCTGCCCTTAATCCATGCTCCTGGTTAAAGGACTCAGTCATCTGTCCTTAATCCATGCACCTGGTTATAGGACGCAGTGATCTATCCTTAATCCATGATCCTGGTTATAGGACGCAGTGATATATCCTTAATCCATGCTCCTGGTTATAGGACGCAGTGATCTGTCCTTAATCCATGCTCCTGGTTATTGTACGCAGTGATCTGTCCTTAATCCATGCTTCTGTTTACAGTCACGCATTCCAAGTTCCAGGATATGCTTTCACGCGCTTTTTAACAAACATAGCGTTAAAAGCGATACACTCGGAGGATCATATCCGGAGCATGGTGGAGCCTGCGTAGCTAATCGGTTAGGGAAGACAACTAATAAACCTAAACGTGCGTATGTTTGGATCCAGCAATGTAGTGCACGCATGATAAGTGGTTAGTGACACATCTCACACACCTAAACGTGAATATGCTTGGACCAAGCAATGTAATGCACGCATGATAAGTAGTTAGTGACGCAGCTCACACATCTAAATGTGAATATGTTCGGACCCAGCAGTTGCCCGTATAGGCAGAAGACCCATTAAAATATATGTTCTGAAGTCGGATGCACTAGGCTGTAAGGTGCTAAACAGTGCAACGTACTTCACCTATGGAAAAAAGACGATTGCCAAATAAATATTATCAATACTACACCCACATTTTCTAACCTTTGTATTTCCTTTATTTCACGAGCTACGCCGACTGGAGCCGTGTGCTTCAGACATGTCCTACAGGTCTTCAATAGAGAGCTCAGATTAAGGTAGTAGATTGGTACTCACGCTGACGGCTAGGGTTAGGGTCCACAATTGCAATTGTGAAAGACACTGAACTAAAGCATCCAACATTACTTGTCAGAGGCCAGAGGAGTATCCACACACAACTGATTCCCATGTTGCAAAATTTGAGGGGCAGCTAATGACAGCCAGCTAATGACAGCCAGCTTATGACAGCCAGTAAATGACATCTAGCTAATGACAGTTAGATAAGGACAGCCAGCTAATGACAGCCAGCTTATGACAGACAGTAAATGACATCCAGCTAATGACAGTTAGATAAGGACAGCCAGCTAATGACAGCCACCTAATGACATCCAGCTAATATCAGTCAGCTAATGATAGTCATCTAATGAAGTCAGCTAATGACACCCTGTTAATGACAGTTAGATAAGGATAGCCAGCTAATGACATCCAGCAAGAGACAGTTAAATAATAACAGCCAGCTAATGACAGCCAGCTAATGATAGTTATATTAGGACAGCTAGCTAATTTTAGTTAGATAAGGACGGCCAAATAATGACAATTAAATAAGAACATCCAGCTAATGACAGCTAGCTAATGACAGCCCTATAAAAACAGCTATATAATGATCGCCAAATAATGACAGCTAATTAATTCTCAACTGACAAGGGCAAAAGCCAGGACAAAAATGGTAGTCCCTTAGCAGCCGCTGCGGTCGGGTATGAAGTGTTAGAGACTTCATTGTACTAGGTCTGATTTGTGTAAAACTGAGTGACCAATTGAAACTTCTGGTTCTGTTTTCATAACTATAAATCATGTAGCCGTCTACAGCTCGTTAGACTTGAGCGTGTCGTCACCGGGATAAAACTGGGTGCATTGTTACGAGGAATGAACAATATGATAGGTAGGTGGAATGAGACAATTCTGCACCAGTCTGAAAGAGAAATGATAAAACTGGCTGTGGAAATAAAACGAACTAGCATTAGCTTCTTGAAACTTACAGACACATAATTAAAAGCGATAGGACAAACCACACCGATTACATGGACATATATGTATTTCGGAAATAAAGAACCAGATTATACACACAGATGGAGTCGTTCGAGCGATACCCGCATAAATAACCGAAGCATCTTTGTCAAAGAACACGTATCACACATATTTAGACCTTCTACACTAATATCGAATGAAAAAAATTAAATGCCACTCTCGTATTTGCTGCTAGACTAATCAACCAGCGTAGACAATAATAGAAAGCAATACTTTAAGACTACATTCTCTGAAGCAGAAGATAGGGCATCTAGATGAGAAAACAAGATAGTTGGCGAAATGTAAATGCAAAGATGTGAACAACAATTACTAACTGTTTGTGAGTAGAGCAACGTAGGAAACATAAAAGAAGTTCAAAAGATTCTGGTCACTTTCTGCAATGTCAGCAGCCTTGTCAATGAAGGAGTCATCTGTATTTATCATATAGCATAACAGTCAACAACGTACTCATAATATCGCTCAAAAGGCTAAATCGGCGTGATAATTTCAGTTAAAAATGAAAGTTAAAAGCTTCTTATTAATTGAAGCAAAGTAAAGAGAAGGCGGATAAATAATCATATTATTTAATCCAAATGGAAAGAATAAATGAAGCAAACATACAACAAAACAAATTTCACAAAGGAAGACACAGAGAGCAGCAACGGTAAGCATACACTGACATTTAATTCTGGACGTATCTCCTTAATCTGAACTTTCCATAATAAGGCTGATGGTTGCTGCCTTCTTGCAGTTTCCACAACTGTGATTGTTCTCTGGCTGTGCGTATACCTTGTGCTTAACTGGTTTGATGCTTCCGTTGGAGTCCTGCTTGATTTTCTTGAATTTATCCGAAGCATAATACGCTCATCCATATATCCCAGAGAATCAGAAAGGTAACTAGTTCTAATGCGGTATCTGAACTATACTTATCCTCAGTATTTACTCTTATGTTTTATCACCGGTAGCGCCACATCCTCGTCTTATTACCAACCCAAGCTTCAAACCACGACAAGGTGCAGAGTTAAGGCACAACTCGTTATATATGTATTCCATAAAGAATGCATGAAGGGTACGAATTATTACTAACAACTTAAAACTGCTCTAAATAAATTTATTTTAACAATTGATAAATAACAAACATAATAGGACATGAGCAAATCAGAAATACACAGGTAGTATCAGTCTTACTTCCCGAAGAGCTGTGCAAATCGATCATGTTGTATGTGACTATCAAGTTTGAGAATTGTTTATTGATGCATTGGTACGGCACCTGAGTCAGAATATTCCTTAGAACAATGAAGAATCCAAATCCAACCAACTGGAGGAATTCTGTTAATTCTTGCTGTGTTTCCGCTGAGCTGAAACAACTCTGTAAACGTTCTTATAAGTCGCGCTATTTATTATCTGAGCTGAAACAACTCTGTAAACATTATGTCAGGTCTTGCTGTGTTTTATCTGAGCTGAAACAACTCTGTAAACATTATGTCAGGTCTTGCTGTGTTTTATCTGAGCTGAAACAACTCTGTAAACATTATGTCAGGTCTTGCTGTGTTTTATCTGAGCTGAAACAACTCTGTAAACATCATGTCAGGTCTTGCTGTGTTTTATCTGAGCTGAAACAACTCTGTAAACATTATGTCAGGTCTTGCTATGTTTTATCTGAGCTGAAACAACTCTGTAAACATTATGTCAGGTCTTGCTGTATTTTATCTGAGCTGAAATAACTCTGTAAACATTATGCAAAATATGCATCCACTTTCTCTCAAAATGATGTAAGTTGTAAGAATGTGCATGGTGTCGTTTAATTAATTTAATTTGTTACTTTGAGTGGATCTGTCAAACACAAATGCACAACTGCATTTTACATGTTTTTTAATAGTAATTATATGTTTGTTCTTGTGAATGTTCACAATGAATAGGTTTACTTTTTTTGTGCGCCCTGAAATGAACGTTTATTGACGGTTTGCAGCAGCTTTCCTTACATCCCGAGCGTGCTGGGGAAGATGGATCGTAGCCCTCCTGGATATGTGCTATGCTTGATTTTATCTGCATGATGCTCACTACTACGGAGATCCGTCGATCGTCCATCTCGTTAGCCAGACTGCCAAGATGGACATCCCGTTTCCAGGGAAGACTACGGGAAACCCGAGGTTGGAGTCCTGGCCAGTATATTTTGCATGACCCTGGCTAAAATGTCTGATCCTGTTGTTGTGCCTGAACAGACGTTAATCTTTCTCCCAATATCAATTGTGTAAATCTGTGATTTCGTCAAGTAAATAGAGTCAGTTGTTCGGTTAAACGTTATGTGCATGCAAGAGCCTATTTGGCAAGAACCTGTGTTTGTTAGACTCGTATTAATAACCATCATAATGTCCTATCTTGTCTCATTGTCTTCATTTTACTCCATACTTAACATACCACTGAAATTGGTTCCTCTTCACGGAGCTTGCAACAACGGGCTTACGTGTGCTTCTTCAGTTGCGGTTTCTGTAGTAGGTCACTTTACATTATGAACTTGCTGACCTCAAGCACAACCCTCAATAGTAGTTATTTATAGCATGTATGCAAATTGACAGCTAATCTATCTTTTCCTTCTATGACCCATTCATATACCAAAACTACATGTCGCAGGAGTTCTAAGAAGATTTATGAAAGACACAAGAATACGCTAACAACACCATACAATACATCTTGGAGAACGGGGAAAGGAGTAAGCAATAGGACATGCTGCACCGGTCATCACTGCAGCGAACCAATGTCAAAGCATTTATACGTTTCTGTAGATGAGGTTTCTGTAGATGAGGTTTCTGTAGATGAGGTTTCTGTAGATGAGGTTTCTGTAGATGAGGATTCTGTAGATGAGGTTTCTGTAGATGAGGTTTCTGTAGATGAGGTTTCTGTAGATGAGGATTCTGTAGATGAGGTTTCTGTAGATGAGGTTTCTGTAGATGAGGTTTCTGTAGATGAGGTTTCTGTAGATGAGGTTTCTGTAGATGAGGTTTCTGTAGATGAGGATTCTGTAGATGAGGTTTCTGTAGATGAGGTTTCTGTACCACTTCATGAGGTTGCCAACCCATCAAAAAAACCTATGTTTTAGGACGTTCACAAAGTAGAGTGCAGGGTCCGATTCTTTCCCACCTCAGAAAGGAGCACTTGAGGCACACGAGGGGCATACTGTATTATTCATAACAAAGATGAGAACACAATTCATTCTTAGAGCAGAGGAAATAAATAAATGGCATAACCAAGTCTGGCAATTTGTCCAATCTTTTCCAACACAAATAGCACAAATATATATCAATCAGGTTCAAAGCCAGACATTTGGCACCCTTACATACATATATAACACACGTGCATACATATTTCATTCCGTTTTGTGGTTATAAATCTTAACAATATTAATAATCACGAATTGTTCCATCGACATTACAGATCGCAAATTACCGTCTGCACCATCACATCAAAAATGCACGCTGACAATAAGGAGCGCTTTGTGCTGTTAGCGGCCCAAATGATTAAGATCTGCTGCTGGCGAAAATTGTATCTGTCATAAGGCTGCGCGCTAACAAAGGCCGTAAAAAGGTGGTATGCATACTTCATGACTACTAGTGACACCATGTAACCCAACCTTCCAACAAACAAAATGCCAGAGATTATGAAAGCACTCAATGAGACGACACAATTGCTGCCATTCAGGAAATGACATATGTTTCAGATGACAATATTAGCAAATATGTCCTTGACAATTACAACAAACGTGACTTTGGCGTTACCAACCATTTCATTGGCAATTATTTTTAATGGGGAACACTCACTCTTTCTCCTGAACCACGGAAAAACTAGTCATTTGCTAACATATTTCTTTACCATATTTGTGGTATTGTTTCTAGAGCTTTCTTTTATTACTGTATCATATATGGGATACTGTGTCTAGAGCTTTCTTTTATTCCTGTATCGTATATGGGATACTGTTTCTAGAGCTTTCTTTTATTACTGTATCATATATGGGATACTGTTTCTAGAGCTTTCTTTTATTACTGTATCAAATATGGGATATTGTTTCTAGAGCTTTCTTTTATTACTGTATCATATATGGTATACTGTGTCTAGAGCTTTCTTTAATTCCTGTATCGTATATGGGATACTGTTTCTAGAGCTTTCTTTTATTACTGTATCATATATGGGATACTGTTTCTAGAGCTTTCTTTTATTACTGTATCATATATGGGATATTGTTTCTAGAGCTTTCTTTTATTCCTGTATCGTATGTGGGATACTGTCTCTAGAGTTTTTTTAAATTATTGTAGCACATATACTGTATTATTTCTATAGCTTTCTTTTATTCGTGTAACATATATGAATTATTGTTTCTAGAGCTTTATTTTATTCCTGTATCATATATGAGTTATTGTCTCTAGAGATTTTTAAAATTCCTGTAGCATATTTGGGTTGTTATCTCTAGAGCTGTCTTTTATTCCTCTAATAGCCAGCTTCTTGACAGTGGTCCAACAGCGACGGAAATCACTGCTAACGGCCATCATCTACATCATTTAACTGGGCAGTATTTGGACTTCTTATGAAAGCAGTGGCCCAGAAATCACTTGATGGATCGCCTTGTTGCACCTACCACGCAATTCCTGCACATAATCTAGTCCCAGCAGAGGCTCTCCTTAGAAATTAAGCCGCGGCTGTTATTGTCTTGCCATTCCAAATTTTCCTTAACGGCCACGAGATCTTGGTGGATTTACAAGGAGATCCAAAGCGCCTCGAAGTCTTCCCCTTGTGCAAACAACGCCGTATTCTTAGTTTTCTGGGAAAAGCTAGTCACTAATATCGAGGTCCCCAATCGGACACTGCTTGAGAGCATCTCCACAACGCTAGATCGGTTCTGCCTTTATTTCTTTGACCGTGGGACCCGTCTCTCTCAGACCGTCCCGGCTGGACAGCGTCTTCACCTCTTCCTTGAAATCCGGTGCATGAAAAAAATCGCACCCCTCATGGAGTTCCCCTGGCTGAGACAGATCACCAACACTCCATCTATCTTGCATGGTACCGTGGTCATGGACTGTCAGCACAACATGCCCTGGCTGCCTGGCCAGATTACTTGACTTAACCTGTATCATATATGGGGTATTGGGATCAAGATGCTGAGCAGCAAATGAGCTGCAGTGGTCAGCGACCCATAGCTGACTGCTAGCGTCAGGGCCAGCGAACCATAGCTGCCAAGACCCTTCTACACCTCCAAGCGGTGATCCTGGAGGACAGGTGCAGCAGGGCAGACTGGCTAAGGAGAAGGGATCGAAGAGGGAATGTTAACCCGTTACTCAAAAAATGCTTGCTGAAGTCGGATGTGTTGGACCGAAAGGTGCAAATATCGCAGCCAAGCTGTAAACTACGACACAACGCATTCTGTTCTCTGGACTACATTCTGCTACTTAAGCCCTTTCAGGGTTTGGTAGTGGGACATTGAGAACGAACGAAGAAGAAGATATATGGGGGTATTGATTCTAGAGTTTTTATTTATTCATGTATTATATATGGGGGTTTTCTTTCCAGAGCTCTCCGGTATTCAAGTATCGCATGTTGAGTGTTGTTTCTAGAACTTTCTTTCAAACCCAAAAGGCTACACCAAACAGAGGTGGATTTTGAACTGAATTAATGACTGAGTGTCCAATCCCTTCAATTAGAGAGAATAATACCCAATAAGGATTAGACTGCATTATTGGTCACCTCTTATAACTTGCTGTCAGTATGTCACTGGCGGTATTCTGGTCTTTGCTTCAAAAAGATAATTTATTTAAACCACTCGGAATATGGAAATACAAATAAGGGATGTTAATTATTTTCTAAATTACGAATGCTGCACCAGTGGAAAGGGCCGTGTTTAATGGACAATTAACTTAGTAAAAGCTTCATGGCAACTTAGAAGATTGTTTACTAGACATAATCCACACACTAACGTCCTTTTTACAGCCACGGGCACTGGCTGTCATCACTTCGAAGATCAGCTGTCATTTCCACAAGATGGTCTGCCACCATCTCCACACAGAAGGTCAGCCTCCATCTCCACATAGAAGATATGCTGCCATCTTCACATAGAAGGTCAGCCACCATCTCCCCATAGAAGGTCAGCCACCATCTCCACATAGAAGGTCAGCCGCCATCTTCACATAAAAGGTCTGCCACCATCTCCACATAGAAGGCCAGCCACCATCTCCACATAGAAGGTCAGCCACCATCTCTACTTAGAAGGTCAGCCGCTATCTCCACATAGAAGGTCAGCCACCATCTCCACATAGAAGATCTGCTGTCATCTCCACATAAAAGGTCTGCCACCATCTCCACATAGAAGTCCAGCCACCATCTCCACATAGAAGGTCGGCCGCCATCTCCCCATAAAATATATGCTGTCATCTCCGCCATCTTCACATAGAAGATCTGCTGTCATTTCCACATAGAAGGTCTGCCACCATCTCCACATAGAAGGTCAGCCGCCATCTCTACATAGAACATCTGCTGTCATCTCCACATAGAAGGTCTGCCACCATCTCCACATAGAAGGTCAGCCGCCATCTCTACATAACATAGAAGGGCAGCTGCCATCTCCACATAGAAGGTCTGATGTCATCTCCACATAGAAGGGCAGCTGCCATCTCCACATGTAAGTTCTGGTGTCATCTCTCCATAGAAGGTCTGCCACCATCTCCACATAGAAGGGCAGCTGCCATCTCCACATAGAACGTTTGGTGTCATCTCCACATAGCAGGTCAGCCGCCATCTCCAAATAGAAGGTCTGCTGCAATCTCTACAATAAAGGTCAGCTGCCATATTCACATAGAAAGTCATCCGCCATTTCTACATACAAGGTCAGTCGCCATCTCCACAGCATTCTTTTTTCAGGACGAACGCCGAAGAAAACCCTCTAGTAAGCATCCACATTCAAACCTTCTGAGTGAAACCTTGTAGCAAAATCTGAAAGTTAACTCTGCACGCCTGCGACACGACAAGCTATTCACTCAAATAACCTACCATGCAGTGACTATATAATGCACATCCACATTTTCACGATTTAGTTAAAAGATATAACATCAAGTTACATTTCACAGTGCACACACATTTTCTTTATTTGCATATATGTATAAATAAATACTGCTAGTTCAAATATACCAGTAGAGGTGACAAGAAGATTGACAAAACGATAACGTTTGTACAAGCGCCAGCAGTGACAACAGTGTTAAAGCGTTTGCTTTCCACTAACGACATACAACTGTCCGCAAGCGTCTGTCATCGATCGGAAGAAGCATACCAGTCTCAGACACGTGCATGTGGAAGTACGATCAACATGTTAGCTAACTAAGAATTAATGTACATAAAGAGTTGCAATACACTATATCACAGAAGAACGTTTCTAAACGGGTATAAATGCCCATTCTGTCAGTACAGGTTAAACAGAACGTCATATTTTTTCTAATACTAGATAATTTGTCATGCGTTCTAACTGAAAGCAGTGTCACTTGTACATTTTGCTGCATACCTTTCTCCCATGACATAATGTTAATTTCCAATATTTTTTGTTCATCTTTTATTTTATCCTAACATGTTTACTTCTTGTTGCAACTGATTCTTATTTTCTAACATATTCTGTCAGAGTCTGTCTCATTGTTAACGCTAGTTCTTGCACAATCACTTCTAACGCCGCAGGTTTCTTTATAAGATGTCGATGGGATTCATATTTCTAAGATGTTAATGGGATTCATATTTGTAAGATGTTAATGGGATTCATCTTTGCCTGATGTTAATGGGATTCATCTTTGCTTGGTGTTAATGGGATTCATCTTTGCTTGATGTTAATGGGATTCATCTTTGCTTGATGTTAATGGGATTCATCTTTGTTTGATGTTAATGAGATTCATCTTTGTTTGATGTTAATGGTATTGATATTGTAAGATGTTAATGAGATTTATCTTTGAATGATGTTAATGGTATTGATATTGTAAGATGTTAGTGAGAGTCATCTTTGTTTGATGTTAATAAAATGTATCTTTGTTTGATGTTAATGGTTTTATATTTGTAAGATGTTAAAGGGATTGATCTTTATAAGATGTCGATAGGATCGCCATATAATTTATGACAGAACACTGCTTTGTAGTTTCGGTAATAACGTATTTGCTTATGCATTGCCCATGATGTCTTTGCATATAAGAAGACTGATATTATATAATGCTCAAAAACTGATATTCTTACTCTTTTTCAAAACGTTTTTTCGTGACAAAGGAAATTGTTCAAGCACTGCAAAGCAATTATTTGTTGTCTTTATTGTTTTGTATTTATGATCTGGTTCTACCATGTAATGTTGTTAGTAATATTATGACAAAGGCAAGAGAATTGAAAATCTATCCCATTTATAAATTATTGCCAAACATCTATCAGGTTTGAAGGCAAAGCTTGTAACTTGGGAGTACTAAAGACGAAATCAATGTCGTATTTCTGACTTGGATAACTGTTGATGATAGTGTTACAAAGTGAAGAGACTAGTTACTAGGAAGAGATCTCACAAATCAACATCCTCAGTTTGTTTATTTCCATTTCTTCTTCTTCTTCTTTTTCCTCGTTCATCTTCAGACCTCAACTTCAATGACTCTAACGAAGGCAGCGGTCGACTCAAAGCTCTGTACGCTTCCGAACAGCTTCTCGTGGGAGGCTGTTGCCAAATGCTAATTCTTTTGTCGGTATACAGTGGACATGACTACAAAATATGTTCTACCTTCATGGGGGCTGTGCCGCAGGCACAAAGGTCTGTAGTGCCAATCTTGAACTTGTTGTACAGATGGCATCTAAGTCTGTTGTGACCTGTGCGTAGCCGGAGAATGATCGCCTGGAGAGTTGATGGTAGGCATCGTTTTCTATGTGGCCAGGGTAGTCTTTTTTCCATTTTGCACCGTACGTTGTCCTGATGAATGCTTTTGTCTCATTGTATGTGATTTCTGTATCACTCTGCTGCAGCATTCCTCCCTCTCTGGCGAGTCTGTATGCCTCCTCGTTGCCTGGAATGTTGTAGTGAGCTGGTATCCACTGGACTGTGCTTTTTTTTAAGCACTGGGACTCTGCGTTCGAGCGAGTCTGTCAGAGCACCGAGTTCATTTTTGTGCTGGTTCTTGAGCGCCATTTACACTGCGAGGGCGTCTGTGAAAATGACCACTTGGTCCATGACTCTTTTGAATTTTTCCGCTTGCTGTAGGATTCTGCAGTCTCCCATTGGCTGTAGCCCAGTCATAGCTACCAGGTTACTTGTTTGGGTGGACTTCAGGGCTCCTGTTATAATACGGGCTGCTTGGTTCTAGGTGCGCCCTATTTTGTCAAAGTTTGATTTAGATGAAGTGGACCAAGCTGCAATGCCGTATTCGAAAACTGGTCTCACTCTGCCTGTATAATTTCTTTAGTGTGTTTCCGTCAGCACCTCAAGCAGTACCAGCAAGTTTCTTAATAATGGACATGCGTAGCCTCGCCCTCAGCTGGGTCTTTAAAATTTGCTCTTTCCAGGTGAGACGTCGGTCTAAGGAAACTCCTAAGAAGGTTGGGGCCTCATCTAGCCCGTATCTCTTTTCCATTTAATTGGAGTTTTACTGGCTGCCGTGTGTTTGATAGGGAGAAGATAGAATGTGTTGTTTTTTGTTCATTTATTTTTAGTAGCCAGGTCTTAGACCATCTTTCGAGGGCTGCCACAGAGCCTTGCAATCGTGTGCTGATTGTAGTGATGTGTTTTTCAGTAGTCCACATGGTCAGGTCATCAGTGTACAGAGGATATTTCCATTTGATTTTGCCTAATAGATCAAAACCAAAATAGTTACCGCACTGGGACGGGGGAGAGGAGACTAACGTCTGGTCAAGCAAAACATACTGATCGGACATGATAATCTGAATCAGGCAAAACATACTGATCGGACACGATAGTCTGAATCAGCCAAAACATACTGATTGGACATGATAATTTGGATCAGGCAAAACATACTGATCAGACATTATAGTCAGGGTAATGTAAAATATACTAATCGGGCATGATAGTCTGGATCAGGTAAAATATACTGATCGGCCGTGAAAGTCAGGGTCAGGTAAAACATACTGGCCGAAACTAGAACCAACGAAAACAACAAAAACAATGAGAATCGATTTGGCAATGGATATAATACGGCTTGAGGCTGCAACTAGTACCAAGAGAGTGGTCATGAGAATTATAGCAGAGAGGAAGAGGACTGGACCAATTGAAGTACTAGAAAAGATTGCAAACCTGTAACCAATAGAGGGTAGAAGAGACAGCAGGGTCCATAACCAAGGTAAGAAATTCAGAAGGCTGATAGGCCACCCAATGTGCCAGAGAATAAGTTGGATTGGAAGGGAAAGCTTCAAAAAGAGCTGCTTTATCAGTAAAAACAAAGTGGAGAACAGATCCTATAAATTGCGTCTCACAAATGAAATGCATGCACAGTACACACATGTTTCCCACCTGGAGAACATAGCGTGTCCCAGAGCTGATAGAAAACATTCCTTTAACTGTGGAAAAAAAAACCCAGCCAGACAGAAACAGAATACGAGTCATAGCTGTAAAACAGATAGAGAAACACTACCCAACCAACATCTGGACCTATGTATATATAGATGAACCAGCAACAAAGAATAAAAGAGGAGCAATATTTCTGAGTATAAAAAACAGTACACACACAAATTTGTCAGTGGTTATCGGAAGATTTTCAAGTAACTTCAAAAGCTGAGACATTAGCACTGATAAACGGCATCAGATAATCACAGACGAGAACACGTAGTGATAAGTGGTACTCTTCACCGACGTGTTGTCTGTAGTTGCGACATTAAGCAGCCAAGAACAAACAGATAAATACAGACCTAAAGGAACTCAGAGTGATTCTCTGTCAAATATGTCAACTGTTCCCCAAATAGACACGCTGATTGAACAAAGCATCCACAAGACACAGACTCACCAAGTACCTCTCTACTTGTGGATGGAAGGCAGGTCAACATCCATCGTGTCAATTATATACTGCATATGTCAGGGAAGAGGAGACAGGCAAAACATACTGATCGGATATGTTAGTCAGGCAAAACATACTGATCGGATATGCTAGTCTGAGACAAGCAAAACATACTGATCGGATATGCTAGTCAGGCAAAACGTACTGATCGGACATGTTAGTCAGGGTCAGGCAAACATCGGATATGTTAGTCAAGGTCAGGCAAAATATACTGGCTAAGATCCGCACCTTGACTTTCACGTTGTTCTTCCTTGAAACGGGTTAGTTTCATGACATCCTGACTAACCAGGTGTGTGGGTGTGGGCTAGGGGGCGGGAGAAGAGGGGGAGGGTGTGGAGACATCTATGTGATCCCCGTAGTAGTGAGTGACGTGGAGATGAAACCTAGTACAACCCCGGTCCACCATGACCAATCCCGTCAGGATGTGAGAAAAGCTACTGCATACCACCACTTAATGACCTTCTCAGGGAGCACACAAGAGACATTTTACTCATTATGGGCATTCAACAATAACAATATTGGATATGTCCGATAAGTAATCGATTATTCAACGCCTTCCCCCCCCCCCCCCCCCCCCCCCAGTAATTGCAAGCAGACGCCTCCTACAAAAGCTAAACAGAATACAAAATCACGCTCTGCGGTTCATGCACGTGACCACGGACACAACGCCGACAGACGCACGTGAAATAAACACCAACGTCGAACCTCTAGCCTAAAGAGAGAATGATCAGTTGTGGAAACAAACGAATGATTCATGAGAAAGGACACAACGGAGGAGAATAGGACAATATAGAACATTGGCGTCAAATGCATAGAATGAAAAAATACATATTTCATAAAACAAGGAAAAAAGATACATCAAAATCACCCACCAGAGGGTCGGAGTCTAATAGCAACCGTGAACTGTGAATCCCCTTTGCTGTCAGACAACTACCGCAATAGTAAGAACTGAATTCTCCGACTCTTCCGCTAACAGGAACACCCAACGATCTTTGGTAAAAACTATTGCCTTGGAAACTAGACTCTTGTCCACGACATATCATTCATGTATACACAGATCGATCCACTGCCAAAGTTACCACCAATACTGGATATAGTGGAGTAATCAAATACCATAACCTGCACCAAGAAGACCACCCTTCCATCTATGGCTCTGGGAAGAGACCTGTTCCCCCTACGATGCAAAACTAATAGCAAATAGAAAAATCTTTGTGCTGAATATCCCAGATTTTGAAAGTGGCCCCATTCAACCTGAGGAAATCGTTATATTCTCAGACTCAAAGAATGCGCATTACGCCTTGGAAAATAGAACGTCTCAAAATTTTAACAATATCTGGCGAACTGTTCAGATATTATGGAGCGGAAATGGTGCACCAGTGGAAACTTTGACGTGTTTTAGTCACAGTGAATGAGAAAGCTGATGAACTGGCCAGAAGCTGAGCAACACTAACACTACAGACCTGCAAGCAGATCCTGAGAAAAAAGCTATAGACATGAATGGTTAAATCAGTGGACTACATCCCATACAGGCCGAATAAGACATGAATGGTTAAATCAGTGGACTACATCCCAGACAGGCCCAATAAGATATGAATGGTTAAATCAGTGGACTACATACCAGACAGGCTGAATAAGACATGAATGGTTAAATCAGTGGACTACATCCCAGACAGGTCGAATACATTTCAAACACTAAGCAAAACCAGATCCCCATATTGGAACAAATGGAAAGCAGAGCAAACAGGCCAACACCAAAATGACGCCAGCTCAACGAAGGTGAATATGTGTTAATGTTTTGACTCCACACAGGCCACAACAGATTAAGTTACGATCTGTTCAACAAATTGCAGAAAGAAAATGTCGATGAATGTGTTCGTTAAACGGATAACATGACTGTTGAACATATGCTACAAGGGTGTCTAACATACGTGGAATACACAAAGCCAACGTGGCCATCACCAATGGTATTCATGGCCAAGCACTATGTAGATACTAAACGCCTCATGCTAACTACAAGTGGCGTCTGTGAGCGTACGATGAAAAAGAAGAAACAGAATCATGCGAGTAACAATGAATATACGGACTACTGTATGCCAGTTATGAAAGACTAAGACACACATGAAATAGTCAATATGTTTTTACTAAAACAACTAAAATACAGAACATGTACATACATGAATAAGTACAAACGTTTAAGCATACTCACAAATAAATAACCATACGTGAAACCGAGTATAAGCATTAGCAATAATAGTTTGCAATGGTAAGCGAGGATGGTGACAACAACCAACATGTGTAGTCAGATGTGCCTTGGCCGTACAGTTCGATCTTGAGCGATACATTTTTACAGCACGTGGACTGTGTCGCTAATTGGGCCGTCTTGAATTCAGTCTTTCGGGTAGCTCACTTATTATTTTCTTTGCACCGCAGGAAAGATTCTCTGCCGAACGATGCGAGCACCATGTGTGATGGTAGTATACCAGGCTGAGTCGACGGGAGCAAGAAGCTATTAGGAGGCGACATCAATAAGAAAACAGCTTAGACATACTTTCAGAGTTTCATATGCCACCATAATAACCCCGCACTCTTCTACACACGTTTGACAATGTTGAGCTTACCGTCCAGTAGCATTGCAGATTAGGGAGGCGTTTGTTTGTCATGTATATGAAAAATATGCCGTCTTAATATTGTGGGCTGAGCGCAATAATAACACATACCAACGTGCAACGTACACACACACATACATATATATATATATATATGGACACGCACAGGTGTGTGTGTGTTATTATTATTATCTGTACCTAGGAAAGTTTCGTCAGGTCAGGTTAGGCTAGGTCATCCCGTAACCGGTGAGGTCGTTGGGGCACACATGAAGACATCCTCACAACCCCACGCCACCCCTCTCTGTCAAATGCTTCTGCCTGTGACTCTTCTGATCGGAGACTGGTTCATTCTTTTATGTTGTCCTCCCATCTCTTTTTGGTACGGCCTCTCGTCGTCTGCCATGCACCTTTCCGTGGAGGATTGTGTTTGCAAGACCATTTGATCTCGATATGTGACCGTACCAAGTGAGTTTCCTTCTTTTGACAGTTGCCAAGAGGTCTTCGAAAGGCCTTATTGCTGTTGTAATTCTTTCTCGTATTTCCTCATTTGTAACTCGATCTTTGTACGTGACGTTTAAAAGTTTTCGGAAACATCTCATCTCTAAGGCCTGTATCCTTCGTTGAAGGTCAGCTGTAACTGTCCATGTCTCACACGCATAGAGGAATATTATTTTGGAAAGATTAGAAAAGGCCATAGATTACAACCTGAGAGATATATTTCAGCCGGCTTCCGACGAAATAAGTCCTGTACAGACTAGATAGCAACACTGACATTAATTATTGAACAAAGTTTGGAACGGAAATAACCGCTTATAGGAATTGTTGGACTACAAATAACTTTTGTCAGCTTGCACGGGGTATCATTATGAACGTTTCTCAGACACTATGGACTGTCCCTAAATTCTCTAATAAAACCCAGAAAACATTTGAGGCTATGACATGTCGAGGGCTACAAGGGGGTCAGCTTCATGAACCCTTTTAAGAACGGGGATTCGTTAGGACTAATTGACTGGATTATGTAGTCAACGTCATCGTCCAGTGAGAATGCATACAATGGAAAATGATGTTAAACACACTGATCAGACAACGTAAGTCAGGGTCATGCCATACGTACTGATGAGACAATGTTAGCCAGGGTCATGTGATACGTACTGATGAGACAATGTTAGCCAGGATCATGTGATACGTACTGATCAGACAATGTTAGTCAGAATCATGTCATAAATGCTGACCAAGACCTCCACCTCACTTCCCTGCAGTTTTCCATTTAAACAGGTTGTTTCATGGCAGTCTGGAAGACTAACGTTTGGTCAGGCAAAACATACTGATCAGACATGTTAGTCAGAGTCAGGCAAAATATACTGGATTATAAATTGGTTTTTGTTTTGGCACATAGTTGGACAAACAATTTTGGTGTTTTTGCATATTGACAAACGGTGAGATTTATATCATGTAGGAGTTGCAAGAAAAGTGCATATAGTTCCCTGCCAGTTAAACAATATACGTCATGACACACCAGTGGAAAATAATGGAAACTATTAAATGGAGGAACTTGCAGGTGATGTCTGTCTTTAAAAGCAAATACTCCCTTGAGGAAAATACATGAAACGTGTGGATGACATACTGACACGTACCTCAGCCATGTTTGTTGATGAAGGGCATGGTGCCCATCTTGTCCTTGGGGCTAGTTGATACGGCTTCTGACCCGTAGGGTCCTTAGGTGACAAGGGGAGGATCAAGAAATACCTGAGTGTGAAAGGATCAGAATGGAGTATAAGGAGAAGGCAGAATAAGGTGAACGGACAGATGAGCTATGTTGGTGACACGGGAGGACACGCTTCAAGCGGTCAGAGGGAGGACAGTGAGGAATAAGGGTGCCAGTTCGACAAATAAGAACAGCACGCTGATGGGCAAAGGTGAGGGTGACCTCAGGGTAGAGATGCTTACAGAAGAGGTCAAGCAAATTATTTACCAGAGATGACAGAGACGCATTAGCTAGGAGAAGGGAAGTGGGCTCTGACAAAATGTGGCACACTATACACGTTCCCTATTTGAATAAAAAGAGCACTCCAGAGAGGATACACAACATTTTCGGAATTGAGAAGAATAACAACCGGACTGAAACAAAAATTATAAACTATAACTATATAAAACAAAGAGACAATATCATTGACCTAATGTACATACAGATTGGTCTGGAAGAAATACAACAGAGAGTTGATGTAGATGAATCTTTCTAAGTGTAACAAAAAGGTTGGTTTTTGGTTGCTCTTATGCCAGGTATCCATTTACAGCTAGTCGACTGGAGCGTGACGGCTGTAGGAGTTGAGCTCTACCACTAAGCTAATCAGACTATACAGGTTAAACTACAATGGCAACAGGAAAATTGTCAAATGTTTTACTAAAGTAAAGTTGACAAGAAAAACCATTGTCGAAAAGTGGACGAAAACCAGAATCACAATATCAGGGGAAACAGCTGTTTTAAATGCTATTTCTGTTAGCTAGATGTAACTTATCCCCCTTTTTGTTGTAATCACAAGCATTTAGTAACAATGTTTTTTTTATGCACGTCTGCAAGTCCATCGGTGTTCCATTCTCTGGAGGAAAGTCATTGTCCTTCTGTAACTGTCGTAACATACGGCTAAAGAGAGTTGTGGATGGGACTAGTAACCTAATCGCCATCATATAAATAAACTTCTTCAAAGGCCACCACAGGAAGATCTCCTATCTTAAAGTCAACAAAGACTTGGCATAGCTTTTGATAATAGTGAAGGTATATTTCGTAGAGCAGACGCAAATTAAAAATGTATTCAATTGTGCCGCGACCAGGCCGATAACCGGCTTGATTTCTTAACTTAACAACGTCTTTACACTGGTTCAGAAGACTCTGCAGAGTCTGTATACAACAAGTTTAATTTACATATTTGCATTACCTTGCTCTAAAAGCAATGTTTATCCAATTTATTATCAAATACATTAATTGTCCCTGCCTCCACTACTTCCTATGGCAATGCATTCCAAGCATCCACCACTCTGTGACTAAAAAGATATTTCCTTATATCTAATCTGGATCTTTCTTTAGTTAATTTGTAGCAATGCCCTCCTGTTTTTGTGGGTGGTTATGTTTTGAAAAACTTGTTATAGTCTAATTGATCTGTTCCTTTGATTATCTTATAAACCTGTATTGTCATATCGCATTCTTCTCTTTTCTAGACAATGAAGGCTGGTTTTTCTAAGTCTTTCTTCATAACTGTAATTCTGGAATCCCACTATCAGCTTTCTCACTCTTTTTTTTATCTTTTCCAGCATGTTTATATCCCCTCTACGATAAGGACTCCACACATGTACACAGTACTCCAATATAGGTCTAACTAATGCTTTATACAGTTTGACTATCACTTCCTTACTCCTATGTTTAATATTTCTTTTTATCATACCTAACATTGCATTTGCCTTTTTCACTGCTACCTGGACTTGCTCACTCACTTTACCTGTATGATCTATTATAACCCCTACGTCAATTTCATTTTTTTATCTTTCTAATTTTGTTCTCGCTCATTCTATAATTATGTTCCATATTGGATCTACTACCCATGTGAATGACTGTACATTTATCTACATTAAACTCCACTTGCCAGCTTAAAGACCATTCTCAAATTTTATCTAAATCCGACCACAATATATCCACTTCTGCTTTAAATGAGACACTACTGCATAGTTTTGTCATCAGCGAATTTTGCAATCATGGATCTCATATCTATGTCCAAATCGTTTATATATAAATCAAGAATAAAAATTCTTTCATTCCTTGCTGAAGGTTATGATGACTCTCTGGTACTCTATCATTATATCTCCAGTGTTGACCCATTCTTCCACCTCGGCTATCGCCTCAGCTGGGGTGACGTGCCCGATTGTTGTCTCTGCCTGTGTCATCCATGACGCCCCTCTCTTGATTCTTGATCCTTTAATGTCTGAAATACTACTGTAAAGAGGATGCCGTGTGTCTGTGGTGACACGCATATAGGCTTTGACTTGTGCCAGCTTATGTCTGGATGTCACCAATAACAATCCCAACATGTACCCTATCATCACAATCCAGTCCAGAACTTGTCGCTTACCTTCATTTTGGATGCGTTCCAACCTTTCCCACTGTGTTCTGATAGTGTGAGGATGCCCAGTCCGTAATCGATAACAGTCATCATGACCTGACGAAATAGGATGAACAGGAGACATTGTTCCAAGTTGGCACCAGCCATGGTCTTGAATGCTCCAAACCCTCGCTTACATTTTTGTATGATACGGTCAACATGGCAATTATAGGAGAGACTGCGATCAAATGTCACTCGAGGTATTTAAACCTGTCACACCTGTCGATGGTGCAAACATAAAATGTGATTTCCAGGCTCTCAGTTTTTACTATGGAATTATTCAAAGAGCATCACATCATGCAGGCCTTGTTCGGATTGATCTTGGAGCTTGAGTCGCTGCACCACTGTGAGATTGCTTGCAAGGTTTCCTGGATGTCCTTGACCAACTCTTGCCTATCTGAGCCAGTCATGTTAGTTAGGATGTCATCTGCAAATGTCAATGTTCGACCTGTCCCTGTGTGTTGAATATTGGTCACTTTTACTGTGTAAATGTTAAACAGCACCGGTGAAAACGGAGACTCTTGAGGCCGTCCTGGACATGTCCATGATCCCACGTGTAGTGCAACTGCTCTTTCCATCAGGGCAGTTGATATCCAACTAACTAGCCACGGGTTTAAACCACACTGCTTCAGACATGTAATTAAAGTTCCAAAATCGACACGGTTGTAAGCGTCTTCCAGTCCAGGTCGAGTGCCACCGCGACTGTTTCTTTCATGCACTGAAAACCCTCATACACATCATACGCGAATGTTCCAGCGTTACCCAAGGTCTCCTTCGCTGTTCTGTAGCTGCCCAGCGTATCGGGTAGGATGTGCTTCCGTTCTAGGTAGGCCATTATTTTCTTGAGCAATTTGCTATATACATTCTGTATTGTGATTATTCAATAGCTGGTGTGAAGCATAGAGTTCTTACCAGGTTTAGGCAGTGGGCATAGATAGCTATGAAGCTAGTCCTCAGGCACATATGCCTTCTCTATAGTGTGGTTGAACTCCTTGACCATATTTCTTATCTCTGCCTCATACAACTGCTTGATGTGGCAGTACTGTACTCCATCAGGACCTGGAGCTGTGTTTTTGCTGGTTCATAGGCTAATCGCGACCTCCGCCTCGAAGATAAGGTCTACATAAGAGTCTTCCCTGATGGCTGCGTCTAAAATGATTCTCCAAATTTCCTGATGGGCATCTGTGTCACCTTTGTCTGTCCGGGCAACATATTGACTGAAAAAACTCAAGACCCTTTTCTTCGTCTGTCTTCAGGGAAATTTCTGTGATGTCTTTAATGTTGGGGGTAAGCTGGCTTGTAGTCTTTCCATCCATCTTCCGATGCATGTGCCAGAACTTCTGGAGGGTATTATCATTACCCACACATGTAATTTTTTTTTTGTTTTTTTTTTGCATTTGCCTTATTTCTCTAATCCCTAAGGTTGCACTGTGGTTTTTATTTTGCGCCTGTCGGCCCAGAGCATCCGACTTCAGCATGCATTTTATGTAAGGGTCTGTTTCCTCCTGCATTTTCTAAGGGTTTGCTTCCCCAGGGTAACGGCTGGCGCTGTGATGGGGATCGAACCCAGCACCTTCAGATTGTGAGCTGTGCCACTTAACTACTAGGCCACGCCATCCCCCACACATGTAATGAGCTCATGCCATCACTCGCTTTTGGACTCCCTTGCTAACGCTTCAAAGGAATTGGTAGCTTTGCGTTTGACCTCCTCCTCCTCATTCTACGCGTCGACAGTAGCACCAGATCTCTTTCCGGCTTTATGTCAATCCTTTGTTGCCGCCTTCTTTTCTCCCCAGGCTATATCAACCACTTGATTCAACCAGGGTTGGACAAATGAGAATCTAGTGATCTTGCGTCCGATCATCTGGCACAGCTTGTTCACTACATTTTCCTATTCAGTCGTGTATCTGAACACCTGTTTGGCTTTTAGGTGTTTGGTGTGTTTTCCTCTGGATATAAGCAAGACACACGGCAGGTGGTCCCTGCATGTGGATGGAGCAACATCACTGGATATAAGAGCCAGGTCAATAACCCCTTTCCTCATCCCCCAGTCGAGATGCTATTCTAGTTGGACGTCCGTCCTTCATGACAGTGAGGTTTGTGTGGACTAATGCCTGGCTCAAGACGACCCCTTGCCTATTTTCAGTGGCATTTCCCCATTCCCTTGACCTAGCATTAAAGTCACCTGCAATGAGGCACGTTTTACTCTGCGACTCTGACAAGTCCGACAGAAACTCCCACTTTACATCGCCGAAGAGGTGATCTACGTGAGCGTATACGTTGTATATTCTCCATTCTTGGTTATTGATGGTCACTACAATCCCTTGTAGCTCGACATCCTCAATGTTACGGGTGCTAGTATCTATCCATGTATGGGGAAGTTCTTGCTTCCCATACATTGCCAGTCCCCGCATGGATTACAGTAGCACCGGTATCATGGACACTTGATGGCAACATTCTCCTTCAAGCAGGTCTCCTGAATAATGAAGATGTCAAAATCGTACACCAAATTTTTTGAGAATGACTTCGCGTTGGGTGGCGCTACAGCAATTCCAGTAGCCTAAATGGACATTTTTTAAACCAAGTCTATCCGACTTTCTTCAACATGTTCTCTTTGCCGCTCTTTTCTTTCGCTCTCTTCTCTTGTGTCACCTTCCTTAGAGCCATTTGAGTCTAAGCACGATCTCCGAACCTCCTGGGATGACTCTTATGTGTGGTTTGTCATCAGAGTTTTCCTTCTCCTAGAAGAGTTGCCTGCGGGGCTAACGAGTCTCCTCTACTCGGTTTGTGGCCGGTTATCTCCGATGTTTTTATTGCATATCACATTATTGTACGGGTAACAGTGAAATCTGACCAATCGTGTCTTCAAATTCACGGTCAGCTATGTAGCGAAATCATGGCACAATCAATGAAATCTTGCTGACCGATCACTTGGCACACACTGGATCTGTTATATTGTTACTTTAAACACCACAAAATGTTGGTATTAACTAACACCACGGAAGAAAAAATTTGAGGAAATTCACTCCTGTCCTGGCACAAGTGGCGCTGTACATAGACCACGTGTGTCGTCCTAGTAAATCAGTTTTGGAACACATCACTCACGACGGTAATTTGTGAAACTGGCTAACCGATGGCTTGCAATGAACTAGCTTCCCACTGTCTTTGTTATTTCACTACTATCTACGCCACAAATGCTGGTATTAATTACAAACAATGACGAAACTGTCGGAGCAAATTTAATACTTGTCCACCATTCTGTAATATAACCCATTAAACAGTGAATGTAATGTAACCCAGTAAAGAGTGAATGTAATATAACAAGTAATGAGTGACCGTAATATAATCCAGTAAAGAGTAGTTGTAATATAACCCAGTAGAGTGATTGTAATATAACCCAGTAAAAAGCGATTGAAATATCACCCAAAAAAGAGTGGCTGCAACATGACTTATTATAATAAATCACAGCTGTGATTGTACTGAAGTCAAAAGTCAATAACAGCATAAACAGGTATGGCTAAATTATTGCACCAGGACAGAAACAGAAGTAAAACCTACACAGTTTTTGCCAGGGATAAAGAACACATGAAAACATCTAAGCAATCACAAAAACAATTCACATGAACTTGACACATTATACAATCCGATCTAGGAGGCAGTCATTGGCCAGGTATGTATGAATCAATGTACCCCAATTATGACAAGAGTAGGCAACAACAAAAATTATTACACAAAAACACATATATTACAAAATATGTTACAATCTATAAGTGAAGTGTGTGTGTACATACAAATATGTGTTCATAAATGCAATCATGAGTAAACACACTAACACATACATTTATATTGAGACACACATATATTTATTTACATAAACATATACATACAAACACATGTTCATCCATTGTAATAGATGAGGACCACTTTGTCAACATTTGCTGTTCGCATGAGTTTGAAGATGGCTAAATAAGCTAATCTGAGCCTTGAATTGTCTGTTGCACTTAGTATAAGGAAATAGAATACCCCCTACCACCAGGGTTGAAGAAATGTTGATGTGAACAGACTTGCAGAGCGATCATCTCTGTATAGCCTTATTTGTTCTTGATGTCTCATGTGTCTGAACACCCTCAGCAATAGTGCTGCGCCAGTCTGTGCGATTGGTGGCGATTCGTTCCCAGTCATCATGGTTAACACCGCACTGGATTAGTGATTTATAAGCATGTCCTTATACCATTTCCGCTGACAACAGCTTGCTCTCTTGTCATTTTACAGCTCACCAAAGAGCAGCTCTTTACAAACACATATACAAATACAAGGATACAGAGGAATCAAGATGCTGGGTAGCGCATGAGCTGCAGCGGTCAGCGACCCATAGCTGACTGTTAGTATCAGGGCCAGCGAACCGGAGCTGCCAAGACCCTTCTACACCTCCACGTGGTGATGCTGGATAACAGGCTGCAACAGAGCAGATTGGCTAAGAAGAAGGGATTGAAGAGAGAATCCTAACCCAGTACTCACAAAATGCTTGTTGAAGTCGGGTTTGTTGGACCAAAAGGTGCAAATATCAGTCAAGCTGTAAACTATGACACAACGCATTCCATTCTCTGGACTACATTCTGCTATTTAGGCCCATGTCAGGGTTTGCTAGCAGGAGTTTGAGAACGAACGAAGCCAAGCCAACCAGACAAGGCTAGAGAAGTAAATAAATAAACATAATAAGAGAGAGATGGAATGAGAAAGTGGAAAAAGAGAGTGTGTGGACGAGAGGAGTTGACAGGGAAACTTGTGCAAAGGTATGAAATCAATAAAGTTACCAGTTAACCAGCTATCAACCCTTCCCTGATGTCCAGGACTATTGAAGCAATTGCCAACAAAGAGCCAGAGTTTAAATATTATTGAGGTGTTGACGAAAACATGCACAGAGTTCAGGGGCAATTTTCTTGATGTATCTCTCATTGCAGTGGTGGCAAATAAAAGCATATATTAACTCATTCACTCCCACGAGCCGATACAACGGCTTCCGGTTTTTTCTAGAAAACCCAGAAGCCGGTGTATCGGCTTTTGTTACTGTGTTCACAAAATCACATATTTTCCCATTCCTAGTTCTCCTAAATGTTTTATTTTGGTTATTGGCGGAAGTCCAGATTTTGCACTTTTTCATTCCGGAAGAGTTAGTTTGAGTTTCGTTGAAAAAATGTTTAGTTTCGTAACTTGGAAAATATAATTTTTTTTCGGAGAGCAACTTTGAAGCTATCCCATGCACCTTCAGCCACACCAAATAGAGTTTTTTCAGTACAAGCTCAGGAATAGATAGATTATATTATTGCCAATGGTAGTGATGATGAAGATATCGATCGTTACGATAGCGCTGTTTCAATTTATTTATCTAGTCTTAGTTCTACGTCGAGCGATGAAAGTAAAACTAAGTCTACTGACGAAGGGGCGGTGCCCTCTTTTGTCTCAAGGAATGGTAATAACAGTTCACAAATTCAATAAGGGTTCAAGATCCGACACAATCATTCTAGTGTGTATAATATTAATGCGTGTATATATATTTTGAATACAGCACCGTGTGCGCGTAAATTGTAAACACTCACGCTGATGTTGATCGGAGCTTTTATTTTTTAGCACGTTTTCAACTTCACGTGCCTTCAGTAAAATGTAAATACTGTGAAAACAACTGCACCAAATTAGGAGCAACTTTCAGAACATGGTCCTTTGAGGATTTCCGTCAATAGAAATTCATTACGTTATTTGTATATTGGTTTAGAGCTGAATAATGTATTGATGAGGGGAACATTTTTGTTCATAATTTTAAAAAATAACAAATGATTATGCAACTTTAATTCATCAAACACAAATTTACACCTGCATTTGTAAAATATATGTATTCCATTCTATTCTAGCCTCAATTGTGAACAGTTTGGTATATAATACGTGTTATTTTAGTGAACGTCTATTGAAGACAAATAGATCGCAACTAAGTGATGCTGTTTTTCAGTTTTACATAAAAATAAAATTGTGTCCAGAGGTCCAAAATATTTGGGAGTGAATGAGTTAAGTTAGTGAACCCTCTTTGATGTCAAACACTGCTTCAGGGGAGGCTACCAAACGTGTCTGGATGACATTAGACAACCATGCTTGTTGTTTCAAGAACATGTGCTTTGATGGTCCATGTGGCAAGTGCTGAGTCAGTAATGAGTGAATGTAATATGACTCAGTAAAGGTGAACAGGTGAAACATACAGATCAAGACACTACCTCACATCCATGTCTGGCACCCTGGAAATAGGATATGTGACAGTAATCTGGACAACAAGGTGTAAGTCGACACTGTGATCACCCTAGTTGTGAGCTTACGTGGAAGCTTTCTACTGCACTACAGCCAGAATGACCCTGATCCATCTACTCAAGTAGGTCTCAAGAAATAAGAGCCACTGTAACCCACAACAAAATAAATGTCATCAAGAGTTTAAACCAACTCAGTATAAGTGGCTTTCACAACTCAGTAAAGAGTGACTGTAACATGACTCGGTAAAGAGTGACTGTAACATGACTCGGTAAAGAGTGACTGTAACATGACTCGGTAAAGAGTGACTGTAACATGACTCGGTAAAGAGTGACTGTAACATGACTCGGTAAAGAGTGACTGTAACATGAATCAGTAAAGAGTGACTGTAACATGACTCGGTAAAGAGTGACTGTAACATGAATCAGTAAAGAGTGACCGTAACATGACTCGGTAAAAGTAACTGTAGAAACACAGTACAATTTGACAACAATATGACTTGGTAAAGAGTGGTTGTAACATGGCTCATGAAAGTGTATTTGAACATGACTCAGTAAAGAGTGACTGTAATATGGCTCATGAAATTGTAGTTGAATATGATCCTAGACAGAGTGACTGTAATATGACTTTGGAAAGGATAAGTTTAAGATGAATCCAAGAGAAAGGGAAAAGAAATTGCAAATATTAGTTTAATGATCATGTTTAATAAATTATTGCACAAACATTTTTTTAAATTACATCTAAATAATTTTACATTTCTAGATGACATAAGACTCATTTTGTGAGAGTCTGATCCATGGGTGATCCAATATTAGTAACAGTCACAAGAGGTGTGTCAGGTACACCAGAAAGAGATGTTTGCTCTTCCTTCTCTTGAGAGGGTACTCCAGGAAGATCTGTCTCATCACTGTCATCCTCATCATCAGCACTACTATCTTCATCATTATCAGAAACCATCGTGTAGATGCTGCTACATGCTGGAAGAAAAATACTCAAACTTCAATGATAATTAGAGAATGAACAGTAGCCAGAAAATGTACTATATTAGACATGCTTTGGGTTGGTGGCACACAAAACAGAAACAACAATAATCAAATATATATATATATATATACATTTAAAACCTGTGGCCAGCAAGCAATGCCATATAAATGGTTTGACATACAATCATAACTTTATATTCACATAATCTTTATCAAGCTGGTTACTTTTTATGTTGTTGTTGAATGTCTACAATGAGTACTATTCTCTTGTGCATCCTGAAGAAGGTGTCAAATGGCAGGTTGCAGTAGCTTTCCTCACATAACTTTAATTTAATATTTGCAATCAATAAGAGAAGGTGATAGTCCTATCCTTTGTATGTCCTCTTTCCATATCTTAAAGACATCATCCTCTTTTTGTTATCTATGGTGAGAAGATTGTTTTGGTTTCTACTCTGAGTAAGATATTCAGGAGAACAGCATGCTATATATGGGCATAGAAAGATGGGTCTTCCATTGATCAGATCATTGACCTCACAAAAACTGAACAAGATCTTCCAATTATCATCTCTCTTGTTTAATCTGTTCCTTTCCATATTCAAGACATAGCTACTCTTATTTGTTCTTCTTCTTCTTCTTCTTCGTTTGTTCTCAATCTCCCGCTACCAAATCCTGAAAGGGCTTAAGTAGCAGAATGTAGTCCAGAGAACAGAATGCGTTGTGTCGTAGTTTACAGCTTGGCTGCGATATTTGCACCTTTCGGTCCAACACATCCGACTTCAGCAAGCATTTTTTGAGTACCGGGTTAGCATTCCCTCTTCGATCCCTTCTCCTTAGCCAGTCTGCCCTGCTGCAGCCTGTTATCCAGGATCACCGCGTAGAGGTGTAGAAGGGTCTTGGCAGCTATGGTTCACTGGCCCTAACGCTAATAGTCAGCTATGGGTCACTGACCACTGCAGCTCATGTGCTGCTCAGCATCTTGATCCCCTCTTATTTGTTCGAACTTCTGCATTTATTTAATTTGCGAAAGGTGTGAACCAAGAACATGACCCTTGAGGCCAGGTTAACTGATATAAAAATGATATTTTCTGTGGTGACAGCGCACCTCGGTTCAAATCGCGTTCGGAGACCTAAAAAAATCAGGGCCATGGTTCTATCGATCCCGATATGTCAAGGTGGATCGGACTAGCTGTGTCCGCAATGAACGACCTCTGACGTGTGTGGAGTAATGGCAAGATCTGCCTTGAGACACAAATTTGAATCTACCAGTCCTGAGTTGTTCAAGTCCTGCTCTATGGCTCCGAAACCTCAACATTGCTGAAACATCACATGTCGAGACTAGAGACCTTCCACAAGCGCAACCAGCAGCGTATCCTGGACATTCAATGGCATGACTACACCCGCAATGTGGAGGTCTCCGCCAAAACAGGCCTTCTCCCAATCTCAGAAACACTTGACCACTGCCGAGTTTCTTTGTTCGGTCATGTTGTACGGCTGGACCAGGAAACTCCGGCACACAAGATACTACACAAGTCGTTCCTCAGCGCCAAAAGACTCCCCTCCCCCCACCCCCCCGAATGGAGGCGCAGAAGAGGCCATCCCCGTACGGTATGGTTCCAGCAAATATCAACCTCCACCTCCGCGCCATAGCAGTGGGTCATGGATTTGGCCAACCAACGCAATGGGCCTCAGACGCCTAAGCGAACATTATTATTATTCATTTCAAAGAACAGCACTAAGTTTGTTAATGCTCAAACACATAACTGACACGCTGTCTTTTTTTACAAACACTTTGACCAACTGGCTGAAAATTTTTAATTTGATTAGACCGTTTTGGTGCATTCTTATGTTTATTTTTGTTTAAATTTATTTACTGCAAACATTGTAATACAACTGAAAGAAAGCTATGTAAAATTTTGAAAGAAAGTATTTAATTAGCTCAGATACTAATATTGATATTTAAAGATTCAACAAACCTGAAAAAGCCTCTGGGTAATTTTTTTCAAGTCTTTGTTTTAAAACCCTGGTAAAGAATAAACACACATGTTTTAGCCAAACTGAGGACAAACTACAAAGAAATTCATCAGAACTCCAAATAACTACCTATTTTAAAACTTGCATGAAATTTGACCAAATTGAGCATTTCTATGGAATTCTAAAAGGAGGAATTTATACAAGTGAATATAATCATTGATATGCTTCATAGCACTAAGCACTGATACTCCGAATCATGGATTCTTATATTTCCTAGTGTGTATATGTCATCAGACATGCTCTCTTCCATGTGCCCTTACATCCATCTAATAATGGTTGTCTAAAGACTCTGTAGTCTTCTGGGGTCGAGAGGTCAGGCACTCGCCACCCAAAACGATGAACAGAAACTGTGGACTATCGAATCCCACAAGCTTTATAGTGACCCCTGGTCTCACGGAAGGTGGTATCAGAGTGTCTGCATCCTGAGTTCTGTCTCTCGACTAATGTCTTGCCACTGGTTCAAGATAGCCCAGGATCAGAGAGTGAGGTTGATGACAAGTTTCCAGAAATTCAATCAACAATGCATTATGCTATAGGCTAACTATATAAGCATCCTATTGCAGTTGCTACAGTGTCTATCGTCATTCGTCTTTTAGCTTGAATCATCATACCCATCCGCCTCAGAGAAGCTTCTGTTCTAATTCTGTTCTAAATTTACGTAGATTTGCTGATAATCTTCTCTCCATAAAGATGAAACATTTTGAAAATTGTTGATACTACAAAATACCTTATTCGTTTAAATACAGTATCCAAATCCCTTTTCATATCATATAACAGCTGTGTGTGATTCTGGAAATCTTTTACTGTGGCCTCGTATCGACTGGCAGATAAAATGTTGAAGTTGATCAGCATCTCATTAGTCTTCTCAAAGCGAGACAACCTGGCAGTATTGTTAAAACAGTGCTGTTAAAAAACAGTTATCAATATATATTGTGTAGCTTCGTTTTAAAAATTTAACATAAATTATAAAGTTAGAAAGTAACCATAAATACTAATTAACTGTTTAGTATTTAATCATTTATTTATTAGGGGAGAGAACACTAATGCCTGGTCAGGCAAAACATACTGATTGGACATATTAGTTAGGTAAAGTATACTGGTCAAGATCCCCACCTCACTGCCTTACAGGTCTCCCTGGAAACGGTCTGACAGCCTGACAACGGTCTGATAACGAGGTGGGCTATCGAAGTGATCTCAGTAGCATTACATGGTACACAGATGAAGACAAGCATAATACAACCCCCTGAAGGACTTAGATCCACCTTCATCAGCACACTCAGGATGTGAGGAAAGCTACTGCAATCCACCACTTAACAACTTTTTCAGGGTGCACTGCAACACGCCACTTAACACCCTCTTCAATCTTACTCATTGTGAGTATTCAACAACCATAAGAAGAACTTGTTTATTTTGCTTCAAGTTAAAAATAAAAAATAAAAATTAATCAGAATTGGTTAAAGCATAGTGGCATGAGTTAATGATACAATGTACTGTACATCTCTTTAAATTTTGCATCATCCAAAACATTATTTAAAATGTAGCAATAATTTGTTTAATGTTATTTTATATTTACTGATACACAGATTTAGAGATCCAGAATGAAAAGATGCTTGGTTAATACAAAAATTAAGAAAAATCTTTAAAAATTATTTTTTAAATTTAAATTACAATTACCAGCCATAAAACTGTACAGCAATGTATAATAAAACACATTTATTTGTTCCACACTACACAGAAAAAAAGACCAAGTAAATGGACAAATATAACTCACAAAATTACTTCTGCAAAGGAAAAACAAGCTCGATTATGTCAGTGATTTAATGTCAATTTGGTTTACTTAAAATTGTGTATTTGGGGAGAATTTGTCAACTCACATATCCCTCTGAATGTAAACCATGGAGGCTATGTCATCTCGATTCACTTGATCCATCAGGGATGAAGCAAATGTCATGGCATCATCATGGTTCTTTTTCTTGACATTCACATTTTCAACAACCCCTGTAGCAGCCATTGTGAATCTCAGCTAGGAAAAATGTATAAAAAAGTAAAGATAGTCTAAAAGCACACACTGATATCAGGGATGAGATACTAGAGACTTCATTGCCACTACAAGAGTGAGAAATTTGGATATTTGCTGCTAGAAGCATATGCTCTATTCACTCAGCCAGTTAAGTCATTTATGCTACAGGATTTCATAAATTCTAAAGTGTCATCGATTGTACAACCCACCCCTTCATTTTAGCACCCAAACAAACATATTTGTAAGCTGCAATTCTAAGACGCTTAATTACAAGACCTTCAATTTAACAAGATATGGTCTTTTATGGCTATTTACAACTTCAACAAAGGTTCAAGTCTCTTGCGGTCCAACCCTGCAAATCGGCCTGAAAACGATGTTAAAGCATATGGACAAGGTCAGTAATCAATTGCCATAGTATATGTTCTACACCACAGCTAAGCCATTTTATTGACGATAGTATCTGAATAAACTATCATATTACTGACCTCTAAAAAATAATAAGAAATCCCAACTAATATAGGAGTATGCAAAAGTACCCACAAGACCAATTCTACATCAGAAGAAATTGGTTTCTTCATCACTCCCCAAATTGTCAATCTCGATCAGGAAGAGAATAGGAATAGACAAATCCGTTCTTACTAAAATGAGTCATATATTGACATCTTATCAACAAATTAAAAATAAGAGTCATCGGGTGTTATGTTTATTCGTTTTTACTCAATAGTGTGGAAACAATGTCAATTAAGAAGCGAGAAAACAATGGATGCATTTTAAATGTGGATATATAGACGAATGGGACACATCTCCTGGACAGAAAAGAAATAAGAAAGTCTTGAAGAAATTAGGGGTGCTAACAGAATTAATGAATTAAATCAGAGTCCAAGTGTTAAGATATTTTGGTCACATATTTTGGTCATATTGCTAAAAACAATACTGGAAGGGCAGGTAAAGGGCAAACATGTCAGAGGTAAAAACTGGAAGCAAGTGGAAGCATAACATCAATAGATGGGCCGGGAAAAGTCTGGCAGATACCACCATTAAAGCAATAGACAAAGGACGTTAGAGATCCATTGCAGTCGACTTTTGCTGTGGAGACGGCACCTGAATGAACTGAATTCATAAATGTTTGTCAATAACACACTTCAATAATAAGATCCATTGATAATTTTAATAAATAGAGTCTACACACATAACTTCATGTTCATTAGATCACCAGCTTTTATTTGTCACCATAAACATAATTTAAAATTTACCGAAATGATCCAGTAACAAAATATGACAATATGGCACATTTTTCTCCCTTGCCAAATTTACTTCAAAACTAATTCACTAAAAATCAATAACTTTTTTTTTCAAAATTCATATACATACACGAAAGAGATATCATTGAATTGCATCATTCAAAAGCTTTCAAGACTGTAGTCATTTTGATGTCAAGAAACTATTTTGAAAATTGTACACAAGAACTTAATGATAGTCACAAGCAACTTTAGCAAGAGCTGTGGTGACATTGCAAGACTGAGAAAAGCTAAAGTTTATTTTATAGTTAAGCTTGTGAAGTTGTAGTTTAGCTTGAGAGTAATATTCTAAGGAATGGCCATAGTAAGCAAAATAGATATTAGTAACCACTATGTTTACATTTTGTTTCACATATGAGAATAAATGTATTAAAAGATAAATTAGATATTTTTAACTTTACACATGGAAAATTTTCAGACAGGTTGAAAGAGTGTCTGGACTAAACATTAATCGAAGAATAATCAATAATCTGAGATATGTTGGTGACATGTCACATTGCATTGCTGGCTGAAAGTGAGAAAGAGTTGCAAAAACTTGTAGAGATAGTCAACACCAGAAGTAATGAATATCAGTTCAGTTCATCTCATGACCTCTTGAAAAAATTGAGGCATCCCTACTGACACCTCCACAATCCTGCACCATCCCTTTCTGTCTGCGGTTGATTTTTGTGCCTCCTCGGGTCGTAGGTTTGTCCATTCATAGATGTTGTCAACCCAATGTTTTCTCGGACGTCCCGGCCTTCACTTGCCTTGTACTGTGTCCTATGGTATTGTATATTCAAGGCCCCTGAAGCTCGAGACATGGACATACCAAGTCAGCTTTCATCTTTTGATCGGTGTGAGGAGGTCATTGTACAGTTCAATTGGATTCTCGATTCTTCATCGTGCTTCATTATTTGTGATACAGTCTTTGTAGGTGACATTTCGGAGTCTTCTAAAACAACTCATCTCAATCGCCTGAATTCTTCCCTGGAGGTCAGCTGTAATGGTCCATGTTTTGCAGGTGTAGGGAATATTGAAAGAACCAGTGAGCACATTAGTCTGACCTTTATGGCCAGGTAGAGTCGTTTATCTTTTGATATACGTTTCAGTTGTGCAAGTGCTGTTGTTGTTTGTGCTATTCAATGAATATGGTTTAGACGTTAACATTAATCAAACAAAAATTATGCTATTCACCAAAACAAATCAAATGTGCAGCCCAAAACTATTAACCGAGTGAACGAGGGAGTGGCATATTTTAACAGGTAATGGTAGATGTGAACAAAAAAATAGGAATGGCTAAAAGTGTATTTAATAGAATATGATGAGGTATTGGTATCCTGGCAATATTATAATTATACGGTGCAGAAACATAGACTATGAACAGTTGGAGAACAACATAGTGTCACACAAAAATGTGGTTATTTAGAAGAATGTGTTGCACTTCCTGGAAAGAGAAACACAAATAGCGATTTCCTGACAAGAGTAGTTCTGAGTAGGGATGGTTAGAGAACTATTGACATGACACATTGTGTACAGACATTTAAATTAGGTGGTCAAATATTTTGGACATACAAAAAGACGAGATACAAACTTAGCAGCTTCTTAGTTTATAATTATTGTTTATACTGGTTTAGTTGACTCTGCAGTCCGAATACACATTTATTGAAAACAATACTGCTGGGGAATGTTGAAGGTAGGAGGGGAAGGTAGGCAGCTATTTACGTAGTGGGAGAGAAATAATATTTTTATATTATATCAAAGATGCCTAGACTAGATCAGATGGGCTAATAATCACTTCTTAACTACTAGTACTAACTATTCTAAAAATTACTAACTTAGTAATATATCCGACTAATCAGTCATGAAATGTCGCAATCATCTTGACATTTCATTGTGACTGATTAGTAATACTAGTAATAGTACTAGTAGTTATTATTCCATCTTTCGATATAAAATATTATTGCTCTCTCACTACGTAAATCGTTGCCCGCCTACCTTCCCCTTCTCACGCTTCTGACAAAAAAGACAACGAATCCAATCACTTGAATCAGTGAATTACTTAATTTAATGACTTATAATTATATTCAAGTTATAAAAATAATATGACCGTCAGTATTATCGCATGGAAGAGTACAGTCAAGACAGGAGACAGAAAGTTATTTATGTATAATACAGTATAGCAAAATGACAGTACATATAGTCTATAGTATAGTATAAGGAGTCGTAAGTCCAGAAGAAATCTTGTCAACACCAGACGATAATAATAAGATGCCAGATTTTTATAACATTAAATGGCTTTGTTTATAGCAGACAAATAACAAAAACATGAAATATTCAAGTTTATTTTAGAAAAATTATAGCAAAAATTAATTGGAGAAGACATGAATCCCTAAAATCTTTGGATGATTTTAAACAACCTTATCCTGATATGAATGACACCTATAGATGGTATTCTATGGAACTAACTGAGTAATAAAAAAGATAATAAGTAAGGCCACGACTCTTCATAAAAGTAATAAGTAATTTAGTAGTAATCGCATTCGAATTTAACATTAATTCAAAAAGATCTACTAAAGTGCAAGCATTCTTATTTTTAAAAATCCTTTTTTTCTGTATATCCCAGATTGCTGTTGTTATTGAATGCCCACAATGAGTAGGATTACTCTTTTGTGCGCCCTAAAAAACGTTAAGTGGTGGATTGTCGTAGCTTTCCTCACATCCAGAGTAGGCTGTTGAAGGTAGATTGTGGTCCCACATGCGGTTGTGCTATGCTTGGCTTCTTCTGCGTGTCGTTCACTACTACTAAGGGGATCACGTCCATCCCCCACTTTGTTAGCCAGGCTGCCACGAAAACAGTCCGTTTCCAGGAACAGCTATGAGGAAGCCAAGGTGAGGGTCTTGTCCAGTATGTTTTGCCTGAACCGGACTAACATGTCTGATCAGTTCAGTATATTTTGCCTGACTAATATTTAGTCTTCCTTCCCGTATATCCCAGATAAAATAATGAAACATATTTAATATTTTTTAGGATAAACTTTAACACAGCTTCAATTTCATCCATAAACAGCACTGGTAGTAGCTTTGTACCACTTGAGGGGTGTAATTGATGCTTTCCCATCAAAAGCTCAAATTATTGTAATCTTCTTAATGTTCGTTGATACCTAGTTATATTTATGAAGTTGCGTTAAATTTCAATCTGTCCAAAGTGGCTCATATTATGGAAATCTTCAATGTTAAAGAGAAGCAAAATATAACATTTGTAAACATTCGGTATCAGAACCCTTACTTCGTCATTATAAAGGTATAGAAGACTGCAGAGTCTGTATACAACACGTTTATAGTACTCCTTGTCTTGTCTTGTCTTTCCTGCAACTTGGTCACAACCCCAAGAGGCTGTAGGGACATCACTCAGCGTGTTAACGATGTGTCTCGGATATGTTGCTAATCGGGCAGGGCCCAACATCTCCGGGGCGATGTGTTATAATTCATTAATTGTGTCCTTTGACACTTTGTATTGTAAGTATGTAACTTAACTTAACTTAAAGTCTTTATACTGGTTTAGAAGACCATGCAGAGTCTGTATACAACCAGTTACATTTACATCACCTTGCTCTAAAAGCTATGCGCATCCAGTTTATTCTTAAATGCATTAACTGTCCCTGCCTCCACTACCTCCCCTGGCAATCAAATCATGCATTCCAAGCAGACACCACTCTCTGACTAAAAAATCTAATCTGGACCTCTCTTTAGTCAGCTTCAAACTATGCCCTCGTGTTATTGTAGGTGGCTGTATTTTAAAAAACGTGTTATAGTCTAATGTATCCATTCCTCTGATCATCTTATAAACCTGTATTAAGTCACCACGAATTCTTCTCTTTTCGAGACACTGTAGGCCGGTTTTTCTGAGTCGTTCCTCATAACTGTAATTCTGGAATCCCACTATCATCTTTGTCGCTCTTTTTTGTATTCTTTCTAGCATGTTTATGTCCCCTCTATGATAAGGACTCCAGACCTGTACACAGTACTCCAATCTAGGTGTAACTAAAGCTTTATACAGTTTGACGATCACTTCCTTGCTCCTATGTTTAATATTTCTTTTTATCATACCTAACATTGCATTTGCCTTTTTCACTGCTACCTTAACTTGCTCACTCACCTTTCCTGTATGATCTATTATAACACCTAGGTCCCTTTCCTTATCTATCTTTTTAATATTGTTTTCTCCCATTCTGTAATTATGTTCCATATTGGATCTATCCGTGTGGATGACTGTACATTTATCTACATTAAACTCCATTTGCCAGCTTACAGACCATTCTCGAATTTTATCTAAATCCGATATAAATATTTCCACTTCCGCTTTAGATGAGACACTACTGCATAGTTTTGTGTCATCAGCAAATTTTGCAATCATGGATCCCATATCAATGTCCAAATCATTTATATATATCAAGAACAAAATTGGTCCTAAAACCGAGCCCTGTGGCACACCACTTTTCCCTTCACACCACTCAGAGTACTCCTTATTTATGCCCACCATCTGCCTTTTTCCCGTTAACCAATTTTCAATCCATTTGGCAACTTCCTCACCTATTCCATGTGATTTTAACTTTCGAAATAATCTTTGATGAGGTACTCTATCAAAGGCCTTTACAAAGTCTAGATAAATAACATCCACTGGCTCCCCTTTATCTATGATTTTAGTAACCTCCTCCATGAATTCTAATAGATTTGTTAAGCATGATCTCCCTCTAGTAAACTCATGCTGACTATTTCTAATTAGATTAAATTTGTCTAAATGCATTACAATCTTTTCTTTGATTATTGACTCTAACAATTTACAGACTATGCTCGTTAAACTCACTGGTCTATAATTTGCTGAATCTCTTTTTTTGGCTTTTTTTTTAAATAAGAGGATCACTCCTGCATCTTTCCAATCCCGTGGAACAATCCCTTTTGTAAGTGATTGAGAACATAATATAGCCAATGGTTTTGCTAGTTGGTCTCTAATTTCATACAGCAATTGTGGATGAATACCATCTTGACCTGGACATTTATTCACTTTCAACCCCTCCAATTTTTTTAAAACCATTTCCTCTGTAATACAGATTGATCTTAATCCTGCTGTATCCATGTCTCTTTGAAAAACATCTATAGGCTCTGGGATCTTGGAGCAGACCCCTCAAAATACTACAGTGGAATGCGGAGGGAGTCATTAACAAAAAGCTTTCTCTAACACATCACCTGTATGAAGGTAAAATTGACGTGGCATGTATCCAGGAAACGCACCTCAACAATAATCATAAATACTCAACCAGAGGATACCAGACCTTCCGTCTCGATAGAGGTCACAAAGGAAAGGTCCTGATACTGACCCGAAACTGCATACCGAGTAGCGCGGTATCTGTCAATCACACCGGACAAGCAGAAATTGTAGGAGTTGACACAATGGCTCAAGAGACGAAGCAATCTGTACGGACCACCAAATAAAGACCTATCGCTCTCGAGTATGGAAGTCAAAGACTCCAACTTCATAGTAGTTGGAGACTTCAACAGCCACTCAGAGAGATGGGGATACTCGGACACAGACAGCAGAGGTGACGAAGTGGAAGATTGGGAGATAGATACAAATCTCTCCCTAATCAATAGGCCGGAGGATAGCCCTAACTTCTATTCTAGAACATGGCATACCACCTCGACTCCAAATTTGGCCTTCTCCACAGAGGACATACACCATAAAATTGACCGACAGGTGCTAAACCAACTGGCAAGTAGCGACCACAGGCCGATAAGGCTAGACATTGATATGGAAGTAGGCCCACAGGAAACAAAACCGCTCCCACGTTGGAATTACAAACAAGCCGACTGGGACAGATTTGCAATCCTGACAGATGGGCTGTGTGAAACCATCAACACACGAAACAACAAAATGAAGCCCATGGTGGAAAGCCTAAGCAAGGCAATAATGCGAGCTGCCACTGAAACCATCCCAAGAGGGGCTAGGAAAAACTATAAGCCCTATTGGAATGATGAGTTGCAGAAAGCGGAAGATGCAGTAACAAATGCTAGGAACAGGGCAGAGCGAGAACAATCTATGGAGGCAAATATCGCCTTCAAAGTCGTCACGGCGAAATACAAATACACTCTAAAACAAACAGCAAGAGAGAGCTGGAAAAACAAAACTGAAAGCCTCAACTTAGACAAAGAAGGGAACAAGCTATGGAAGCTAGTCAGAGCCATGAATAACGAAACCCCTTCAAACAAACAAATTACCATCAAGCAGGGCGAAAACTTGCTCACTGGAAAAAAAGCCGCAAACGCTTTTGTAGAACACTATGTCAGAGCAAACCACATCGAGGTCCCTGCAGATAGGCATACCGACAATAGTGAAGAGCAAAATGGGCACGACAACATCAATACGGCACCAGAAGAGCATATGATGGCCAAATTAACAATGAGTGAAATGGAAGAGGCCATGAGAACATTAAAGAAAAGGAAATCTCCCGGAAAAGACGGGATAACAAACGAAATGCTGATGGGGCTGGGCCAAACAGCGAAGAGGAAACTGCTATCAGTCCTGAACCGAAGCTGGAAAAGGGGTATTGTACCCCAGGCATGGAAAGACGCAGTACTGGTACCAGTATCAAAGAAAGGAAAGGACAAAACAGATCCAAATGGATACAGGCCTATCAGCCTACTGAGCTGTGTCGGCAAACTGATGGAACGTATGATAAACACCAGACTGATGTGGCATCTGGAAGAAAAACGAATACTAATTCCACAGCAAGCAGGCTTTAGACAGCACAGATCCACTGAGGACCAGGTCATTCTCATAGCCCAGGAAATAGAAGATGCCTACCAGGCACAGAAACACACAGTAGCGGTTTGGGTGGACCTGGAAAAGGCATTTGACAAAGTCTGGAAAGATGGACTTAGAGTCAAGCTAAGGAGAAGTGAAGTTTGTGGGAGAATGTACAAGTGGATCAACCACTACCTCCAAAAAAGAACGGCCAGAGTCCTAGTACAAGGGCAGATGAGCAAAAAGGTGACACTCGAGCAGGAAGTACCCCAAGGGGGAGTACTGTCACCCACACTTTTCCTGGTGTATATAAACGACATTACAGAGAATATACCAAGAAGAGATCATAGCTCAATGTTTGCAGACGATCTGGCTATGTGGACCTCTGAAAAGAATCTCACCATAGCAAGAAATCGGATGCAGCAGGCCCTAACATCGCCGGAAGAGTGGGCGAACTCATGGCTGGTCATAATAAACGAGGAGAAAACCACATGTACAATATTCTCGCTTTCATTCAAACCACAAAACACCAAATTAAGCCTAAATGGCAAATTCCTGCAGCCAAACGACAACCCAAACTATATGGGAGTCACATTTGATCGGCGCATGACATGGAAAAGTCAGATCGAGAGAAACCGAATGAGAGCCAGAGAAAGAATGGCAATCATGAGGAAACTTGCTGGCACAAGCTGGGGAGCAGACGAAAGCATACTAAAGAAACTGTATACTGGAAGAGTCAGACCAGTTCTCGAGTATGGCATTGCGGCATGGACAACAGCAGCAAAGGCGAACTTCGATAAAGTTAGCAAACTTCAAAACCAAGCCATGAGAGTTATAACAGGAGGCATGAAGTCAACGCCAATTGTAGAACTTAAAAAGATTACAAAACTGCAATCCATGACCGATAGAAGAGACTGCAGAGCCCAGCTGCAGTCAGAGAAACTCCGAAGATTGACTGACCATCCAATGCACCAAAGACTAAACAATTTGGGAAATGAGAAACTAAAGCGGAGAAACTTTGCAGAAATAGCCAAAGCAAAGATGCATGAAGATCCCATAAACGCACTAACAACACCAAAGCCCATCACTACTGTACGAAAACCTAACTGGAGGCAGGATATATTTCCAGAGGTGGTAGAAAATATACCAGGTATTGGAAACAAAAACTGCCAGACTGAAAAAATAAAGGAAAGATACTACCCTAAGCTTTATATAGAAAAAACTACCCAAGCATGGACTGGACCCATGCATACACCGACGGTTCTGTAACAAACACTACACAGAACGGAGGGGCAGGAGCATTCCTGAACCTACCAAAAGGCAGAAAAATAACACTGTCATTCGCTACTGGTAAGTACATAAGCAATTTCAGAGCGGAGGCAGAGGCACTGAGGGCGGCAGTGGAAGAAATGGTGACACATAAAAAAAATGAAAGCCATGCAGTCCTGCTTACAGATGCTCTCGCCGTAGTCACAGCGCTAAAAAGCACAGAAAAACACTGAGCTTAATGACTTAAGAGCAGTACTCTGTCAACTATGCCAGCACTCCGCACCAAAAAGGGTAGTGGTACAGTGGGTCCCATTACACTGCAACATCCAAGGCAACGAGGAGGCAGACAGACTGGCAAAAGAAGGTGCAAGACTACCACAAACAGATACTAGTATGACGTACGAAGAGTCAAAACGGCTTATTAAAGCCAGATACATGACCAAATGGGAAACTGAACATACCGGCTACACCAAAAACGATGCCTATTACCAGTTGGACCGAAGAGAGCAGGTCGTTGTCTTCAGACTTCGTACTGGCCACAATAGACTGAGGTACCGACGAATGCCCGTGTGGTTCCTGGAAAATGACCGCTGAGCATCTGCTGCAGAACTGCCCAACATACGAGGATCAGAGAGAGCAGATGTGGCCATCACCAGTGGCAACACAAGACAAGTTATATGGCAGTGTCGACAGCCTCAGGATGACCGCCGCTTTTTTCGAAAAAATAATGGTTACTGTCTGACTGCGTACGATGAAGAAGAAAGAAGAAGAAGAAGGAGCAGTCCTCTTTTGTGTAGACTGTGCCAAAGTACTGATTGAGCAGACTAGCTGCCTCCCTGTTCTCACGTATTATTTTCCCTGTACTGTCTATGAGAGGGCCTACTTTGTCTTTCGTTCTTTGTTTATTCCTAACATAAGAGAAGAAGCTTTTAAACTGTGAGTCTTGTTCCTCTGAGCAAGTTTTTTTCAAAGTCTTTTTTTGCTGTTTTATTCGCTTTCTGAGATATGTTCTGCTTGTCCAAATATTTTACATATGTTTCTTTTGATTTACCTGCCTCTATATATTTTTTCCATGCTTTTTTTTTGCTTTTCTACATTTCACTACAAATCTAGTTATCCACTTTTTACGCTTGGGGCTTACCTCCCTACATGGAACACATTCCTCTTTTAGCATTTCTATAACTGTTTTAAAACTTTCCCACTCCTGTTCAACATCTGTTCCTACGACAATATCTTTCCAGATTATGTGGTTCGCTGCCTCTTTCATCTTCTTAACATCTGCCTTAGAGTAGTCGTATGTTCACGTGTTTATGTTTACTTCTTTCCCTGCAATAAGATCCCAACGGATGATTTGATGGTCACTTGATCCAAACAGTTCCCCAACGGTGACGTTTTCAATCATATTTTCCTCTGTAGTAAAAACTAGGTCGAGTATGTTTTTGCCTCTGGTGGCTGCATCTACATGTTGAATTAAAAAATTTTCAGTTATGCACTTAATAAAAGGTTTTGACTCTACAAGTGCTTCTGCCATATCCCATTTTATTTGTGGAAAGTTGAAATCTCCCATTAATAATAATTTCCCTTCACTTGCCTTTGCTATGTTATTAATCAGCTCTTCATCTTCCTCTTTTTGACTTGATGGACATCTATAGCACACTCCAATCACTGTTTTTTCACCCCTACTTTCAATTTCTCCCCATACACTTTCATTTTGTTACCACATGATAAATAATCTTTGATCGTTATATTAACAGAATTTATACAGTATAATAAAACGCCACCTCCCTTAGTCTTGTCTCCAACTATCCTTTCTTTCCTTAAAATTGTAAATCCCTCAATTTCAAGTTCACTATCTGCAATCTCCTCATATGTCCATGATTCTGTTAATCCTATTATATCTGGTTTTTCTTCTTATAGATATACAGTTCCAATTCTTCTCTTTTATTTACTATGCTTCTCACATTTGCATAAAACCATTTTAGTTTGTAATGTTGTTGGTTTTCCTCTTTTTGCTTCTGCTTTATCATTTTAGTGTTTGCTTTTCCACTATGTATTTCACACTTCCCTGACATCAACTCTCCCCTTTGACTACATCCTCTATAGCACCCTATTATAGGCCTATCTTTAGTCTTGTAAAATGTAAGTTTCCATTGTTTGACCTAGCCACACCAAAACATACACTGTCAGCAATGAGAACCAAGGGCGCCAATCTCGTGAAGTTTGGTCGTGTGCACTGACCAAGGTTACCCTATAGAGGTACAGAGCAGTGTACCATCTAGAGTATGAGTGTTAAATTAGTCATTGAATTCTGTTAACAAGTGTCAAGGTAGAGTACAGAACTAGTACTACTAACATGCACGCCTTATACATATCATCAAGATAAGAAATACAGAAAAATATACTTTCAGCTTAATCTAATTGTAATCCCAAACAGACAGTGACACTGCCGTCAGCAAAATTAATTATTATGTACAAAACTAGGTATAGCATTATTCTTATAAAAGTGGGTTGGGTAGGTAGGTAACCAGGTCTCTTTATCCCAGCACTGTTTGTCTTTGTTGTTGTTGAATGCATACAATGAGTAGGGTTATTCTTTTGTGTGCCCTGAAAAGGACGTTAAGTGGCGGGTTGTCCAAGCTTTCCTCACATCCCGATCATACTGATGAAAGTGTACCGGGATCCTTTAGGCGGTTGTGCTATGCGTTGCTTTATCGGCGTGACGCTCACTACTATGGGAATTACTTTTATCCCTCACCTCGTTATTCAGGCTGCCATGAAAACAGTCCATTTCCAGGAAAAGTTACGGTGAAGCTGAGGTAAGGGTCTTGGTCAGTATATTTTGTCTGACACTGACTGGCATGTCCGATCAGTATGTTTTCCTGACCAGACTTTAGTCTTCCTTCCCATCTGTCCTAGGTAAAAGTCACATACCCTTTTACAGCTCTTGCCCTTTTGCAACTTAGACTCTCGATTTCATATATCCAACATAATAATATAATTATAATATCGTTTTTGAGATACTTTGAAATATATTGTTTTTGATTGAATGTCATGATTTATTTTTAACCAAGATAGTGAAATACATAGATGCTATGGTTAGAGTGCACTTGAACCTGACAATCTGTTAGTACTAGAAATGCTCGGATGACACTCAGGAATAGAGTAACTGCATAGAATTAGCCAGAAATTACAATTTCCATGTGGTGTAACATGTTAAGTACCAATCATTGTACATTTAGCTTGAGGAGGCAGTATGGGTTCTAATCTTAGTCCAGACTGTTTCCTGACAGAATGCATTAGTCCAGTGATTATGAAGAACCAGGCAGTGGTTAAATGGTTAGAAAGGAGAGCTTGGAGGTGGCTGTGTAAAGTACAAAAGGATTTCTTAGAAGATCCCACAACCAGAACATAGTAATTTATGTCTGCACATTTTGATGGCAGGGAATGCATAATATTTCCCCAAATGTGATCCTAAAACTAGAGAGGCCTTTTGGTGCATGCCAATATGGAATATCTGAAAGATGGGATATGGCCAGTGACTCCAACTCAACAAGTTGCTGAAGGACAGAAAAGCCACAAGATGGATCCAAAACCTTAGCAAGGACCCTTCTGTGTTGAGAATCACAGTGAGCAACAACCCCGTTGCAGCCACCAGGGACTTCATCTATCTGAACAGCAGGCAGTCCCCTGACGCACTCAGCAGTCGCTGCATCACCTGTAGTATGGGTCTGGCGACTTCATCCATGCACTCGCTCCTCAGAGTCTGGTCACAGCGAATGCTCTCCATGGAGACCAGGCTTTGTATATACTCCTCCTGCACTGTCCCCATTCCCTATACAGCTTCGAGATATGGACACTACTACAGCAAGATCGGCAGCATCTTGAGGCCTTCTATCTGCGCAACCAGAGGCACATCCTCATTACCGGATGTTCAACAGTGAAGTAGTTCAACGTACTCAACCTGCAGACATTGCCTCAACATTTGATCACCGTCACCTCTTCCTCTTCGGTCATGTTGTCCGCCTCCCCAAAAAGGCCCAGCCCACGTGATGCTCTGGCAGGCTGTGGGGGGGACGAGGGATGGGAAAAGACCATGGTCATCTTGGAGATGCCCTTGGTGCCGCACTCGCAACACCTGGCTAAAACAGATTGCCATCTCCCAAACAGAACTGCAGGCCGCCTGAAATGTGGCCATCAGATGTGGTCATGGACATGGTTATTCAACGCGACCGGCCCCAGTTGCCTAAGCATGCTATTGTATAGTGTGGAAATATATACATATATGATGATGTCAAATGCCTTCTCCGCATTAAAGGTTGGCTGTAATGAACCTCAAATATTCTCTGGTACACTCCGAAGACTGTTATTAGTCCATCTCTTGATATTGCTCTCCCAATTATATTGCCGACTTTCTCTTGCTAGCCTGCCCTCAGCCTTTCCCTTCAGTATTGTTTTCAGCAGTGTATCATGTTTCATTATATTTTCTAAATATTTGATTATTCGAATTGTAATGTCTTTCAGTATTTCCCTTCCCATTCGTAATCCCATAAGTACTTTATTTGTTTGCTTTTCTTACCATGAAATGTGACCTATTCTTCTGTACATTTCTGGCATTTTCAGACGTATGTGATGGTAAATTTCTTGTTACTTTCTGTGTTTCTTGTTATTTGTCTGGGAGATGATATGTCTTTTATCTCACTAGCAGGGTGGAGGACTGGCTTTTGTTTTTTTCTCTGCTTTTTGTTGCCATTTTTCTTCAAGATGTATATTGGAATGGTCTTTGATCATGCTTGGGGAAGATTCTTGTCAGAGCTATAGTAAGGTTGGATTTGAATAGTTTCTGAACCAAAATGTAGTCTATTTGGCTATGTACCTCAACATTCGGCTGTTCAATGTCCAATGTCTAGACAGTTTATTTGACCCTTAATGTGTTTACCATCAGTAGCGTGTTGAAAAGTACAAATTCCAGAAGTCTCTGCCCTTAATCATTAGTCTCCTTGTTTCCATATGGTCCGCAGGTTCCTAACCAATCAATCACTACCTCTTCTTCAATTTTGGCCTTCCAGTGCACTAGTAGAACCAGTATGTCCTTCTTTGGCGTTTCATTTACCAGTTCCTTAAGCTCATAGAATCTAAATATTTTACTCTTCATAATATCAAGGGGCTGTGTAGCACCATATCACAGTAATGGTAAATGGTGTTGTCTTGAGTCGTACGCTGATAAATCAGCCAGATCTTGGTCTGCAGCCCAACACACATCTAGCAGAATTGTTATGAACCAACATCCCCAATTCATGTAAATGTTTGTCTTCTTTGCCACTCTAATATAATTTATTACCTTCCTCTGTTGTATATTCTCTGAAGTTTTTCTCAACAAACTTTGCTATGCCAAGGACATTCCTTCGGAATTTACCCATCTCATGTGTCAGCTCTTTAATTGTTCTCAATGCTCTCACATTCCATGTTCCTTAGACAAAGTTGTACACTTGTCGCCTCCACCCTGATGTGGGACAGCAGGCGCGGTCATTGTTTACTGTGCTTTGACCGAGCCGGTATGGTACATTCTGGTTGTGTCATCGCGGGTGTGGATTGGGCCACTGTCACTTGGTGGTACGCATCTCTTATCCAAGATGTGGGCCTAAATCTGACCTGGAGGATCCTGTCTCTCCAGACGAGCCAGAGCCTTGAACCTATAACCTCATTGGCGGTTTGCACCCCATGAAGGTGAGGTTGTAGTGCTGAGCATGGACACATGATTGCCCACCAAATCTCCAAAGTGTTTATTAATTATATTTTAATAGGTATGTAGCTTTCCATTGTTTCATGATTTTTAATTGTTTCTCTCAACTCTAATTTTACAATTTTTAGTCTATCATTATTTTATACAAGTTGCCTCTTTTGTCAAAGAAGCGTTATCTGTAGTATTCTGCCCATCTCTTGGAAAAATGAAATATAATTTCACCACATATTTTTAATACAGCCTTGGCCTTTTATATTTGTGTGATTTTAGTTAAGCTTTATGTGTGCTTATTTTCAAGATCTTCTATTAGTTTGGGTTTTATCTCAATCCACTTTTCTTTTATCGGTCTACTCTTATTTTGCATTTCTCTATTTATTTTTGCGTATTCTAGGTTGTCCTTGGCCCTTTTTCTTTCAGCCTTTTTCATTATTTGACATTTCTTAAATTCAGTGAATGATTCTTTAGGGTAAAAAAAAGTCACTGGAGATACAAATCAACTGTGACAGAATATAAAAAAGAAGCAGCAAAAGAGGTAACAGAGATAACATTAGGTAAGAAGAAAGTAGAAAACAAGAAAGCTAGTGGAAAAACTGAAATGCTCAGAGAAATGGATGAAAGACACAGTTGGAAGAACAGGAATACTGAACATGGCATAGGCACCAAAACCGATGCAAAGAAATTGAAGACCTTAAAAGAACAGGGTAATTTGAACAAGTACATAAGAATAGTTTTAATGCATGCCTGCCAACAAGGGGCACGGCGGATCAAATCCCGGTAAGACATATGTTGTTTTTCTGTTGCGGGGTGAAATAAACAAACATAGCCAGCACATGACGTAGCACAGCAGTGACAAAGTGGCCTGTAGTCCTCAGCCTTTAAAACTCCTCGACTACCCCAGCAATGGGAAAAAAGTTGTACAACATTTTCTTTTACATAAGAAAGTAAAACAATTCTTTAGTAAAAATAAGGGCAAGCAATCACAGATAATTAATGATAAGAATGGGAAACCAATAACAGGTCCAGATAGTAAAATAGAGAGATGGAGAGAATATGTTAAGGAACTGGGGTATAGTTGAGGCCTGGATCAGGCTAACAAATCTTAAATGACATGCCTTTGATAGAAGAGAGATTACATGTAACCAAAAAATCATTTTACTCAATCCTGAAAAAACAAAGCATCAGGGATAGATTAGATACCTACTGAGCTCCTAAAAATAGCAGAAGAGACTTTACAAAATTTCTTTTCCAAGCATATTGATCATATTTATGAAAATGGAATATGAACACACAACTTAAATAATATTAACTTTGCTTAAATAAATAGAATGGGTTAGAATTTGCCAAATTCCAAACAATAAGCTTAATACTACATGCATCTAAACTTCTATTAAAGATAATTCAGAAGAGAATTGAGGACAAAGTAGAGGAGTTGCTAAAAGATAATCAATTTGAATTTTACAAGGCCAGAGATACACAAGATGCCATTGGATCATTCCAGCTTCTCGCAGAAAGAATGATCAATAAAGGATGACTATTATTTATCTGCTTTTGGTTGAGTCCCATGGAACAAATATTTTCAGATTATGCAACAAATAGTTATCAGATCATTAGGTTAATCTAGTAGCTGTATTAAAATTAAGAGACAATTATTTCAGTCAAAGAATGGCTAAAAGATCCATTTCAAATGATGCAGGGGGTACAACAGGGTTGCTGGCTTTTACCAAGTCTCTATAACACATGTTTTGAGAGGATGATGATGGAAAAAGTTGTTCAGGGTTGTAATTGGGGTGTCAAAGTCAATGGTATTAAAGTTAATGCCATCAAATTTGCTGATAATCAAGTCATAATGAGGATCAGTAGCAGTATTGCAAAGATTCCTTAAAAAAATTGACAGCACAGCCAAAGAAAAATAAATACATTGAAGACAAAGACTATGATAATAGCCAAGCAGCATAGGCAAATGAATATAATCATCAATGGAGAAATAATTGAACAAGTAGAGAAGTTTACATATTTAGGGCAATCCATCACAGAAGGTGCTTGCAATGAGATGGACATTATGACAAGAATTGCATTGGGAAAAATGGCCTTCAGATAAAAATATAAATTTCTAATCCAGAAGAATATGAGGATAAAATTTAGGAAAGGAATAATCACTAATCATGTATGCAAATTGCACTGCTTGGGACTGAAAAATGACCTCTAGCAAATAAGGTTGAAAAAAGTTTGAAAGCATTTGAGTGAGTTGTAAAGAAAGAAGATGCAATCACCAGGTCTGCGCTGAGGTAGGTATACAAAGACAAAGTGAAAATGATACAAAAATGAAGATTTAAGTTGGCTGGGACACAATGAAAGTGTCTACTGAAGACACTAGAGTTCATGATCTAGGAGAACAGAGGAAGGGACAATCAAGATTCACTTTTACATATCAGACATTTTATGTACCATATCTATGCAAAAATAAAGAGAGCTGCAGACGGTAGGGTAAAATGGGGAAAAATACTTTAATAACCTAACAACTAGTATTATAACTGATCAACTAGAAGATAGGGTCAAATGGAGAGACATGCTCAGATAACATTTTCTCCAGTCTGAGGACTGATCAACCAGAGGATAGAATAAAATGGGGAGACATGCTCAGACAACCTCACAACCAGTCTTTGGACTGATCAACCAGAGGATAGAATAAAATGGGGAGATATGCTCAGACAACCTTACAACCAGTCTTTGGACTGATCAACCAGAGGATAGAATAAAATGGGCAGATATGCTCAGACAACCTTACAACCAGTCTTTGGACTGATCAACCAGAGGATAATAATAAAATGGGGAGACATGCTCAGACAACCTTACAACCAGTCTTTGGACTGATCAACCAGAGGATAATAATAAAATGGGGAGACATGCTCAGACAACCTTACAACCAGTCTTTGGACTGATCAACCAGAGGATAGAATAAAATGGGGAGACATGCTCAGACAACCTTACAACCAGTCTTTGGACTGATCAACCAGAGGATAGAATAAAATGGGGAGACATGCTCAGACAACCTTACAACCAGTCTTTGGACTGATCAACCAGAGGATAGAATAAAATGGGGAGACATGCTCAGACAACCTTACAACCAGTCTTTGGACTGATCAACCAGAGGATAGAATAAAATGGGGAGACATGCTCAGACAACCTTACAACCAGTCTTTGGACTGATCAACCAGAGGATAGAATAAAATGGGGAGACATGCTCAGACAACCTTACAACCAGTCTTTGGACTGATCAACCAGAGGATAATAATGGCTGTCCATCGCAAGCCCAAGCGATGATAACAACAACAGACATGTTGTGCTACACCTCCCCAGTGAGTTCGGAGGTGACTGTAGAGTCCTATTCCGGCACGAAATATTCTTCCACATACGTAGAATTTAATGTCAGAATTGGACATGTGAATGTTAGTATTAGTTGTTTTGTCTTTATGCGAAGCGCGTTTTTCTGTTCTTCAGAGGTCCGGCGCTCCTCAGCAATGGGGGTGCCTCTGATGGTGGTTATACGCCACGCCTTGCGGTCCTGTGCAAGATATTCCCATGCGTTTGCATCGATGCTAAAGAGATACTTTGAGGGAGTCTTTGAAACGCTTCTTTTGGCCACAAGCTTGACGCAGGCCATCTTTCAGGTCACCATACACTAGTTATTTTGGGATGCGGTTGTCTGGCATGCGCACCACGTGGCCGGCCCACCTGATCTGGGTCTTCTGCAACTGCGTGGATGCTCTGCCTTTTTGCCTTGATGGGGATATTGGTATCTGGTACCCTATCCTGCCACTTTATTTTGCACAATCTATGGAGGCACCTTGTATGGAAGTGGTTTATTTTCCTAGCATTCCTGCTGTACACAGTCCACGTCTCATTGGCATACAGAAGGGTGGTGAGCACTACTGCTCGGTAGAATTTGAGTTTTGTATCAAGCCTAAGACCCCTCCGATTCCAGACACTGTTGTGCAGCCTCTCAAAGGCAGCACTGGTCTTGGAGATTCTGTTACTGACCTCGCAGTCAATAGTAGTTTTCCTGGAAAGAGTGCTACCACGGTACGTGAAGCTGTCTACTGATTCGAGTCGCTCGTTCTTGACTCTGGTATCTGGGTCGCGATATGCGACACTCGGGCAGGCTGAAACATTACTTCGGTTTTGTTGGTATTAATTGTAAAACGGAACAAGTCACAGGCTATAGAGAACTTGTTCATATATGTCTGCATGTCTCTTTCGGTGCTGGCAGCGAGGGCACAGTCATCAGCAAAAAGCAAGTTTTAGATGGTTGTGTCCTTTACCTTGTCGTGTGCTTGCAGTCGCCTGAGATTGAAGAGTTTTCCGTCAGTCCTGTGATGCATGCCTTTAACTCCAGCAAGTGTAATTCACAGTCAATCTGCAATTTTCCTTTGCAAGGCGATCAACGGCTGCAGTCGACCCTGGGGTCACTACTCGGTGTATCTGACCCAGTCTTGAACAGTCTGTCACAGAATTCACACCATTTTGGAACTTCCTTCTCCACTCATACACTTGCTGGAAGGAAAGGCATGCATCACTGTACTGGACATTCATTTGCTGATGAATAGGTTTCACCTCTTAGCTGCTGAAATAACGGATAACAGAACGCAGCTCTTTTTCAGTGTATATCAATAGTGGGACAGTCATCTTTTAACTGCAATTATGACGTTATGTTGTTCATCTGCACCGTGATAGCACGTACGGGAACCATTTGATATCCTTCCAACCATATTAACAAGCTACAATACAAAGGGATAGTTTTTCTAATTTATTTCCTTTTTTTATTGTTTTCATTTGAATCCTCCTCATTTTGACTTGCTGTAGAAAAATACATGAGAAAAACTGGTACCGACGAGACTTGTTAACGATCTTTGTTTTATCACTCGAAGACCCTAATAGTTGTATAGAGAAGTTAATTGACCTGATTATTCATCACATGGCCGTAACAGGTTACCTCATTCTGAGTAAATCATTCTAAGTTTTGGTTTGTTTGTCTGGAGACAAAAACGAAAAACAAACGAACCAATAAAGGAGTTTTTACTTGTTGGTACTGACTTTTATTTTTTAAAATCCATCACATAGATTTAATTTGTATTTCTTTTGATGGAATTTTAAGTCTGATGAGAGTGCTTTAACGCAAAAAGGTATTTTCCCGATATTTTGTATTGGAACTTTGTGTTGCATGTGTTAAGATAGGAAGATGCAAAAAAGAAATATAAACAAATATACTGAGTAAGAGTTGTACAGAAGTGCATTAGTTTGAAACAGCAAATGCTATGTATGCCTGTTATCATCTGTCAATAACGTTGTTGCAGTCCTGAGATATCAATTTAGGTGAGCGCATGTTTCTATAAATGGCATACATAATTTATTTATAAGAATCAACAGAATGCGCTCTTGAAGAGATTGGCAGCTGTAGCAATGTGTTTAGAGTCTCAAGTTTCATCTCTTGTGGTGATAGGCTGCAGAGCCTTGAAATGAAGTGAGGCCTGAGCAGAAGTGAGCGCATGAGAAGGTGGAGCAGGAGTGTGTACAACTAAAGAGCGACATGAACCATGAGTATCCACATCCTTCACCACTTTCTGAGATAGGCTGAGCAACTATGAGTATCCTGCAGCAGTTAAAATTCACAGGGATAGATGACATAGTATAATCTGCTAAAAATATATAATGAAACTGCCTGTTAAAGATTTGTAGTTAAACAGTACAAGAAATACGGACATAATTTAACCACAAGAGTATAAAGAAATGGTTGAATTTGGAAGACCAGCAAAAGCAAGAGATAAAATACGACCAGAAGAGCATGCAATGACTGACATGAACGATCAACAAAGTTGCAAGAAATGTAATGTACTGAGTGAACCACTGCATTAAGAAGTCGTTCAAACAAAATATTACTGAACAGCATGGAAGTAGTTCTGCAATAATTTATAACATAAAATCAAATTGAGAAATTGTATGCACGACAATCAGCTTATTTGAGGAAGAAAATCCAAGATGAAGATGAAGATTTGTTGAAGTTTTTGTAGTGTGAATTGCTATGCACTATTAACCATGGTTTATTCATCTTGACTATTCATTAAATTTAAAAAAATATGTATTTCAATTTGTCTTCATGTTTTTTCTTCCAGATAGCAGATAGATTATGCAGTGTTCTCCACCTTGGTGCTGTGACAGCCTTGGGTGCTTTGTCTACCCCATATATTTGCTGCAGCCTTTTGTGCATGTACTTGTCATTGATTGATGATTGAGTCACCTGAGAGAAAAAGTGTTATTGGTCAGGGATTTAGGTTAGAACCTAAAGCGTTTAACCAAATAAAGGACTGCAGCTGTTTCAAAGACCATACACGTGCAGTAAGGTTATCCTAGATTATTTTAAATCCTTTGCTATGATCAATTTTTTATTAATGACTAGGTTGCCAGCCTGACTACCGATATGTTGTGTAAACAGTTTGTAAATACTACTTGACATGCTTTTGATTGAAAACCTCAGGAAGATTTGTAGAAAAGTACTATGTGTATATTTCCATCCTCAGGCACATACAAATATATCCTCATGCACAAAATCATAAGTTTATTTATGTTATATAAATAAACACATTGGAAGACAAAAAACCATGGCAATAGCCAAGCAACATAGACGGATGAATATAATCATCAATGAAGACAAATCGGAAAAGTACAGACACTTACATATCTACGGCACACCACCACAGCAGATGCCCGCAATGAAACAAATTAAGACCAGAATTGCATTGGCTAAAAAGGCCTTCAGAAAAAAACAGACATTGCTTACATCAAACAATATCAGGATAGAGCTGAGGAAAATAATAATTAATACTCATATATGGCCAATTGCACTGTATGAGACTGAAACATGGACTCTAGCAAAGAAGAATGAAAACAGCTTGGAAGCATTTGGATTTGGTGCTACCATAGAATGGAAAGAGCGAATTGGACAGAAAGAAGATCCAATGACAATGTCCTCACTGAAGTAGGTACGCAAAGACAAATATTTAAAATGGTACAAAAACCAAGAATCAGTTCTTTGGGACACAATATGCGTCGTGACAGAAAGAAAAAAACTTGGACACATATAATGGATTAGTTAATTTAATAAGTAGAAGGAACACAATGGTAAACCACTAACATACTATCCCTAATATTTGAATGAAAGCTACCTCCAAATAAAATCAGAGGTCCTGTCATTCTCTTCAGTTTGATGTATGTGGTGGGAATTGGTTGCTAGCAACACTAGACATAATAAAAATGATAAGTTAAGTTGGGTAAATTGTTAATAGGGGGGGGGGGAGGGGTAAGGATTACTATAGGTCTCATCTAAATAATCAGAAATGCCTTCAACCAGGTCAACTGCACCTTGACATGGTACCCCCACTGACGCGGCTCTGGCAAATGGCAAGAAACTGGCGCCAACAAATCAGTCCCCCGAAGTTTATGGGAGGAAAACTTTAGATTATGGATGAGGTAGACCCTACAGAAACCCCTGACATAGCAGGTCCCACTGCCACGTGGACATGTCCCGATCGCCATTGAGACCTCGTCCAGGGAGCATCCCTGGTTGAACAAGGCACCTGGAGCAAGATCACAGTCTGCCCTAGCAAGACAATGTGCCGAAGACGGAGGCAACCAGCCAAAAGGCGCACCACAGCGATCAGGCTGCTATGCAATATGAAACTATGCCTATATCTACAAAACGTCATGGCGCTTGTCTTGTAATGGACAACCAGGTCGGTACAGTGCGGGGTCCCACGTACCGAAATTGGCCAGCCTTTATTACTGGAGGTCCATCTCGGTTGCCTTGTGGTGTCAGAAGGCACGAGAATAGAGATACTGGCCAAATATAAACCAAAAACAAAGGAAAGACTACTTAAAATAACGCATTGGAATACTGAAGGCATCAACAGTAAAAGAAATGGATATAGTAAAAAATTAGAGCTTAAGAATATTCTAAATGAAGAGCAAGTAAATGTATGTTGCTTGTAAAAAAAAACCATCTCAACAAAGATATAGCCTTCACAATTACAGGATCCCAGTGCTATAGATATGACCGATACGACAGACAAAAGGATGGAATACTGACACTTGTGAGAAATAGCATATCAGCGGGAAGATACTACATCTCAAGACAGAAAGTACAGAATTCCACCTGCTAAATTATTAATGTCCAAGTGATCGTCCACTGGCACTGGATACGATCCCAACAAAGGAAAGACTGATTGTGTGTGGAGATTTTAATAGCCACTTACAGAGCTGGGGCTATGATAAGAAGGATGAGGAGCTAGAAAACTGGCAGGATGACAACGGGCTTATCTTGGTTAACCAGCCAACTGATCTTCTTCTCGAGACCATGGTACACCACTTCTACACCAGATTCGGCATTCCACTCACCGTGCATGGAATGGAACATTACATGTATTGTCTGGAAAGAATTTGGAGGTAGTGACCACAGGTCAGTCTTTCTAACTGTTGAAAATGAATACGTCAAGAAGAGACGTAACCTGCTTCAATTGCATTACAAGGAGTCAGACTTGATCAATTTGCCAACATCAGACTAGTGAACTGACTAGAGCTCTGGCTACAGATGAAGACATAAATAAGGTAGTCGATAAGTTCATCAGATGCGTACTACAGATTGCCCATTAAACAATACATAGAGGGGTTCACAAACAATATAGGCCATACTGGAATAGTGAATTAAAACAACTGCATAACAAAGTACAAACATCTAGAAAGCAATCAGAGATTAGCCTATGCCAATATCCCCACCAAAACTATCAACATACTAAGGCCAAATTCCAAAAGGACAAGTTGCAGGCTAGAAGTAGAAGTTGGAGTGAGAAGACAGTACATCTGAACACTGAAAAAAATACCAGGAAACTGTGGACTTTGGTAAAACAACTTAGTGATGAGGGGACAGAGAGAAACACAAAGATTGCATTAGACAAAGATAGAAACATCCTCACATGCAAACAAACGGCTAATCACTTTGCAGACTCTTTTGCAAAAAACAGCAGCATTGAAGTTGACCAAGTGAAACAACGAAGTATTCGCGAGGAACTACAAAATATAGGACGAGATAGCACCATACCGGAAGTTATGGAGATACCAATCACATACAAAGAACTGGATTTTGCAATATCCAAACTGAAAATAAGAAAGTCGCCAGGAACAGGCGGAGTGTCAAATGAAATGATCAAGAACTTTGGAACAGCAGCAAAAACAAAGCTGCTGCAGATCTTATACATTTGTTGGACATCATGTAAATTCTCACAGACCTTGAGAGAAGCAATCATGATACCACTTCCAAAATCTGGGAAAGACAATTCTATGGCATCCAGCTATAGACCAATCAGCCTCACAAGCTGCATCTGTAAAACAGTGGAACGTATCACCAACCTAAGGCTGCAGTGGCACCTTGAGAGTGAAAACCTTCTTGCGCCACAGCAAGCAGGTTTTAGGAAATGCTACTCCCCTGAAGACCAGGCTACATACCTCTCCCAAGAGATCGAGGACGCATTCTTCATCAATGACCTGATTGCTGAGCTGCCACAAAGGACAAAAGTTGCAATGTACGCAGACGACTTGGTAATATAGTGTACAAATGAGCATGCAACAGTGACCACCAAAATGCTGCAAAGAGCCATTGATACCTTGACCCCGTGGACAAATAGGTGGCGCGTTACCATTAATACAGAAAAATACAGCACTACGCTTTTTCCCTAAAACAAAAAGCTGGATTTATCAAGATGAACGGAGAAGACATGAGAGAAGATAAACCCACTTTTCTTAGAGTTACATTCGATGATAGGTTGATATGGAGGGAACAGGTCAATAAGGCAGCCAAAATAGCTAGATGAAAGTTAGCCATCCTGAGAAAATTAAGTGGAAGCACAAGGGAAGCTAGCGGGAAAATACTTAGCAAAGTTTTCCAACAAGGTAAACGACTACATCTGGAATATGAACCAGCAGCATGGTGCCCTACTGCAAACACTACATTAAAAAAAGGTGGATAAGGTGCAAAACCAGGCACTTAGAGTTATTACAGGAGCAATTAAATCAACACCTCACACAGGGAGAAAAGATCCTATGCGTGCTGAATCATCCAAGACAGATTCTAAAATGTAGCAATGGAAGACTGAAAAGTAGTTATATGCACCGGGCCAAACGATTTCGCACGCAAGTTATAGGTCTACCTGAAGTTGACATCCTCCTGAAGTCTGTGCCAGAACAAACCCCTTGGAGAGAGGAGCATGAAAAATGTGTATGCATTCAAACAAAAGTGAAAGGAATACTAGACAAGGATGAACGCAAGAGTAACGTGCAACGTAGTGTAGAGACTCTCAATTTCCTTGATAAAGAATACCTACAAGACCTCTGGGTCAGAGTATACACAGATGGGTCATCACCGTATGCAGTAAGGAGCAGAGGAGCGGGAGTGTACATAGAATACCCAAACAACAATAGGGGTACAGTCAGAGTACAACTGGGACATTCTGTCATATGATGCAGACATTTAGGCAATCAAGGTGGTAACTGAGAAACTGTTGAACGCCAATGTTGGTCCACAACCTGTAGTATTTCTGACAGCACTCCAAGTACTGAAGTCTGGAAAATTGCCAGGTCTATAGGATCTACTATCTGAAATGAGGAGCCAGCGCAAGGTTGTCATGCAGTGGATATATTCTCATTGTGGAGTACCAGGAAATGAGAGAACAGACCGACTGGCAAAGGATGGTGCTTCAGACAAGCAACCAGATGTACGAGTTACATGCCAAGAAAAGATAATGATGATCAAATCAATAAGAGAGCCGCCAACAGTAACACAAGATGATTACCATAAGATGAACAGGCAAGAACAAACTGTTGTGTTGCGCCTTAGAACAGGACATAACCGACTCCGCAACCATATGTACAGAAAAATGAAGATTAGCAACTCAGCTGCGTGTACATGTGGACAGGCACCCTAGACTGCAGAGCACATACTACAGAACTGCCTCGATTATAATATACAGAGAAAATCCAACTGGCCCATAGAAACAACACTTAAAGAGAAACTTTATGGACCTATAAATGCACTACAAAAGACTGAAGTTTAAACAAGAGACAGCATTGCAGATATAGACATAAATTTGAAGCGAAAGAAAAAAGAAGAGGCTGAATTGTTAATGATTAAATCCACGATAGTGATAATAAGATAGAAACAAAAGCTAACCCTGCCTAGATGATACAGAACATACAGTAGGTTTAGAGAGAGATACGAGGTGCAAATTTCAGACTTCTCTTTGTTGCATTTGGTTCATTTCTCGTGTATTATAGCACAAAGAAAGATAGACCAAATGCGGCAGACAAAACCAATATTCAACGAAGTAAGTAAAATTATACATAATACCAAAATGGCTGGTAAGATATGCTCTAGGCATTGCTGTGAAGGCTAGTATGGTAGATTAGAATAGCCTAGACGAAATGCAGCTTATCATATCATTAAGGCTATCCTATGTTGCTGCCCCAAAAGAATTAAGGAGCGCCCACCCGTTTTATATAGTCATATGAAACCAGTCATGACCAATCGGTAGACATAGATGATGTGCCGAGTGAAGACATTACAGAGAGAGCTTTTAACACACATAAAGAAACCATCTTTTTGATGTGAAAGGGAGTGTTAGAGCACACTGTGACAACAGATACAATTGCTGGGAAAACTGATATTTATATACGGAGAGAGAGAAAGAGAGAGAGAAAGAAAGATAGAGAATGTACTAGAGATAGATAATAACAGAATTCAATAAACAGATCTATCAACACGACGCTGTGGAGATCCATAATTGCTCAAGTTATACCGGTCAGAATGGAGCATAACGACGAAGAAGAGTTTCATAATCGTAACGTAGTTGTTGGAACAAGCTGATCTTCTCGATGACAAGACAAAGATGCATTCAGTGCTTTGGATAGTCCTCTCTTTGGCATATTTGGATATATTTATCTTATATATGTTAAAATAATAGAGAGATCTTGTTGTTTGTATTTAAATAATTGTGGGTTCAGAGATTACATATTTAGTGCTTGGCATTCTGCTTTTCACTGTAGAAGTTGAGTTGATTGGTCGGCAAGGTTGCCAGATCAAAATTGTGAAAAAAAGCCAAGACAAAAGCAATAAATTGTGTATGTTTTAAAACGTTACTGTATAATGCCGTCGTCTTCTTCCTTTCTTTCTACTTCCCCATCACCTATAACCAAAACATGATTTGTTAAATCCAGACCTAGATCATTAATGATGTTTTTCCCACTTAAGGATGTACATTTTGTCAGATGTTATGTAGTTACATTATGTTTTTTCATGCTGATTTAACTGAGGGCACAATATTGAATACCATCACAACAATAACAATATTTACTGATATTACTAGACCAACTAAGAACAAAGGGTTCTTGAAATACTTTGTTTGAAAAAAACTTGGTTCAAAGGGTTCAATTTTGATAGGCCTTGAAAAGTTTCTTTCCTTTTCCGCTGGAAATGAACACACAATATCACAGAGAGATTGTTATAGCACATTTCAATTTGAAACTTTTCCCCCTCTTAATGTGCCTCACTACGTTTGTTCTCTCATAGAACCATTTCACATGTTACTAAGATCTTGATGTGGCTCATTACTTTTGTTCTTTCGTAGAACCAACCATATTACATTATACTAAGATCTTGATGTGCCTCATCACTTTTTAATCTCATAGAACCAACCATATTGTTTTACTAAGAATGTGACACTAAAATCAACATAAGGAATACATTTTCTATCTGCCCTCTTGTGCTTTTGTTTCTTCTGTAGATAATGCCAGTGTAATAATAGTCTATGCTATGATTTGTGTGGCCAGCTTTTATGTTGTTGTAGATAAAGACCATTCAGTCTATCACAATTAAGTGCAATATCGATCGCAAACATGATCAAAGACTTGTTGTTTTACCTGCCCTTTCCCTTAAAGTTTTAATTTTTAAATTGTTTATTTTACACAAAAAATGATGCCTATTACCAGTTGAACCGAAGAGAGCAGGTCGTGGTCTTCAGACTGCGCACAGGCCACAACAGACCGAGGTACCATCTATTCAATAAACTGAAGATAGGTGGCACTGACGAATGCACTTGTGGTACAGGGAAAACGACCGCTGAACATCTGCTGCAAAACTACCCAACATACGAGGACCAGAGAAAGCACATGTGGCCATCACCAGTGGCAACACTAGACAAGCTATATGGCAGTGTCAACAACCTCAGGATGACAGCTGCTTTCTTCGAACAAATACAGGTTGACGTCTGACAGCGTACGAAGAAGAAGAAATTTGTTATTAGTCTTTAATATAATTATCTTAGCAGAAATTTGAGATAAATCGAACTCTTCTATGTTCATAAGAATATTAATCAAACCAATCTGTTCACAGACTACAGAATAGATAATGCATTTTTAAAGTAAATATAGGCAGTTTGAACAGACATATTATATAGCTGTTCCTTGCTCTAAAACATGATTTGTATGATGAAACCAAATTTGTAGACCACAGCAGCCAGGTTTTTATAATTTTGTTCCTGTGTATTAAAACAGCCAAGCTGACAATCCTAAAACTTCTCTAACCTTGTTTTGTTTACATTTTGTTATCTTTTTAGCATAATAAAATACACTTTTCCTTCTTTTTATGCAAGGAGTCACATTAAAGCCAAACAAATTTACTGATGGCGACCAATTCCATAAAACGTAAGAAAAATAGCCAAACAAATTTTATTAAATCAACCAATTCTTAAAAAGCCAGGTTATTGGAACATAGCTTTAAAACGCCATTTTGGCATACATGGTTGTGAAAATTATTGTTTATTTTCAGCTAGCAAATTTTGTTGTTATTTTTTCCCCATCAACAGCCGTAGTTGTTTCCTTTCGCTTTAAAGCTGGCACAGCAGCATATCCGTTTTTCTGTGGATGAAATAATTTTAACAAAATATAATGAAATACATATATTTAATTTTTAAAGTATTATTTATACTGTAGTTGTATGCAAGTTTTATGTTAGTCAACATAGATATATAACAATTAAATCAAGTGTCACAAACAACCGACCGCTGGGTGTGATTACAAGTTGATAACAATATAAATAATTAATATTATATAAGACTTGGGATCAAGATGCTGAGCAGCGCATGAGCTGCAGAGGTCAGCGACTCATAGCTGACTGCTAATGTCAGGGCCAATGAACCAGAGCTGCCAAGACCCTTCTCCACCCACGCGGTGATCCTGGATAACAGACTGCAACAGAGCAGACTGGCTAAGGAGAAGGGATCGAAGAGGGAATGCTAACCCGGTCCTACAAAAATGCTTGTTGAAGTCGGATGTGTTGGATGGAAAGGTGCAAATATCGCAGTCAATCTGTAAACTACGACACAATGCATTCCGTTCTCTGGACTACATTCTGCTACTTAAGCTCTTTTCAGGGTTTGATAGCGAGAGATTGAGAATGAACGAGGCCAAACTAAACCAAGCCAAGCCAAGCCAAGCCATACAAGACTCAGTTACCGCACTAGGACAGAAACAAACGAAACCCATGTTACAGCCACAAGGTTTTCACCAGGGACAAAGCAAAGCGAATATACCGGTACTTGCGTTTTAATTCACCCCAGAGTTCTCTGGGCTCCAATCAAACGTATTTACCGAAGTGGGACATTCCATTTCGGATTAAGGGGAGGATGGGAGGATATAATTTAAATTTAAATAAATAAGCAAAAACTTAAAAATGATAAATTTCCTGGCAGGCAGATTGAAATAATAGGATGATCAAACACACTAACTGTTAATTGTTGAGGTGGCCTGAATTGAACAATGTTGGCAAGAATGGCGGTGAAAACGTCCAAACCATTTATTTTGATGCATTGATTACACATGAACTCGCACATGTACAGATCAAGCATTCTCTTGTGTGTGCAATTTTTGCGTTTGCTTCTCTTCTTTGCCGTTTTCCAAGAACGTCCGTTGCATTCAGTGTGTGCACTTTGGTAGTGTCAACAACGTTGACTGAGTCATTTACAGTTTGACGATTAAGTCTAGGTTGTTTTTTTTTGGTGGTAATCCTGTGTTTGACACACCCACAGTTAAAAAATTGAATATTTTGTGATGTCACTACTACAAATCAGGTGCTAAAAATAGATATCAGATGCTAAAGAAGATGTTCTTTTTATTTGGGGTGAATTGAGACAGAAGTACCAAAATACCCAACATATCGCACCAAAAAAAAACTGACAATGAAAATTAAATGAAAATGGATTTGACAACAGAATCAACACTATTTAAGGTGGCACCCATTGATCAGAGTGACGAGGAGTGCGAGTCACAGTATGCCGGTTAGGACAGATAGGCCAAAAACAAAAATGATTCATGTGTTCATACATTATGATTGCAATATAACTTCAAAAAGGTCCTTATCCTAGGCATAACCACATCATTCTGTAATACAGAAAGCCGCGACATAACGAAAGTCGACCAAACGAGCGACAACTATCAGTATGGTACCTTGATCGAGTAGAACGGCTGACCGTGATCTTCGTGAGAACAGGTCATAACATATTGAACAGTCATGTATACACTGAAATATATATATATATATATATATATATAATATATGTGTGTGTGTATATATATATACACGATATGGCTTTAAATGAAAACCTTAAATATATTTTTTAGGTAAATTTATTCTGAAAAAGTGAAACAGAACTGTATTATTTTTGACTAGGTCACCATTGCACTTGATACAATTTCCCCCAGAGCCTATAGAGAGCATGGATTCATGTAGAACAAAAATTATCCTTGGTCGCGTGTGAAACAAAAGATGCAGCACCTGCTAGGAGACTTCATCGGACCTGAGAGTCCCAATACCTGTTTTAGTTATCGGACCTGAGAGTCCCAATACCTGTTTTAGTCATCGGACCTGAGAGTCCCAATACCTGTTTTAGTCATCGGACCTGAGAGTCCCAATACCTGTTTTAGTTATCGGACCTGAGAGTCCCAATACCTGTTTTAGTTATCGGACCTGAGAGTCCCAATACCTGTTTTAGTCATCGGACCTGAGAGTCCCAATACCTGTTTTAGTCATCGGACCTGAGAGTCCCAATACCTGTTTTAGTCATCGGACCTGAGAGTCCCAATACCTGTTTTAGTCATCGGACCTGAGAGTACCAATACCTGTTTTAGTCATCGGACCTGAGAGTCCAAATACCTGTTTTAGTCATCCAAAGACGTGGAAATCAATTGGGGCTAGGTCTGAAAAGTACGGCGGATGTGGTAGACGCTAAAAGGGGAAGTCCTCGATGGTTGCACGGGCAGTATGGAGTCAAGCATTACCATGTTGCAAAAGAACATCTTTATTCAGAAGTCCACGTCGTTTGGATTTGATTGCGGGTCGAAGATGATTACCGAGAAGATCTATCTACGTGGCACTGGTATCAGTGTTCCACCTGGGCATGTTGTGCTATAAAATACTAAGAAAGTTGACTGATGTAAGAAAGACAGTGCTGTCAAGAAAGTTGACTGATGTAAGAGAGAAAGTTCTGTCAAGAAAGTTGACAGTAGGAGAGATGTGAGATGTCACACATAGCGTTGAATGGAAGTTGTTAGCACAACGAAGCTATAGAGATAAGCCTCAGATATGTCAGAAATATCGATACGACCATTGATGTATCGGTAGTACATTCGATAATGGAAGACATGATAACGAGATTCCAAATAGCCATAGACAGACAGCCTAACTATGGCTCATCTTAGTGTACATAGCTACTCCACTGATCAGGTCGAGGAAATGACCGTTGAATTCAAAGGTGTTGAAGGTAAGGACAAGCTCGGACATTACGGAAGAGAGTAGATGTAGTAATGGCAAGGCAGATCATCATATCATGGACGAACTGGAGAACTGCGATACCATCAGAATGGGGAATAAAGGTGTAGATAAATATCAGGAAAGAGAAAGAACAAGTAGTCAAGGCGTAGTTCGTGATGGTAAGAAGTATTTGTCATCAGTTATAGAATAAAAAACAACAGAGATCAAATCAATCACGAAGGGAAAAATAAAATTGGAAATTATAAACAGAGATTAAGAGGAGGTAATCATTAAATGGTTGCTTGATGTGATTTCGCAGTAGTAATATCCCCCTGGTAACTTTCTCAGCTATGTCAGGTTTGTTGCTGTTTGGAATGTTGTGTGGAAGCTTAGACCAGAGTTAGAGGATAGAGTATGCTGTCATTGGTTTTATAGTTGCGTTTACAAGTGAAGCATTATTTCTCATTTTCTCTTATGTCTAAACTGCAAAGATATTTCGCATTAGCCTGTTTCTGCCATCAGTCACTGCACTCCACGTATTCCCATAGGTGCTCTGCCTCTTAGCGAATGGCGCAGTGTATGGATGTTGATGGTTCCTATAGCTCGCTGGTTGTACACTCTCTGGATACGTCCTCTCACGCACCCTTCTCCGCTCGAACCTTGTTAACTTTGCAGCCTGTGGATTGCTGCCTGTTGGATTTTGCTGTCGTGGACCAAGATGCCATGCCATATTGTAAGCCTGATCAAACTGTTTAGATGTATAATTTCTTGATGGTACTTTCATCAACAGGTAACAGCTAAGTTCTTCATGATGGACATACGTAGTCTTGTCCTTAGCTGTTCTTTGAATTTGAGTTTTCCAAGTCGGCCTAGGGTAACTCCTAGGCAAGTTGAGGTTCCTTCCTCACGTACCACATGTTCATTTAGTTGGAGTTTTGCATGTTGTGGTGTGTTTGATATGGTGAAGATGCTGTGTGTTGTTATCAATTAATTTATTTTTAGTAGCCAGTTCGAGGTTTGCAATGCGCCATGCATCCACGCACTGGCTGTAGTGATCTGTTTTCAGAGGTCTGCACAGCCAGGTCAAATTCAGAAAATAAAATGGGGCTGGATAGGACATACACAAAGGAAGGCACTGTACAACATAGCTAGGTAGGCTTTGGCCTGGAATCCTCAAGGGAAGAGAAAGAGACGTGGATCAACAAAAATACAAAAGAAGAGAACGCGAGAAGGAACTACGATCGTACGGTTACACCTGGCAAGAGACAGGAAGAGCAGTCCAGGACCGGGTATGCTGGTTATATGTGGCCCATGACATATGCACAGAGAGGAGTCATCATGAGTTTTGATTGATTAAGGTTTATCAGTACCTGGGTTCAATTTAAGAAATAAGTTGATGCATGCTTACCTTTACTGTAAACATTTTCTACATCTCTGTTATCTGCTGTCTGGATGTCAGCGTCTGTTAATACACAGAAGAGCACTTATTAGCAATGAAGAAGAACAGGTTAACTTATCCATTCCGTGACTGGTCGTTGTTCTGAATGTAATAGCCAGATCAGCCGTGCTGGGGAACATTCTAACATAACTACAGTTGTAGCTGGCTAGGACAACTCCTAACATAACTACAGCTGTAGCTGGCTAGGACAACTCCTAACATAACTACAGCTGTAGCTGGCTAGGACAACTCCTAACATAACTACAGCTGTATCTGGCACTTTCTTCCATTCTACCAGATCTAAAAATAGATATACGCATCCAATCTATTCGTGAATTCTTTAACTAACATGTCCCCACTATTTCCTGTTGCAATGCATTCCAAGCATTCACCACTCTCTGACTAAAAACATTATTTCTTTATATCTAATCTGGACCTTTCTTTAATTAATTTGTGGCTGTGCCCTCCTGTTATTGTAGGCGGCTGTATTTAGAAAAAAAACTTAGTATAGTCTAATTTATCCTTTCTCTTGACTATCTTATAAACACAATCCACTCGAATTCTTATATTCTAGACACTGTAGGCAGGTTTTACTAAGTCTCTCCCCATAACTATAATTCCAGAATCCCACTATCAGTTTTGTTGCTCTTCTTTGTATTCTTTCCAGCTTGTTTATATCCGCTCTACGATAAGGACTCCACACCTGAACACAGTACTCCAATCTAGGTTTAACTAATGCTTTATAAAGTTTGATTATCACGTATTTGCTCTTTTGTTTAATATTTATTTTTGTCATACCTAACATTACATTTGCCATTTTCAATGCTACCTGGACTTGCTCCCACACCTTACCTGCATGATCCATTATAACCCCTAGGTCCTTTTCCGTTTCTTTTTTTAAATTTTGTTCTTTCCCATTCTGTAAGTATGTTCCATATTGGATCTGCCCATGAGGATGAATGTGAGTTTATTTACGACAAACTTCATCTGCCAGCTGTCAGACCATTCTTAAATTTATCTAAATCAAATATAATTGTCCAATTCAAATCATTTATATTTATATCAAGATCACAATTAGTTCCAAAAACGAACCCCGTAGTACTCCACTTTTTACCTCACACATCCCAGGGCACTCCTAATTTATGCTCACTCTCTGCCATCTTCTGGTTAACCATTTTCTTTCCATTTTCCTTTCCATTAACTTGCTAAACAATATTTGATAAGGTACCCTGTCAAAGGTCTTTGAAAAATCTAGATAAATATAAACTTGTTCGCTTCCATCTACCAGTTTGGAAACCTCCTCTATGGACTTTTGATAGGTTTGTTAAGTACAATCTCGCTTTAGTAAACAAAAGCTGACTATTCATAAGTAGATCGAATTTGTCGAAAGGCATACAAATGTTTTCTTTGATTATTGACTCTAAAATTGTTTAAATGTACTTGTTAACGCACAAGTCTATAATTTGCAGAATCTCATTTTTTTGGGCCCTTTATGTTACATTAATTTCAGTCTGACACGTCATGTTGTGTATCTTAAAGGCATAGCTGGCCTTCTCTATTAAACTTTTTTCTTGTGGCTGTTCTTAATTTCTGGTAGTCTCCATTCTATTATCCTGAGTCCGCTTTGCTTTCTGGTTGATATTCAATCGAACAAGCTATCACCCGTCTCTGTATATGCAATGTTATGGGTTGCTAGATCTACATACCTCATATAACAGGTGGTCTTTCTTAGGATAATCACATCCGCATATAGGTTGTTCCCCCCTGAGTGTATGCAAGCAGCACAGTCTTTAAAAACGGCAGTATTTTATGGTGCGTTTTATAACATTTTTACAAGAGTGCGAACCAGAAAGGTTGTGTATCTTATTTTTCGACATAGTTCTTAGGAAACACATTTTGTCAACCTGTTCATTAGCTTATGTATGCCTTCTAGAAAAAAGGCTTTTGGTGTGACCTTTAACTAATTTTACACCGCCTTCATTACCTCGTTGTCAGCTGCATTGTGACAGATCTGCTGCACACTTTCCTACAACCGATATCATCATGGACAATTGTTTGCTCAGTGTGTGACTCAAATTGAAATATACGGCTATTTCATCAATAGTGAATCGCCTGTTGCCACGGACTAGCTGGTCAATCTGCTATTTTACTATGCAAGTTGCCACGCTTGCTGGTCTCCCAAGCCGTGGTTCATCAAGGACGTTTTGTCTTCTGTTTTGAAATCTTTCTGTGCATTCATACCCTCTCTTCTGACTCAAACGACTGTTGTCATACTGAACCTTCATCCTTCTGTAGATTTCAGAAGGCTACACACACTCTGACCAAACAAAAACAAAAAGAATAACACCTTGTTCTCCTTCTACGGTGCAGGTCGACAGTGGGGCGATCATGTTTTACGAAATACTGCGCATGCGCATACTGCTCGATTGTCACAAACCCTAAATGGAATATTGCTAATGAGCCATTTGTGTCCTAAAATTGTCCGTTGTACATACTCTTTCATGCACTTTATAATAAAATTGTTGTTACTTTATTACTGTCCCTCGTATTTAACTATCTTTACATTTTTAAATGACATATCGTATGGTCAGCGAACATATTTTAAGTTCGGCTTTCGCTCTCGATGAGAATACATATGCCTGATGTAAGTTTTCTCTAAGATCTTTCTTATTGAAGTTATTCGTTCTTTTTCGTAATGTATGTGCCATATCTTCAGTTTTGGTTTGATTTCCTCCATGATTGGCTAGTTTATATTTCGTAGCATTTCTATTTATCATGCAGTGGTAAGATTCCACTATATTTTTTTAAAATCCGGTAAATGCAAAGCTGGTTTCTAAAAGTGTTTAAAACAGGCGGATTCATTTAAAGCACCTAGGTGGTGATTAAAAAACGAGATAAATCAAGCTTAAAAACACGCTAATATTAAAAAAAAAGGTAAAGAGATGAAATTATGAAACGCTAGAATTTAAATAATTATTAAAAGACATAATTTGCTAAGTTTACGTTAACAGCAATTAATACGTTTAATGGCAGCATGCATAAAACAGTATAACCGCAAGAAAAAAAAAGAAATACATAGTAATAATTACTCAAACAACAACTGGACATGTGCACAATTAAATCAGATAGAATGAATGGAAAAGTTCAATTGTGATTGAGGATATTATAATGAAGATATAATATGAAGTAGTGAAAGAGATTGCAAATTATGGCATGAGAGGATTTAAAGAAAAAATATAAGAGACGGGTCAAGTAAAAACAACTGTGGGCACATACAAGCAAAAAAATAAGAAGGCTTCAGAAAAAAAGAACAGGTTAGGCAATTAGAATAGTGACCATTTCCAATAAGGAAACAACCATGTATAATAAAAGGTTGTAAAAAAATAATTAAATTAATAGAAAATAAGGCATGTCCATCATATTTCACAAGATGGGTTAATCAAGAAAATGAGCAGATTATGAAACCCAGTTGTGCCATAACAAATAAAGACGCGAAATTAACGAAGGTCGAATTCTTAAATTATTAACAAAGACAGGAGTAAAACGATAAAAAGGGTAAATTGCTGTAGGCATGCTTTGGGGAAATATAAATAATATGAATTTTTAATGAATTACAGATAAATAATATTAAGGGCTATTACACAAGATGTATAATATACAAAACAGCTCAATGGTTTGTGGCACACTGGACCAGTTCCAATTTTGAGCTCTGCTCCCTTTAATTAGCGAACATTACCTCAGGGCGGCAAATATTCATGTTTTTGTAAATGATGTGGTAAAATTGTGATCGTTATGCAGGTCAGGAAATTAATGCTAAGACATGTCAAATATGTTTCCAAAAAAAATAGCCGAATTTGTGAAATCAAAAGTTTCTAGAAATATTTTTTATGTGTCTAATGTATGTAAATTTGCGACAATGTAAAGCTTTTTAATTAAAAGTTTATTTACTTGCATTTTATGGACACTTATTCAACTTTTACAGACACAATGCGTACTATTTCGTATTTTTTGTAAATTCTCCACAAGCCATTTTCTTTATTTGCTTTAAGAAACTTTGTCATCGTATTTAACCAATGTAAAATAGATGTCTCCAGCGTGGAAGCAGGGACTCCATCTCGAGGGGACCATAATTGGAATAGTGTGGCATGTCAAGTATGCAGCAAATCCATCAAGAAAGGAATAGTGTGGCATGTCAAGTATGCAGCAAATCCACCAAGAAAGGAATAGTGTGGCATGTCAAGTATGCAGCAAACCATCAAGAAAGGAATAGTGTGGCATGTCAAGTATGTAGCAAAACTAACAAGAAACGAAAGTAGAAAACGGTGGGTGTTCAAATCCAACAAGTTGCAAATGTATATTAGTCTCACGGAGGTAAAACCGTACACCTAGTTCTGAGGCGAACGATACACTCGCTGGTCCCGGGTTAATCCGCTGCTGCAGAATTACAGGTGGACTAAGACGCGTAAGACGACCAATTGCTATTATGACGCGAACAGAGATCATGTGAACGGCAAACACACTGTCACTGAGCAGACTGTTACAGAATGAAGCGAAATATTTTAATATGAAAGGGAATATCAAGTAAATAATAACACCTGCATTGAAGAGTAACTGCGGAACAAGAGGATATGGTGACCAATACACACATTAAGTTGATACGTAATAGATATGAAAGCAGTTTCTGTGTGGGAAATGAAAGTGTAAAAACGACAGCAGAGAAGAACAGAAGAGTACGACGGAAGTATAATGCCGCTGATAGTTACCGAAAGTAGAAGAAACTAAAATAATAACTCAGGACTATTTTAATCTTATGAGAAGTGACTGATTATACGCAACACGTAGAATACACTACAACTGTTGAAAGTTCGTCAAGAAAATGAAATGTCGATGGACAAGAGATATTCACTTAATGTAAATAGGATTAACTACAGATTTCTTTTTATTAGATAGCGTATCAAATACATTGATCTGGTCATAGATTTGCGGCACACTTTGCTTCACAGTAACTTTTTCACAAGCCTAGTGTCCATATTTGAATACATTTAGTAGAACTTGAAAAGATTACAAAACTGCAATCCATGACCGATAGAAGAGACTGCAGAGCCCAGCTGCAGTCAGAGAAACTCCGAAGACTGACCGACCATCCAATGCACCAGAGACTAAACAATTTGGGAAATGGGAAACTAAAGCGGAGAAACTTTGCAGAAATAGCCAAAGCAAAGATGCACGAAGATCCCATAAACGCAATAAAAACACCAAAACCCATCACTACTGTACGAAAACCTACCTGGAGGCAGGATATATTTCCAGAGGCGGTAGAAAATATACCAGGTATTGCAAACAAAAACTGCCAGACTGAAAAAAAAAGGAGAGATACTACCCTAAGCTTCATAACGAAAAGCTACCCAAGCATGGACTGGACCCATGCATACACCGACGGTTCTGTAACAAATACTACACAGAACGGAGGGGCAGGAGCATTCCTGAACCTACCAAATGGCAGAAAAATAACACTGTCATTCGCTACTGGTAAGTACACAAGCAATTTCAGAGCGGAGGCAGAGGCAGTGGGGGCGGCAGTGGAAGAAATGGTGACACGCAGTGAAAATGAAAGCCATATAGTCCTGCTTACAGATGCTCTCGCCGTAGTCACAGCGCTAAAAAGCCAGAAAAATACTGAGTTTAATGACTTAAGAGCAGCACTCTGCAAACTGTGCCAGCAGTCCGCACCAAAAAGGGTAGTGGTACAGTGGGTCCCATCACACTGCAACATCCAAGGCAACGAGGAGGCAGACAGACTGGCAAAAGAAGGTGCAAGACTACCACAAACAGATACTAGTATGACGTACGAAGAGTCAAAACGGCTTATCAAAGCCAGATACATGACCAAATGGGAAACCGAACATACTGGTTACACCAAAAACGATGCCTATTACCAGTTGAACCGAAGAGAGCAGGTCGTTGTCTTCAGACTTCGCACTGGCCACAATAGACTGAGGTACCACCTATTCAACAAACTGAAGATAGGGTGTACCGACGAATGCCCGTGCGGTACTGGTAAAATGACCGCTGAACATCTGCTGCAGAACTGCCCGACATACGAGGATCAGAGAGAGCAGATGTGGCCATCACCAGTGGAACTGCAAGACAAGCTCTATGGCAGTGGCGACAGCCTCATGATGACCGCCGCTTTTTTCGAAAAAATAATGGTTACTGTCTGACTGCGTACGAAGAAGAAGAAAAAGAAGAATACATTTAGTGAACGGTCAGTTGCGAGGGGGCTTCAAAGGAAAACCTTTAATATATTTTTTGGTAAATTTATTCTGAACAAGTGAAACACAACTGTATCGTTTTTCGACTTAGTCACCAATGGGTTCGATACGTCCCTTGGCGCTTATAAAGTGGATGGGTTCCTGTAGAAATAATTCTCTTGGTCGTATGTGACCACCCATGCACCCCCTGCTGGACCTCTTCATCAAACCTGAAAGTAATTCTTTCCAATGCCTCTTTTAGTCGTTAAAAGACGTGGAAATCACTTGGGGCTAGGTCTGGTGAGTACGACGGATATGGTAGACATTGAAAGTGCAGGTCCTCGATGGTTTCAACCGTTGCACGGAAAGTATAGAATTGAGCATTGTCATGTTGTAAAAAGACACATTTATTCAGAATTCCACGTCGTTTGAATTTTACTGCGGGTCGAAGACGATTCCTGAGAATATATGTCTACGTGGCACTGGTAACGTTGTTCCCTCTAAAACAACATCTCGTTCATACCAAAAGAAAGTCAGCACGACCTTCCCTGCAAATTGCTGCCTGGGAGATTTCTTCGGTTTCAGTGAGTAGAGAGGTGCCATTCCTTGCTCACTCTCTTTGTTTCAGGCTGGTGGTAGTGAACCTAGGTTTCATCTCCATTAACAATTCTTGATAGAAAACCATTACATTTTGCTTCAAAGCTCCGCAAAAGTTCCTGACAGACATCAACACGTCGTTGTTTTAATTCTGGTGTAAACTGCCGTGTCACCCGCGTGCAAACACTTCGTGATACTGTAGTACATCACGGATGACGTGATAAGCTGAACCTTGGCTGGTGTCCAGATCTGTTGAATCTTGGCTGGTGTCCAGATGTGCTGAACCTTCGCTGGTGTCCAAATGTGCTTAACCTTGGCTGGTGTCCAGATGGGATGAACCTTGGCTGGTGTCCAGATGTGCTGAACCTTGGCTGGTATCCAGATGTGCTGAACCTTGGCTGGTGTCCAGATGGGATGAACCTTGGCTGGTATCCAGATGTGCTGAACCTTGGCTGGTGTCCAGATGGGATGAACCTTGGCTGGTGTCCAGATGGGCTGAACCTTGGCTGGTATCCAGATGGGCTGAACCTTGGCTGGTGTCCAGATGAGCTGAACCGTGACTGGTGTCCAGATGTGCTGAACCTTGGCTGGTATCCAGATGTGCTGAACCTTGGCTGGTGTCCAGATGGGATGAACCTTGGCTGGTGTCCAGATGGGCTGAACCTTGGCTGGTATCCAGATGGGCTGAACCTTTGCTGGTGTCCAGATGAGCTGAACCGTGACTTGTGTCCAGATGTGCTGAACCTTGGCTAGTGTCCAGATGTGCTGAACCTTGGCTGGTGTCCAGATGTGCTGAGCCTTGGCTGGTGTCCAGATGTGCGCTAATTTCATTCACAGCCAATCGGCAAATTTTCTTTACGAGGAGGTCAACGTCTGCAATCGACTCTGGGCGTCACTACTCGGTGTACCTGACCTGGTCGTGAGCAATCTGTCGCAGAACTCACGCCATTTAGGAAAGACTCTACTCCACTCATTCACTTGCTGGAGTGAAAGGCATGCAGCACCGTACTAGATCGTCATTCCTTGGAGGATTTCTACAGGTTTTACCTATTCGCTGCTCAAAATACAGATAACGGAACGCTGCTCCAATTTGGTGCATGTCAATAGGGAGGCGACCATCTTTTAACAGCAGTTATGACATCATAGTGTTCGCCTGAACTCGATGGTAGGTGCAGGACACTTTTGACATCTGTAGCAACAATATTAAGTTACAATAAATAGACATGTATTATTGTCTAATGTCTATCCCACCTTGAAGGTTTTAATTTAAAGCCACCTCGTAAAATCAGGAACACCTAAATTATTTCTGAAAACAGCTAAAAATGCCTCCTGCTGAATTAGTGTACAACTAGTGTAAAACTATAGTGTAAAACTGTAATGTAAAACTGTAGTGCACAACTAGTGTTAAACTGTAGTATACAACTGCTTAGTGTCAAATGTATGTTGAGAACTCAATTTTTATTTATAACTAAATGACACATTTCTTTATTGAATTTAGATAATCTACCACAACCTGGTAAACAAAACCAATTCTGAAAATGGCAAACAGAAATGTGAGTCATGACGCAAGTGTGTGTGGTCGTAGTTCAGCAGCAATATGAACTTAACACTTGTTCATAAGTGGGCTGCTATTTAAAATCAGGTTATCTTTAATTGTAATGCTGTATGCAGCTTTCTATCACTGAATATCTTCTATTACTTACGTTTAACACAAAGACCGTGGAACTCTACGGAGTTCAAAAGGTGACATCTCTCGGCAACACTCCACGGCTTGTAGACGCACATACTTCCATAATGGGTCCATCCTTTTGGACACAGCCCATCATCCACCTGGACAAGGCTGCCAAGAACGTCAGTGTGCAGGAAGTCTGAAGACGAGATGTCTTTCAGCGCGGAATCTCTGTACATAGACGCTGCGCTGTCGTCTGAAAGGGGGGTGTATGTTTGACCGACTTCAGAAATGGGTTGTTGGATGTCTGGTGCTGACACTGGGAGACCTAGCGAGAAATTGACTGCACCGTCTTCTTTCATGATGCTGCTGGCTTGGTCATCAGTGTGAACTTCTGTAAGGACAATTAACTGTTATTAGTCTGTGGGTGTATCATGTGCTCATTTCATTATTTTCACAAGTCAGTGATAGCAGTTTACTTGTTGGTTCTCTTTTCAATATACATATACACAACGTTCAGCAGTGTTGCAACCAGATTGTCATTATCAGATATACACAGACACACACGCGCGCACGCACGCACGCACAGACACACACAAACACACACACACACACACACACACACACACACATATATATATATATATATATATATATATATATATATATATAGGAGGAAACATCACAGGTAATCACTTCAGCTATACGATGGTTCCAGTGTGGGAAATGTCCCTGGCTTACTGAAACCACCATCTTTGACCCAATCATGAAAGAACACCTCGTTCGTGTGGAAAAAAAACACTGGTCTCCTGACCAGATATTCAGTGAACAAATGTCGGAAGTAGTGAGTTACGTGAGAAACAGTTTACTCTGATAGATGGACACAGGAATTGTGTCCATGAAAGAATACATGGGAAAAACGACCTGGCAGTATTTGTGATTTGCGACAAAAATTCACTCAACGTGATGGCTGTACATGCTACCAGGCATGATACAATGATGGTCCCGTATTTTTGAACCACCGAAGCTCTCTATGTGTTCTTGAATAAAAAAAAAAAACTCAAATACTGTCATTGTTAAGTCGGAGTCCGAAACAAGGTACAAGGACAGAAGCACTGAGGTCAGTCAGAAAATTCCTTGAGGTGATATTTCAAGTTCTCCAGGACATGATAGACAAACGAGATCAGTAGGACAGGAACTGAGGCAAATAGCTATATAACCCCATTATCTTACTTTGCTAGGATTTTGGAATAAAGTACTCATTCACAATGGCTGTATTACAAAGAGGCTGCAGGATTCTGTCATGATCTTCTGCGATGCTACCCTGAATTTGAAAGCCGTGCTACATCATTTTGATGATGGAAGAGAAAAACTCGGTTCTATCAAGAACGGAATATTGACATTAAAAAATGTCAATCATGATAGAAAACGAATGGACGACGAGAGCTCGAGAGAGGCTGGGGAGTAAATGGAAAGTGCAATGAAAGAGATCACTCGACCACCTTCATTTAGAAATGAACGAAAGGCTAGAGAGTTTGCACGACACTGAAGCTAAGTTTGGGTTCTCTCAAGATGTTGAGGGACTGTGTTACGGTGCCGACAATAGCGAAAATCTGGATGAATTGTACAGCTCCAATGTTGATACATCAACTATTCGAAAACATTTTGATTTGCAGAAGGTTATTTTCAAATAGGACCAACACAAATATAAAGATCTGAAGCGCTTTTCTAGTTTATTGCTCAATATAGTGATGAGTACGTCTTCGCCAATCATTGATAAGATAATGCAATCCCTTACAGTCTCCATCGTCAGCCGGCTGTTAGAAATCATTCTTGATAATTTGGCAGGCAACCATAGCACAAAGGATGTTTAAGTGGAAATAACAGCATTACAGAACTAAATTGAATAATGTCAAAAACTTGTATTAAAAATCATGTTGATAAAATGCGCACAAACAGTTAACAATTAATTGCAATACATGCTCAAATTATGGAAAAATGTAGACGTCTGTTCTGCAAATAGAATTGGCTATTAACTCCACAGACACGGCGGCCCGGACGTTCATCATCGTTTGGACCAGGAAAACATAATTGCCAACTTACTGCACATAGCGAAGAAAATAATAACTATACTTAAGTGTACTTGTTACAGCAATAACTATAACTTGGTGAAACTGCAGTCGAAGTGACGTTTATAAAGACCACGCCGATGTTGGATATGTTATGGGAAACGGTCATTTTGAACACGTTGTGAAAGTAAGCCATCTTGATGGGATATGTGACAGTTGAGGTGAGGTGATGAGGACACTGATAAATCTAACAATATGCCAGAGAAGAAAATCCACAACATAGTTGATTAGCTGCACTAAGATCATGAACAATGTTAAGATGAAACATAATACTCTAGGGCAGTCTATGTGGACCTTTCTAATGTCTCTCTGCTGAATGTCAATTCTGTTTGTCAGTAAATAACACTAATTAAAACATTACATTAATTAGAAATTCCAGTATATGTCTACTGCTGAAAGATTAGAGCGCTGATTAGTACTAAATGTACCACTTTATTACTATTCACAAAGCACTTCTATTGAGCTTGGCTGTAAATGTTTTAAAAATAGAAAGTCTGATATGCATGGACGTTTAAAAGAAACAATACCTTTAAAACACAATAGTTTTTATTCACATCAGTATATCTCCATGTCTTCTTGTTTGTTGAGAAATGGTTTCAAGTATTGTCTACCACTTTAGACGAAAAACATAAGTTCAATTGTTAATTAAACAAAAGCAATCACCTCTGCCCTATAATCGCCACACGATACAGTAAGACTTAATAAGATGACACGACTCTGTTCATGTCTGAAACGCCCAAGGGGCTTTAAACAACACTAGTCTGTTTTTTCTTCTGCCATATTTATTACTTTAAAAAAAAAATTCTCACCTTCAAAGTAAGGGTATCTCTGTCAATGCAATTAACTTGCACGTGTACGTATCAGTCAAGAAGCATAGTTTCTCGGCAACATTGATGCAGGTAGGGCACACGTTCGGTACTCAATTCGAATAAAGTTAGGACACCACTCTTAAATATGCCAGGACGTATGTGGAGCTCAATGAACTCATAATTTTAGAAAAAAAAACATTTCCAGTCTAAGATATATATTTTTTAACGTCGCATATAGTCGTATTGCATATTCTGTGCCAGGCAATGATATGGCTAGAGCTGTAGCTTATTTGTCACGAGGAGACTGGTTCACGTCCTTGCTATCTTTGTCTCCTTCTCTAACAGTAATGTCAGGAACATAGTTTTACAGCAGTCTCTTTGGTTTGAGAGACAAGCGACGCAAGTCAAGTTCTAATTTACATGAATATACGAGGGGTGTTCAAGTCCAACAGTGACTTTATTTTTGTAATGAAAATATAAATTTTTTTCAAGTAGTCAAAATACCATTTATTTTCCCAACATATTCTCTTGCAAAGTGTATACATTTATCACATAATTTAAGAAATTCATGAAAAGTTTCAGAGCAGAAAGATTTGCCAGTATGTCTGAACCAATCCAGAACAGTCTGATTCTCTTCGTCATCAGTGTTACAATGTTGACCTTATATGAATTCTTTCAGGGTTCCAAACAGATGGAAATCGCATTGAGCTAAGTCTGGGCTGTTAGGTGGATGTGGCAATACCCCACAGCAGAATTACTGCAGAAGGCACATAGTGCGGCGAGCCGTGTAAGGTCGAGCGTTATATTACAAGAGCATGACGCTCTTTGTGGTTAAATCCTACACGCACTAACCTTCCAAAAATGCAAATGTTCATGAATAATAGTGTTCACCATACCCAGAGAAAGACTTGCCTCTTGTGCAATTTCGCGACAGGTTATGCGTCGATTTTCCAGGATAAGGCGTTCCACAGTCTGGATATTCACAGGAATGACTGTTGTGGGTTAAGAGCTACCACGGCCGGATCATCACTCACGGTTATACAGCCTTCTCTAAAACGTTTACGCCATTCACATTTCTTACTGCGGCTGACTGTCTCATCACCGTGTTGTGATTGCAGTCTTCTGTAAATTTTCGCAGGTTCCACACCTTCTTTCTCAAGAAATGTCATCACAACTTTCTGTTCCATTCAAATACTAAAAGTGTTGTCCGTCATTTTTATATATCTGTTATTTATTTTATTTAATTTATTTATTTAAAAAAAATATTTTATTTTATTTATATATTTATTATTTATTTTTTTAATTTCTCAGGCCTATGACCATAAGTTCCTCTAACTAATGATAGTAGTTCCACCCGGCTATACCCCATTCAGGTAGAACTAGAACAAAAAGCCCGGTTCTCTTTGAACTCCTCTCGTATTACAGGTTAAGGTTTCAGTTGACGAAGTTGAGTTTTGATTTGTGATCTTCTCGTTAAAACTGACAGACCATCCAATGCACCAGAGACTAAATGAATTTGGAAAAGGGAGAATAAGGCTGATACAATTTGTGGAAATAGCCAAAACAAAGATCAGAGAAGACCCTATGAACGCCATATCAACACCAAAGCGCATCCCTACTGAACGCATACCTATCTGGAAGCAGCAGATCTTTCCAGAGAGGATGGAAAATATACCAGGTATTGGATACAAGAACAGCCACACTGAAAAGGAAAGAAGAGACATAACCTTGAAGTACTTAGAGAAAAACTGCCCAAGCACAGACTGGACCCATGTCTACTGTGACGGTTCTGCAACAAACGCAGCAGAGAATGGAGGGGGAAGGGTATTCCTGAGCCTAACAAACGGTAGAAAGATAACACTGTCAGTGGCAACAGGAACATTTTCAGGCAATTTCAGAGCGGAGACAGAGGCATTGAAAGCTGCAGTAGAAGCAATGCTGACAGGCGAAAGAAATGAAAGCCCGATAGTCTTGTTTACAGATGCACTGTCCGTGGTTACGCACTAAAAAGCCAGACAAATTAAAAACTTAATGACTTAAGATCAGTACATTGTCAACTATGGCAGCAGTCTGCACCCAAAAGAGTTGTGGTACAGTGGGTTCCATCGAGGAGGCAGACATGCTGGCAAAAGAAAGTGGAAGGTTACCACAACTAAATTCTAGTATGACCTACGAAGAGTCCAAAAGGTTTATTAGAGCCAGATACATGGCCAATTGGGAAACAGAGCATACTGGCTACACAACAAAGGATGCTTATTACCAGTTGAACTGAAGAGGGCAGGAAGTGGTCTTCAGACTCCGCACAGGTCACGACAGACTGAGGTACCATCTTTTCAATAAACTGAAGATATGTGTTACTGAATAATGCACCTGTGGTACAGGAAAAATGACCCCTGAACATCTGCTGCAAAATTTCCAGACATACGAAGACCAGAGAAAGCACATGTGGCCATCACCAGCGCCAACACTAGATAAGTTCAATGACAGTGTCGACAACCTCAGAATGACTGCTACTTTCTTCGAATAGACTCAAGTTTTGACAGCGTACGATAAAGAAGAAGAAGTTGAAGATCGTCTCGTTGCGATACAAAAGAATATAATTAATTTTTTTTTGGAATTGTGTGTCTGATAAAGTAATATCTTTAAATGAAAAGTCAGAAATAAATTTATATTTAATTTGTAAATATTCCACACATAAGATGCAAATATTAGGACGCTCGAACCAATAGCAGGCAAAGGCAGACAAAATAAACGCCTTGAAATTTCGTTAACTTCGCCAGACTATCAGTTGCAAGACCACTAGATTCTTTTTTGTCGAGCCACCATGGTGGGATCAAACTAGAATAGGCATGTAGAAAGGGGAGGCGCAAAATAAGAGTTACGGAAAGTCAGAAAGAGAAGCTGGCAACAGAAGAGTGACGTAAAGCCAGAAAGAGGTGGCAACAATAAAATGACGGAAAGCCAAAAAGAGGTGGCAACAAAAGAATGACGGAAAGCCAGAAAGAGGTGGCAACAAAAGAATGACGTAAAGCCAGAAAGAGGTGGGAATTAAAGAATGACGGAAAACCAGCCAGTAGCGCATCTTCAAGATCGGTGTATCTCTAGTGCATCCCAGAACCAATCGCGTCCCTTCATTCCTGATACGTTCTAACCGTTCGCACCGTATTCTTGAAAGTGTGAGAAAAATGGTATCGTGACATACATGAATGACTCAGGGAAACTGAAATAGGCGTTCAGGGAGTCAATTATAACCTCTCATGACACGTACATCAGAACCTAACTTTTCATTCAAGGTGTTGAAAGGTTAAAAGTCAAAAATAAACTTTCTACAACAAACAGAACGTCAAATCCACTTATCCTAATCCATAATTTCCATCTCTCTCTCTCTCTCTCTCTCTCTCTCTCTCTCTCTCTCTCTCTCTCTCTCTCCCTCTCTCTCTCATTCTCTGTCTGTCTGTTTCCGCGAGCTTTCATACATACTAGTATTTTGATCTACTTCTAATTTTCTTACCCTGGTTACTTCAGAACAAACACTTGCCTGCAAAGCTAACAGCTGGTTGCTTTATGGAACTGGTTGTATACAGACTCTGCAGAGTCTTCTAAACCAGTATAAAGACGTTAAGTTAAGTTATATGTTAGTAATAATTGTGTACTAAGCATATACAACATAAACTTGCTTACTGATTATGCAAAGACCTTTGATTCCAATCCCTCCGAATCCGTCACAATACAAAGCGATGGCCCTGTCTGATGACCCTTGACCTCGTGTCACACAGAATCGTCCATACTGGTACCATCCCCTAGGGCACACCTGTGTACTGTCCGACAGAGGTGATCCATCTGGAAAGAAATGTTATGAAATTCACCAGCTTTTGATCAACAGTAGAGTAAATTATAGAAAACAAAACTGGACAGATAGGTTTGTTCGGACCATGACATTGCAATAAGCTTCAGTGCAACATTTGATCCTACATATTATCACGAGCACTGTGATTCCTCCTCCATAACATGCAACTTTTTCAGTTTAAAGTTGTCAAATGTCGCCAGCAATTGATCCTTGTTTTTATCCTTACCTTTGGGTTCTTCTTGGTGTGTACTGACATCATCGTCGACTCATTTTCATTACGTGTTCTTTGTCCTCTTTGCTTTTGTCTCGTTCTTTGTGTCGTGTTTATAAGAAAAAAGAAGCTGTCTCAAATATGCCAAATAGTGTAAACATTTCTCAGTGAATCGTCTTTGTGTAATTGGAGAACTCATAAACTGGTAGAGAAGTAGTGCACATTACTCCGAGTGTGACCTAACCATGTGTTAGTTGGAGAACTCATAGACCGGTGATAGAGATGTCGTGCACATCACTCCGAGTGTGACATAACCATCTGCTAGTTGGAGAACTCATAAAATGGTAGAGAAGCTGTACACATCACTCCAAGTGTGACCTAACCATCTGCTTTGGAAATAAATCTCTAGAAACTATACACAGTTTACAGTGAACACAATAGTCATTAACTCTTTTCCTTGAGATCGGAAGGAAAACAAGAAGGGGAAGGAGAGGAAATTTACATGACTTTAGTATTTGAATAACACAAACAATGTACACACTTCTTGTACAATTAAACAATGTACACACTTCTTGTAGCAAAGCATATGGGTTGCATATTAATATTTGGACAACATAAACTATGTTAATAAGGAAAACATACACGAAAACATACACATAAATCTGGCAAAGATGGCGCCGTAACTGGCTGCGAGTCTACATTTCTCTACTGTTTTGGATCATTATGGATGCGGCAAGACCACGGATTTGCCTGGAATTCACACTAGTCGACGACTTACACTTGTGTTCACGGATACGTGGAGTTGTTTTCCGTCTGGACTTGTTATTTCGTTCTTTTTTTGTGATTTCTTCCATCCGTTTATCCTGGTCTGGACGCCGGCTGAATGGCGCTACGCTTAAACTAGTTATACCTGTGTCGTATCTCACGGGTTAGTTCTGCCGGTTCACCTTCACGAATTTGGCGTGTGGGAATTTTAGATGCTACTATGATGAACTAAATACAGCTGGGGAGAGATGCCAGACTCACTCAAACGCTGAGTGTTGTCCATACGACCTCTTGTGGTTATCGAAAAGGCACGACAAACTCAGAACTGCGTTAGATGCCTTCCCACCTTTCTACCCTGCGGGTTACATGTTTACGGAAAGGCTTCGGTGGTAACCCTGAGGCAAAATCTGCATCCTATGCTATCTCCAGTCGTCTCGATGAATGTCTTGCCACTGGCAAAAGGTAGCTTAGGCTCTGTGAGTGAGGTTGACAAAAGGTGCAGTTTCTTCCTCGCTTTAATCCAAATCTCCGCGCAAGTCACCAATTTTAGCGGACACAGCAAGAGATACGACTGTACACACGGCTGAACATAGAGAGTGGTCTTCATCACTTGTGATGGACAAACTATCACACGTAGCTCACAGAAACGATGATAACAAACATGAAGAAGTAAACAGTTATTTGCATCTTGGACAGATAATAGCAAGGGATGGTAGACGTGAAAGAGAAGTCTAGAAAGGGGAATAGTAATGAAAAAATACACATTTAATAACAAGACACATATATTTACATCCAGTCAAACAGCAAACAAACTAAGAATGAGAGTCGTCAGGTGTTAAAGATATTCATCATTACCACGTGATCCGAAAATTTAAACGATAAGCAAACAGTAGTAGTAGTAGTAGTAGTATTAGTAGTAGTGGTAGAAGAAGTAGTAGTAGTAGTAGTTGTATTAGTAGTAGTACTAGTAGTAGTAGAAGTAGTAGTAATAGTAGTAGTAATACTAGTAATACTAGTAGTAGTAGTATTAGTAGTAGTAGTAGTAGTAGTAGTAGTAGTATTAGTAGTAGTAGTAGCAGTATAAGTAGCAAAACATGTAGCAGTAGTAGTCCACCAAAGCGTCAAGGACCCGTCGATCCTATAGAGTGTGCCCACTATATATGTGTTGTCCAGGCTGCATGTAGTGAGGATAGTTATTTCTGTTTGGCCTAGTCAACAGGTGCAATATCAGCTGCGAAGGCGGGACCACGTGAAAGAGGGCAGATGGCCACCATTAATGTCTATGGTCATGTTGACCAGACCGTACAAATATTTAAGCGAGGGCTTGGAGCACTGAAGACTATGGCTGCTGCAAACTTGGAACATCGCCTTCTGTTCAACATTTTTCGTCAGATCATGTCGTGTTGTCTGTTATCGATTACGAACTGGGCATCCTCACACTATCAAGAACACTGTGTGATAGGTTGGAACGCATCCAGAATGAAGGTATGTGATTGGTTCTGGGCTGCATTAGAGATACCCCGATTGTAATTATATGGTGCATTTTGGGATTTGTATCGGTGACATCCAGACATAAACTAGGCACAAGTCAAAGCGCATATGCTTGTCACCACAGATACGCGGCATTCTTTATACAGTGGTATCTTAGACATCAAGGGATCTAGAATCAAGAGCGGGGCGTCATGGAAAGGCACAGGCAGAAAAAACAATCGGACATGTCATCCCAGCTGAGACGATAGCCAAGGGGGAAGAATGGGTTCACACTTGTGATAGAATGATAGAGTACCAGAGAGTGATCATAACCTTAGGCAAGGAATGCAGAGAATGGGACAACGGGAGAGCAGCGGACGAGGTGAATCGGTTCATAAAGGAAAACACGCAGCATAGTGATGCCATCATATACACCGACGAATCAGTGCCGCTCAACGGGACATCAGTCTGGGACTTCTCGGCTATAGTGAGAGGACAGGTCGTTGCCGAGTGCAGTAGGGCATACATGTCAACAACCTCCAGTTTGAGAATGAAGATGGAAGCAGTGACCTGAGATGGATAGCTGAGACCTCTTTAACAAAGGCAGTCATCGTGACAGACGCGCAAGCCGTACATCAGAAAGTACAGAAGGGATGGCTTACGTACGAGTGGGTAGCAGCTGTTGAGGCCTCAAACCTCCAGAGTTTGACATGGATCTGCTGTCCTGATCATGCTTGGGTTCAGAGCAACGAAAGAGCTAACATCTTGGCTTCATAAGCTCCCATAATGGGCACGTTAGTGATGGATAGGAATGACATTTTGAAAGCAACCAATGATCGCTTGTTGGATGAGGACACTGCAAGAAGCAATCCACATGCTGCAAAGTTTCGACATTAAACGTGGTTCGAGCGGAGTATGGCGCATGATAGGGCAGAGCAAGACAGTGTACATCCAGCGAGCAACAGGGACCATCAGCATCCGTACCCTGCGCCATTTGCTGAGAGAGACTGAGCACCTAATGTTATGTCCAGAGTGAAGTGACGTCGATTTTTCAAAACATAAACAGAATGTCAATGCCTTGCATCAAGAGCTGACGGGCGGGACGCCCACAGAACGCCTGATCGAATAGGGACAGAGGGCGATGAATTACATAAATTAAACGAAAACATAAATTATGAATAGGTTCTGAATGGGAAAGGAAATACCGAAAGACATACGAATTAGTCAACTCAAATATTTTGGAGATATAAAGAAAACAATCCTGGGGATAACGGTTGAAGGAGAATGGACAAAAGGAAAACAGCGCCATAAATGCGATAGCAACATAAGGAGATGGACAGTCTGTTGGTGTGTACCATCGAGGCACAAGACAGAGAATGTAGGAGGTCCATTGCAGCATAACTACGTTGCGAAGACGGCACTCATCACAAACATCATCACGCGTCTTGAGCAGCAACATATTTATTCTCTTATCTTCTTTGAAACAATATCATCAACTTTATCCTTCTTCTTCTTCTTCTGCGCAGTCAGACAGTAACCATTATTTTTTCGAAAAATGCGGCGGTCATCCTGAGGCTCTCGCCACTGCCATAGAGCTTGTCTTGCAGTTCCACTGGTGATGGCCACATCTGCTCTCTCTGATCCTCGTATGTCGGGCAGTTCTGCAGCAGATGTTCAGCGGTCATTTTATCAGTACCGCACGGGCATTCGTCGGTACCACCTATCTTCAATTTGTTGAATAGGTGGTGCCTCAGTCTATTCTGGCCAGTGCGAAGTCTGAAGACAACGACCTGCTCTCTTCGGTTCAACTGGTAAAAGGCATCGTTTTTGGTGTAACCAGTATGTTCGGTTTCCCATTTGGTCATGTATCTGGCTTTGATAAGCCGTTTTGACTCTTCGTACGTCATAATAGTATCTGTTTGTGGTAGTCTTGCACCTTCTTTTGCCAGTCTGTCTGCCTCCTCGTTGCCGTGGATGTTGCAGTGTGATGGGACCCACTGTACCACTACCCTTTTTGGTGCGGACTGCTGGCACAGTTTGCAGAGTGCTGCTCTTAGGTCATTGAGCTCAGTGTGTTTCTGGCTTTTTAGCGCTATGACTACGGCGAGAGCATCTGTAAGCAGGACTATATGGCTTTTTTTTTCTTTATGTGTCACCATTTCTTCCACTGCCGCCCTCAGTGCCTCTGCCTGCGCTCTGAAATTGCTTGTGTACTTTCTAGTAGCGAATGACAGTGTTATTTGGCTGCCATTTGGTAGGTTCAGGAATGCTCCTGCCCCTCCGTTCTGTGTAGTGTTTGTTACAGAACCGTCGGTGTATGCATGGGTCCAGTCCATGCTTGGGTAGCTTTTCGATATAAAGCTTAGGGTAGTATCTCTCCTTTCTTTTTCAGTCTGGCAGTTTTTGTTTCCAATACCTGGTATATTTTCTACCACCTCTGGAAATATATCCTGCCTCCAGGTAGGTTTTCGTACAGTAGTGATGGGTTTTGGTGTTGATAGTGCGTGAATGGGATCTTCATGCATCTTTGCTTTGGCTATTTCTGCAAAGTTTCTCCGCTTTAGTTTCCCATTTCCCAAATTGTTTAGTCTCTGGTGCATTGGATGGTCAGTCAGTCTTCGGAGTTTCTCTGACTGCAGCTGGGCTCTGCAGTCTCTTCTATCGGTCATGGATTGCAGTTTTGTAATCTTTTTAAGTTCTACAATTGGCGTTGACTTCATGCCTCCTGTTATAACTCTCATGGCTTGGTTTTGAAGTTTGCTAACTTTATCGAAGTTCGCCTTTGCTGCTGTTGTCCATGCCGCAATGCCATACTCGAGAACTGGTCTCACTCTTCCAGTATACAGTTTCTTTAGTATGCCTTCGTCTGCTCCCCAGCTTGTGCCAGCAAGTTTCCTCATGATTACCATTCTTTCTTTGGCTCTCATTCGGTTTCTCTCGATCTGACTTTTCCATGTCATGCGCCGATAAAATGTGACTCCCAGATAGGTTGGGTTGTCGTTTGGCTGCAGGAATTTGCCATTTAAACTTAATTTGGTATTTTAGGGTTTTATTGAAAGCGAGAATATTGTGCATGTGGTTTTCTCCTCATTTATTTTGACCAGCCATGAGTTCGCCCACTCTTGCAGCGATGTTAGGACCTGCTGCATCCGATTTCTGGCTATGGTGAGATTCTTTTCAGAGGTCCACATAGCCAGATCGTCTGCAAACATTGAGCTATGGACTCTCCTTGGTATATTCTCTGTAATGTCGTTTATATATACCAGGAAGAGTGTGAGTGACAGTACTCCCCCTTGGGGTACTCCCTGCTCGAGTGTCACCTTCTTGCTCATCTGCCCTTGTACTTGGACTCTGCCCGTTCTTTGTTTGAGGTAGTGGTTGATCCACTTGTACATTTTCCCACAAACATCACTTCTTCTTAGCTTGACTCTAAGTACGTCTTTCCAGACAACTTTATCCAAAGGTATGGTTTCTAGATTACCGTTTGTTATTTTCATTTATCCATATTTCTCGGTAGTTTCATTACTTAGTATTCCATTCTTTCAATAATTGATGTAGTTTCATTGATCTCAGCGCCAGCAATGTCAATTGAATGCTAATGCAATTATTTCAATCCCATAATATCTCAGAGTCTTGTCGATAATTAATTTGAAGAAAAAAAATGTATCATAGCTTTCAAGATTTGATATAATGCAATAATCGTTGATGTTGTTTGTACTCAAACCACAAAGCTGAAATAACATTACAGTCACAATGCAACACATCCCATCAACCACCTGATTATGACCTTTATTTAAGTAGTTCATAGTTCAAAGTGTATCGATTTAAGACAACTGCTACATCACCTACACGTCTCAGATCATGCTCTGCTTATCGTCTGAGAGTTTTTGGGTGGGTGGGGTGGGGCAGGGTAGGGGAACGTCAAGGGCAAACAGAACCAGAACGGTCCAGACCAAACATGCTCTATCAGACAGACATCGAAGAAAGTCATAGCGGTTTCTTCTAATTTGCACGAGCTCTCGTGACGAGAAATTGAATTAAAACAAGAACTGCCAAGTGGAGTACGTGATAGTGATAACACAATCGTAATTCCTTCATTTTGTGTTTGTCTTTTCCTCGTCACTAAGGAAGGCGTTGTTTGTTTTGAGACACCAATTACTTCTATAGCAAATACCTAAACCAAGCGACAACTGAAAATGCTACGAACAAATCATTGCGAAAACGCCGAGAAGTGTGATCGTGGACATGGAGATCTCATGTTACATGTAAGGTAAATATCACAAGTAAAGTCAATGTCAATTTCCAGTTATTTTCCCATGTAAATAAAGTTCTAACCCTGAACCTCTAGAAGGTTAAAGAAACCAAGAAATCAGGAACCATAGACTTTATTTTAACTTAAGACGCATGCAGCTGTTAAAAAAAATAATGAGAAGATTACTTATACTCGAAGACTTTCGTTGTTGAATTGTTATATGTTTTGAATATTAATTATCTTTCTCATCTTAAGAACATTTGTGTTCATAACTCGTATTCCCTGATCACTTTTTAAAAAAATTTGTGATTTACATATGTCTGATATCATGTATCCTGGTCATTGAAAACATGTCAGATTTTCCATAGTCATGTCATAGAAGTGACCGTAACGATATGCTCATTAATGCAGAAAGATGTTAGTTCAATGATTATGTGAGTAGATGTAACACTGCATTCAATAAAGACGAATCGAGGGACGTTACTGGCGGCGTGCTGTGTTGTTTAACCAGGTACATCCCAACCTAGGCACTGAAGTCAGATGTATGTGTCTAAGTTCACACTGTCTCACGGTGAAACCGCGAATGGCTCATTAAATCAGTCGAGGTTCCTTAGATGACACGATCCTACTTGGATAACTGTGGCAATTCTAGAGCTAATACATGCTTACCAAGCTCCGACCCTCGCGGAAAGAGCGCTTTTATTAGTTCAAAACCAATCGTCGTTTCCCCTTGCGGGGTTGCGGCGTCCCCACTGGTGACTCTGGATAACTTTGTGCTGATCGCATGGCCTCATGTGCCGGCGACGCATCTTTCAAATGTCTGCCCTATCAAATGTCGATGGTACGTGACATGCCTACCATGTTTGTAACGGGTAACGGGGAATCAGGGTTCGATTCCGGAGAGGGAGCATGAGAAACGGCTACCACATCCAAGGAAGGCAGCAGGCGCGCAACTTACCCACTCCCGGCACGGGGAGGTAGTGACGAAAAATAACAATACGGGACTCTTTCGAGGCCCCGTAATTGGAATGCGTACACTTTAAACCCTTTAACGAGGATCTATTGGAGGGCAAGTCTGGTGCCAGCAGCCGCGGTAATTCCAGCTCCAATAGCGTATATTAAAGTTGTTGCAGTTAAAAAGCTCGTAGTTGGATCTCAGGCGCAGGCGGGCGGTCCGGCTCGCGCCGGTTCACTGCCCGTTGTCTCCTGCCCTACCGTCTGCCGGCTCTCTCCCACGGGTGCTCTTCGCTGAGCGTCCTGGGTGGCCGGCGCGTTTACTTTGAAAAAATTAGTGTTCAAAGCAGGCCTCGGCTGCCTGAATAATGGTGCATGGAATAATGGAATAGGACCTAGGTTCTATTTTGTTGGTTTTCGGAACTGGAGGTAATGATTAACAGGGACAAACGGGGGCATTCGTATTGCGGCGTTAGAGGTGAAATTCTTGGATCGCCGCAAGACGAGCTACTGCTAAAGCATTTGTCAAGAATGTTTTCATTAATCAAGAACGAAAGTCAGAGGCGCGAAGACGATCAGATACCGTCGTAGTTCTGACCATAAACGATGCCGACTAGCGATCCGCAGGAGTTGCTTCGATGACTCTGCGGGCAGCTTCCGGGAAACCAAAGTGTTTGGGTTCCGGGGGAAGTATGGTTGCAAAGCTGAAACTTAAAGGAATTGACGGAAGGGCACCACCAGGAGTGGAGCCTGCGGCTTAATTTGACTCAACACGGCAAACACTGAAATGACTGACATGCCGAGACCACTTTTCTGGGGTCTAATATGGAACTGGTGCTGGATTTAGACCCTCAGAAATCTGGGGTTATGCCCCCTGAGGCTCGGTTGGTCTGCATTCAGTGTTTGATAAAGGAATTGACGGAAGAGCACTATCAGGAGTGGAGCAGGAGGCTAAAATTGACTAAACACGCCAATAGTGTAGAATGACTGTCAAAAGAGAGCACCTTCGGGGGGTGTAATAGTGAACATGTGCTGGAATTTAGACCCTCGAAAATCTGGGGCCACCCTCTAAGTAACTTGATTGTCTCGCTAAAGGAATTGACGGAAGGGCACCACCAGGAGTGGAACCTGCAGCTCTATTTGACTGAACACGCCAATACTGTAGAGTGACTGACAAATCGAGAGCACTACCGTTTGGGTCTAATAATGAACGTACGCTGGTATTAGACTCACTGAAGACAAGTCAGCTCTCAAACACTCTAATGAAAGAACGCCACGGAAATCGTGTTTAACCCCGCAGAAACCGCAGATTACAAATACCTGGTCATTTACAAACAAAAGCCCTCAATGAATTCGTCTGACCAAATAGTGAACGGGTGCTGGAAATAGACCATCTGAAGACAGGTCAGTTTTACCCTACTAATGACAGGGCGTTGCTACGGAAAACCAGCTCATATCGAGAGGAGCCGCAGACACTTTGGTTCACGTACCAGGCTGATAAGCCAATGGCGCGAGGCTACCATGTGGGGGATTACGGCCGAACCCTTGTAAGCCGCAATCCCGCCCAAAATCTCAGCACCACTGCAATGGGAAGCTACTACATGCTCGATACCTGGGGCTTGCCCCCCAGCCATATCCGGTAGAGCCGCAGCAAGAGGTCCTTGCCGTCCGCCAATCAAAGCGGGCGGACAACTGCTTGATACTCACCTTATACGGCGATGGGGTGCGAAACCACCAACTAAAGACTTAGTACCTGGTCGGGGTGTCGAAAACAGTAGAGCAGCCACCTCACTGTGAACTGTCGAGACTAAACCAATGACCATGAGAGATGTCTGCACACCAGGCGAACAGCATCTCTGTGACATTACCAGGCTTGTGATCTGGCTAAATGCACGTCGGCTACGATATCTACCTCTGTACGTTATCAGCCATATAACTATCATGCTGGACGCAGAAGAGATGCAGACCAGCGGACATTGCACACCTACCCCACGGTGTCAACACCCCAGGTGGCGGGGAATGCTAGGCGTACCATCTCTGCATAGAAGCCAAGAAAATAAAGGGAAAAAGAGATACCCTACTCACATGCAAATGCTACGTTTCTGGCAGGACGTGACGAACCTGGGATACAGACACACTGGACTGCCTCTCTTCCGGGTAAACCAGTCCATCTCATATCTCTCACATATCATCATTGCACCCTATAGACACGAGTAGTGAAGACTCGATAGTCTGGTAAGACAACTTCCATAAGAGAGACAACTCTGATCATAAACAACTGCTGCCTTGCAGATAGGCTGGGGACAGCCAAAGGCTAAGGAGGGCATCCCTACAGAAATGCCTGTTGAAATCGGATGCACGAGGCCGCAAGCCTAACAAAACAGTGCAACGTAAATCGCAGTATGATGGCAGTACAACCTATTAGAAAAACGCATGGCGCTCATCCTGCGGAGTCCCGCCAGGCAGCGATAGTGCCGGGCCTCACGCCTCGAAGGGGCCCACCCTTGACTACTGGTGGTCACCCACCCATGTGTCGTGGAGTCAAGGCACATGGCTATGGGGCAACTTCTATTGGCCAAAACCTCAAGACCCTCAAAATACTACAGTGGAATGCGGAGGGAGTCATTAACAAAAATCTTTCCCTAACACACCACCTGCATGAAGGTAAGATTGACGTGGCATGTATCCAGGAAACGCACCTCAACAATAACCATAAATTCTCAATCAGAGGATACCAGACCTTCCGTCTAGATAGAGAAGGCCACAAAGGAGGGGTCCTGATACTGACCAGAAACTGCATACCGAGTAGCGCGGTATCTGTTAATCACACCGGACAAGCAGAAATTGTAGGAGTTGACATAATGGCTCAAGAGACGAAGCTCCGCATTTTCAATCTGTACGGACCACCAAATAGAGACCTATCGCTCTCGAGTATGGAGGTCAGAGACTCCAACTGCATAGTAGTTGGAGATTTCAACAGCCAGTCGGAGAGATGGGGATACTCTGACACAGACAGCAGAGGTGACGAAGTGGAAGATTGGGAGATAGATGCAAATCTCTCCCTAATCAATAGGCCGGAGGATAGCCCTAGCTTCTATTCAAGAACATGGCATACCACCTCGACTCCAGATTTGGCCTTCTCCACACAGGACATACACCATAAAATAGACCGCCAGGTGCTAAACCAACTGGCAGGTAGCGACCACAGGCCGATCAGGCTAACCATTGACATGGAAGTAGGCGCACAGGAAACAAAACCGCTCCCGCGTTGGAATTACAAACGAGCCGACTGGGACAGATTTGCAATCCTGACAGATGGGCTGTGTGAAACCATCAACACACGAAACACCAAAATGAAGCCCATGGTAGAGAGCCTAAGCAAGGCAATAATGCAAGCCGCCACTGAAACCATCCCAAGAGGAGCTAGGAAAAACTATAAGCCCTACTGGAATGATGAGTTGCAGAAGTGGAAGATGCAGTAACAAATGCTAGGAACATGGCAGAGCGAGAAAAATCCATGGAGGCAAACATCGCCCTCAAAGCCGCCGCGGCGAAGTACAAACACACTCTCAAGCAAACAGCAAGAGAAAGCTGGAAAAATAAAAACGGAAAGTCTAAACCTGGACAAAGACGGGAACAAGCTATGGAAGCTAGTCAGAGCAGTGAACGACGAAACCCCGTCAAATAAATAAATTACTATCAAGCAGGGCGAGAACTTGATCACAGGTAAGAAAGCCGCAAACGCCTTTGTCGATCACTATGCCAGAGCAAACCACATCGACGTCCCTGCAGATAAGCATACAGACATTAGCGAAGAGCTAAAGAGACACGAAAACATGAATACGGCTCCTGAAGAGCACATGATGGCCAAATTAACAATGCGCGAAATGGAAGAGGCTATGAGAACACTAAAGAAAAGGAAATCTCCTGGAAAAGACGGGATAACAAACGAAATGCTGATGGGGCTGGGCCAAACAGCGAAGAAGAAACTGCTATCGGTCCTGAACCAAAGCTGGAAAAGGGGAATTGTACCACAGGCATGGAAAGATGCAATACTGGTACCAGTACCAAAAACAGGAAAGGACAAAACAGATCCAAATGGATACAGGCCCATAAGCCTACTGAGCTGTGTCGGCAAGCTGATGGAACGGATGATAAACACCAGACTGATGTGGCATCTGGAAGAAAAACTAATACTATATCCACAGCAAGCCGGCTTTAGACAGCACAGATCCACTGAGGACCAGGTCATCCTCATAGCCCAGGAGATAGAAGATGCCTACCAGGCACAGAAACACACAGTAGCTGTTTGGGTGGATCTGGAAAAGGCATTTGACAAAGTCTGGAAAGATGGACTTAGAGTCAAGCTAAGAAGAAGTGATGTCTGTGGGAAGATGTACAAGTGGATCAACCACTACCTCAAACAAAGAACGGCCAGAGTCCAAGTACAAGGGCAGATGAGCAAAAAGGTGACACTCGAGCAGGGAGTACCCCAAGGGGGAGTATTGTCACCCACACTCTTCCTGGTATATTTAAACGATATTACAGAGAATATACCAAGAAGAGTCCATAGCTCAATGTTTGCATACGATCTGGCTATGTGGACCTCTGAAAAGAATCTCACCATAGCAAGAAATCGGATGCAGACGGCCCTAACATCGCTGGAAGAGTGGGCGAACTCATGGCTGGTCAAAATAAACGAGGAGAAAACCACATGCACAATATTCTCGCTTTCATTAAAACCCCATAGTACCAAATTAAGTCTAAATGGCAAAATCCTGCAGCCAAACGACAACCCAACCTATCTGGGAGTCACATTTGATCGGCGCATGACATGGAAAAGTCAGATTGAGAGAAACCGAATGAAAGCCAGAGAAAGAATGGCAATCATGAGGAAACTTGCTGGCACAAGCTGGGGAGCAGACGAAGGCATACTAAAGAAACTGTATACTGGAAGAGTCAGACCAGTTCTCGAGTATGGCATTGCGGCATGGACAACAGCAGCGAAGGCGAACTTCGATAAAGTTAACAAACTTCAAAACCAAGCCATGAGAATTATAACAGGTGGCATGAAGTCAACGCCAATTGTAGAACTTGAAAAGATTACAAAACTGCAATCCATGACCGATAGAAGAGACTGCAGAGCCCAGCTGCAGTCAGAGAAACTCCGAAGACTGACGGACCATCCAATGCACCAGAGACTAAACAATTTGGGAAATGGGAAACTAAAGCGGAGAAACTTTGCAGAAATAGCCAAATCAAAGATGCACGAAGATCCCATAAACGCACTAACAACACAAAAACCCATCACTACTGTACGAAAACCTACCTGGAGGCAGGATATATTTCCAGAGGTGGTAGAAAATATACCAGGTATTGCAAACAAAAACTGCCAGACTGAAAAATAAAGGAGAGATACTACCCTTAGCTTCATAACGAAAAGCTACCCAAGCATGGGCTGGATCCATGCATACACCGACGGTTCTGTAACAAACACTACACAGAACGGAGGGGCAGGAGCATTCCTGAACCTACCAAATGGCAGAAAAATAACACTGTCATTCGCTACTGGTAAGTACACAAGCAATTTCAGAGCGGAGGCAGAGGCACTGAGGGCGGCAGTGGAAGAAATGGTGACACACAGTGAAAATGAGAGCCATATAGTCCTGCTGACAGATGCTCTCGCCGTAGTCACAGCGCTAAAAAGCCAGAAAAACACTGATCTTAATGACTTAAGAGCAGCACTCTGCAAACTGTGCCAGCAGTCCGCACCAAAAAGGGTAGTGGTACAGTGGGTTCCGTCACACTGCAACATCCAAGGCAACGAGGAGGCAGACAGACTGGCAAAAGAAGGTGCAAGACTACCACAAACAGATACCAGTATGACGTACGAAGAGTCAAAACGGCTTATCAAAGCCAAATACATGACGAAATGGGAAACCGAACATACTGGTTACACCAAAAACGATGCCTATTACCAGTTGAACCGAAGAGAGCAGGTCGTTGTCTTCAGACTTCGCACTGGCCACAACAGACTGAGGTACCACCTATTCAACAAATTGAAGATAGGGTGTACCGACGAATGCCCGTGCGGTACTGGTAAAATGACCACTGAACATCTGCTGCAGAACTGCCCGACATACGAGGATCAGGGAGAGCAGATTTGGCCATTACCAGTGGAACTGCAAGACAAGCTCTATGGCAGTGGCGAGAGCCTCAGGATGACCGCCGCTTTTTTCGAAAAAATAATGGTTACTGTCTGACTGTGTACGCAGAAGAAGAAGAAGATGACTTCGCACCGGCCACAACAGACTGAGGTACCACCTATTCAACAAATTGAAGATAGGGTGTAACGACGAATGCCCGTGCGGTACTGGTAAAATGACCGCTGAACATCTGCTGCAGAACTGCCCGACATACGAGGATCAGAGAGAGCAGATGTGGCCATTACCAGTGGAACTGCAAGACAAACTCTATGGCGGTGGCGAGAGCCTCAGGATGACCGCCGCTTTTTTCGAAAAAATTATGGTTACTGTCTGACTGCGTACGCAGAAGAAGAAGAAGAAGACAGACATCGAAGAAAGTCATAGCGGTTTCTTCTAATTTGCACGAGCTCTCGTGACGAGAAATTGAATTAAAACAAGAACTGCCAAGTGGAGTACGTGATAGTGATAACACAATCGTAATTCCTTCATTTTGTGTTTGTCTTTTCCTCGTCACTAAGGAAGGCGTTGTTTGTTTTGAGACACCAATTACTTCTATAGCAAATACCTAAACCAAGCGACAACTGAAAATGCTACGAACAAATCATTGCGAAAACGCCGAGAAGTGTGATCGTGGACATGGAGATCTCATGTTACATGTAAGGTAAATATCACAAGTAAAGTCAATGTCAATTTCCAGTTATTTTCCCATGTAAATAAAGTTCTAACCCTGAACCTCTAGAAGGTTAAAGAAACCAAGAAATCAGGAACCATAGACTTTATTTTAACTTAAGACGCATGCAGCTGTTAAAAAAAATAATGAGAAGATTACTTATACTCGAAGACTTTCGTTGTTGAATTGTTATATGTTTTGAATATTAATTATCTTTCTCATCTTAAGAACATTTGTGTTCATAACTCGTATTCCCTGATCACTTTTTAAAAAAATTTGTGATTTACATATGTCTGATATCATGTATCCTGGTCATTGAAAACATGTCAGATTTTCCATAGTCATGTCATAGAAGTGACCGTAACGATATGCTCATTAATGCAGAAAGATGTTAGTTCAATGATTATGTGAGTAGATGTAACACTGCATTCAATAAAGACGAATCGAGGGACGTTACTGGCGGCGTGCTGTGTTGTTTAACCAGGTACATCCCAACCTAGGCACTGAAGTCAGATGTATGTGTCTAAGTTCACACTGTCTCACGGTGAAACCGCGAATGGCTCATTAAATCAGTCGAGGTTCCTTAGATGACACGATCCTACTTGGATAACTGTGGCAATTCTAGAGCTAATACATGCTTACCAAGCTCCGACCCTCGCGGAAAGAGCGCTTTTATTAGTTCAAAACCAATCGTCGTTTCCCCTTGCGGGGTTGCGGCGTCCCCACTGGTGACTCTGGATAACTTTGTGCTGATCGCATGGCCTCATGTGCCGGCGACGCATCTTTCAAATGTCTGCCCTATCAAATGTCGATGGTACGTGACATGCCTACCATGTTTGTAACGGGTAACGGGGAATCAGGGTTCGATTCCGGAGAGGGAGCATGAGAAACGGCTACCACATCCAAGGAAGGCAGCAGGCGCGCAACTTACCCACTCCCGGCACGGGGAGGTAGTGACGAAAAATAACAATACGGGACTCTTTCGAGGCCCCGTAATTGGAATGCGTACACTTTAAACCCTTTAACGAGGATCTATTGGAGGGCAAGTCTGGTGCCAGCAGCCGCGGTAATTCCAGCTCCAATAGCGTATATTAAAGTTGTTGCAGTTAAAAAGCTCGTAGTTGGATCTCAGGCGCAGGCGGGCGGTCCGGCTCGCGCCGGTTCACTGCCCGTTGTCTCCTGCCCTACCGTCTGCCGGCTCTCTCCCACGGGTGCTCTTCGCTGAGCGTCCTGGGTGGCCGGCGCGTTTACTTTGAAAAAATTAGTGTTCAAAGCAGGCCTCGGCTGCCTGAATAATGGTGCATGGAATAATGGAATAGGACCTAGGTTCTATTTTGTTGGTTTTCGGAACTGGAGGTAATGATTAACAGGGACAAACGGGGGCATTCGTATTGCGGCGTTAGAGGTGAAATTCTTGGATCGCCGCAAGACGAGCTACTGCTAAAGCATTTGTCAAGAATGTTTTCATTAATCAAGAACGAAAGTCAGAGGCGCGAAGACGATCAGATACCGTCGTAGTTCTGACCATAAACGATGCCGACTAGCGATCCGCAGGAGTTGCTTCGATGACTCTGCGGGCAGCTTCCGGGAAACCAAAGTGTTTGGGTTCCGGGGGAAGTATGGTTGCAAAGCTGAAACTTAAAGGAATTGACGGAAGGGCACCACCAGGAGTGGAGCCTGCGGCTTAATTTGACTCAACACGGCAAACACTGAAATGACTGACATGCCGAGACCACTTTTCTGGGGTCTAATATGGAACTGGTGCTGGATTTAGACCCTCAGAAATCTGGGGTTATGCCCCCTGAGGCTCGGTTGGTCTGCATTCAGTGTTTGATAAAGGAATTGACGGAAGAGCACTATCAGGAGTGGAGCAGGAGGCTAAAATTGACTAAACACGCCAATAGTGTAGAATGACTGTCAAAAGAGAGCACCTTCGGGGGGTGTAATAGTGAACATGTGCTGGAATTTAGACCCTCGAAAATCTGGGGCCACCCTCTAAGTAACTTGATTGTCTCGCTAAAGGAATTGACGGAAGGGCACCACCAGGAGTGGAACCTGCAGCTCTATTTGACTGAACACGCCAATACTGTAGAGTGACTGACAAATCGAGAGCACTACCGTTTGGGTCTAATAATGAACGTACGCTGGTATTAGACTCACTGAAGACAAGTCAGCTCTCAAACACTCTAATGAAAGAACGCCACGGAAATCGTGTTTAACCCCGCAGAAACCGCAGATTACAAATACCTGGTCATTTACAAACAAAAGCCCTCAATGAATTCGTCTGACCAAATAGTGAACGGGTGCTGGAAATAGACCATCTGAAGACAGGTCAGTTTTACCCTACTAATGACAGGGCGTTGCTACGGAAAACCAGCTCATATCGAGAGGAGCCGCAGACACTTTGGTTCACGTACCAGGCTGATAAGCCAATGGCGCGAGGCTACCATGTGGGGGATTACGGCCGAACCCTTGTAAGCCGCAATCCCGCCCAAAATCTCAGCACCACTGCAATGGGAAGCTACTACATGCTCGATACCTGGGGCTTGCCCCCCAGCCATATCCGGTAGAGCCGCAGCAAGAGGTCCTTGCCGTCCGCCAATCAAAGCGGGCGGACAACTGCTTGATACTCACCTTATACGGCGATGGGGTGCGAAACCACCAACTAAAGACTTAGTACCTGGTCGGGGTGTCGAAAACAGTAGAGCAGCCACCTCACTGTGAACTGTCGAGACTAAACCAATGACCATGAGAGATGTCTGCACACCAGGCGAACAGCATCTCTGTGACATTACCAGGCTTGTGATCTGGCTAAATGCACGTCGGCTACGATATCTACCTCTGTACGTTATCAGCCATATAACTATCATGCTGGACGCAGAAGAGATGCAGACCAGCGGACATTGCACACCTACCCCACGGTGTCAACACCCCAGGTGGCGGGGAATGCTAGGCGTACCATCTCTGCATAGAAGCCAAGAAAATAAAGGGAAAAAGAGATACCCTACTCACATGCAAATGCTACGTTTCTGGCAGGACGTGACGAACCTGGGATACAGACACACTGGACTGCCTCTCTTCCGGGTAAACCAGTCCATCTCATATCTCTCACATATCATCATTGCACCCTATAGACACGAGTAGTGAAGACTCGATAGTCTGGTAAGACAACTTCCATAAGAGAGACAACTCTGATCATAAACAACTGCTGCCTTGCAGATAGGCTGGGGACAGCCAAAGGCTAAGGAGGGCATCCCTACAGAAATGCCTGTTGAAATCGGATGCACGAGGCCGCAAGCCTAACAAAACAGTGCAACGTAAATCGCAGTATGATGGCAGTACAACCTATTAGAAAAACGCATGGCGCTCATCCTGCGGAGTCCCGCCAGGCAGCGATAGTGCCGGGCCTCACGCCTCGAAGGGGCCCACCCTTGACTACTGGTGGTCACCCACCCATGTGTCGTGGAGTCAAGGCACATGGCTATGGGGCAACTTCTATTGGCCAAAACCTCAAGACCCTCAAAATACTACAGTGGAATGCGGAGGGAGTCATTAACAAAAATCTTTCCCTAACACACCACCTGCATGAAGGTAAGATTGACGTGGCATGTATCCAGGAAACGCACCTCAACAATAACCATAAATTCTCAATCAGAGGATACCAGACCTTCCGTCTAGATAGAGAAGGCCACAAAGGAGGGGTCCTGATACTGACCAGAAACTGCATACCGAGTAGCGCGGTATCTGTTAATCACACCGGACAAGCAGAAATTGTAGGAGTTGACATAATGGCTCAAGAGACGAAGCTCCGCATTTTCAATCTGTACGGACCACCAAATAGAGACCTATCGCTCTCGAGTATGGAGGTCAGAGACTCCAACTGCATAGTAGTTGGAGATTTCAACAGCCAGTCGGAGAGATGGGGATACTCTGACACAGACAGCAGAGGTGACGAAGTGGAAGATTGGGAGATAGATGCAAATCTCTCCCTAATCAATAGGCCGGAGGATAGCCCTAGCTTCTATTCAAGAACATGGCATACCACCTCGACTCCAGATTTGGCCTTCTCCACACAGGACATACACCATAAAATAGACCGCCAGGTGCTAAACCAACTGGCAGGTAGCGACCACAGGCCGATCAGGCTAACCATTGACATGGAAGTAGGCGCACAGGAAACAAAACCGCTCCCGCGTTGGAATTACAAACGAGCCGACTGGGACAGATTTGCAATCCTGACAGATGGGCTGTGTGAAACCATCAACACACGAAACACCAAAATGAAGCCCATGGTAGAGAGCCTAAGCAAGGCAATAATGCAAGCCGCCACTGAAACCATCCCAAGAGGAGCTAGGAAAAACTATAAGCCCTACTGGAATGATGAGTTGCAGAAGTGGAAGATGCAGTAACAAATGCTAGGAACATGGCAGAGCGAGAAAAATCCATGGAGGCAAACATCGCCCTCAAAGCCGCCGCGGCGAAGTACAAACACACTCTCAAGCAAACAGCAAGAGAAAGCTGGAAAAATAAAAACGGAAAGTCTAAACCTGGACAAAGACGGGAACAAGCTATGGAAGCTAGTCAGAGCAGTGAACGACGAAACCCCGTCAAATAAATAAATTACTATCAAGCAGGGCGAGAACTTGATCACAGGTAAGAAAGCCGCAAACGCCTTTGTCGATCACTATGCCAGAGCAAACCACATCGACGTCCCTGCAGATAAGCATACAGACATTAGCGAAGAGCTAAAGAGACACGAAAACATGAATACGGCTCCTGAAGAGCACATGATGGCCAAATTAACAATGCGCGAAATGGAAGAGGCTATGAGAACACTAAAGAAAAGGAAATCTCCTGGAAAAGACGGGATAACAAACGAAATGCTGATGGGGCTGGGCCAAACAGCGAAGAAGAAACTGCTATCGGTCCTGAACCAAAGCTGGAAAAGGGGAATTGTACCACAGGCATGGAAAGATGCAATACTGGTACCAGTACCAAAAACAGGAAAGGACAAAACAGATCCAAATGGATACAGGCCCATAAGCCTACTGAGCTGTGTCGGCAAGCTGATGGAACGGATGATAAACACCAGACTGATGTGGCATCTGGAAGAAAAACTAATACTATATCCACAGCAAGCCGGCTTTAGACAGCACAGATCCACTGAGGACCAGGTCATCCTCATAGCCCAGGAGATAGAAGATGCCTACCAGGCACAGAAACACACAGTAGCTGTTTGGGTGGATCTGGAAAAGGCATTTGACAAAGTCTGGAAAGATGGACTTAGAGTCAAGCTAAGAAGAAGTGATGTCTGTGGGAAGATGTACAAGTGGATCAACCACTACCTCAAACAAAGAACGGCCAGAGTCCAAGTACAAGGGCAGATGAGCAAAAAGGTGACACTCGAGCAGGGAGTACCCCAAGGGGGAGTATTGTCACCCACACTCTTCCTGGTATATTTAAACGATATTACAGAGAATATACCAAGAAGAGTCCATAGCTCAATGTTTGCATACGATCTGGCTATGTGGACCTCTGAAAAGAATCTCACCATAGCAAGAAATCGGATGCAGACGGCCCTAACATCGCTGGAAGAGTGGGCGAACTCATGGCTGGTCAAAATAAACGAGGAGAAAACCACATGCACAATATTCTCGCTTTCATTAAAACCCCATAGTACCAAATTAAGTCTAAATGGCAAAATCCTGCAGCCAAACGACAACCCAACCTATCTGGGAGTCACATTTGATCGGCGCATGACATGGAAAAGTCAGATTGAGAGAAACCGAATGAAAGCCAGAGAAAGAATGGCAATCATGAGGAAACTTGCTGGCACAAGCTGGGGAGCAGACGAAGGCATACTAAAGAAACTGTATACTGGAAGAGTCAGACCAGTTCTCGAGTATGGCATTGCGGCATGGACAACAGCAGCGAAGGCGAACTTCGATAAAGTTAACAAACTTCAAAACCAAGCCATGAGAATTATAACAGGTGGCATGAAGTCAACGCCAATTGTAGAACTTGAAAAGATTACAAAACTGCAATCCATGACCGATAGAAGAGACTGCAGAGCCCAGCTGCAGTCAGAGAAACTCCGAAGACTGACGGACCATCCAATGCACCAGAGACTAAACAATTTGGGAAATGGGAAACTAAAGCGGAGAAACTTTGCAGAAATAGCCAAATCAAAGATGCACGAAGATCCCATAAACGCACTAACAACACAAAAACCCATCACTACTGTACGAAAACCTACCTGGAGGCAGGATATATTTCCAGAGGTGGTAGAAAATATACCAGGTATTGCAAACAAAAACTGCCAGACTGAAAAATAAAGGAGAGATACTACCCTTAGCTTCATAACGAAAAGCTACCCAAGCATGGGCTGGATCCATGCATACACCGACGGTTCTGTAACAAACACTACACAGAACGGAGGGGCAGGAGCATTCCTGAACCTACCAAATGGCAGAAAAATAACACTGTCATTCGCTACTGGTAAGTACACAAGCAATTTCAGAGCGGAGGCAGAGGCACTGAGGGCGGCAGTGGAAGAAATGGTGACACACAGTGAAAATGAGAGCCATATAGTCCTGCTGACAGATGCTCTCGCCGTAGTCACAGCGCTAAAAAGCCAGAAAAACACTGATCTTAATGACTTAAGAGCAGCACTCTGCAAACTGTGCCAGCAGTCCGCACCAAAAAGGGTAGTGGTACAGTGGGTTCCGTCACACTGCAACATCCAAGGCAACGAGGAGGCAGACAGACTGGCAAAAGAAGGTGCAAGACTACCACAAACAGATACCAGTATGACGTACGAAGAGTCAAAACGGCTTATCAAAGCCAAATACATGACGAAATGGGAAACCGAACATACTGGTTACACCAAAAACGATGCCTATTACCAGTTGAACCGAAGAGAGCAGGTCGTTGTCTTCAGACTTCGCACTGGCCACAACAGACTGAGGTACCACCTATTCAACAAATTGAAGATAGGGTGTACCGACGAATGCCCGTGCGGTACTGGTAAAATGACCACTGAACATCTGCTGCAGAACTGCCCGACATACGAGGATCAGGGAGAGCAGATTTGGCCATTACCAGTGGAACTGCAAGACAAGCTCTATGGCAGTGGCGAGAGCCTCAGGATGACCGCCGCTTTTTTCGAAAAAATAATGGTTACTGTCTGACTGTGTACGCAGAAGAAGAAGAAGATGACTTCGCACCGGCCACAACAGACTGAGGTACCACCTATTCAACAAAT